>JAOQGH010000002.1:22326891-22349701 GCA_025769975.1 Gallinago jamesoni | reverse complement strand
CCCACATGGGATGGAATACCTGTGTCCCTGCTAGGTCCTGGGAAGAAATTAGCCCTTTCTCTACCAGACCCAGTACACTCAGACCTGTCCTTGCCAGCTAAATAACAAATTATTTGCCTGACTTCTGATTAGAAATGCAAAGTGAACTTTGGTTTTCTGCCTGGAAATTTTGGACCAGGAATTCAATTTATTATCAGGCTTTCCGAGGCAGTCTAAAATACTCTTTCTTCACAGCTGCCATATTCTGTAATTCAATTCTCAAAATCATCTTAGGAAGAGCACTTGAACACTATTTTTAGGGAAGGTGGCACTTAATATTCAGAAGGAGAAAAGGTTTTCAATAGCTGCTCAGAAAGATCACCAGAGATGACTGTGACCCACTGCACTCGCTCACCCTGGACTGGAGACAAGCTGACCAACTTGTATTTTTGTTTCTCAAAAAACAGATGGAAAATTTCCAAATAATTTGGTTTTCTTCATTTTGTAAGAGTCACAGCACATCCAAGTTTTCATTTCTTAAGCAAATCCTATTTATTACTTATTCATACAAAATTCTCTTTGGCATCATGATTCTATTATGAGGTTGAATGAGGTTGTATGTCTGCTAAACCCTTCGTGCATACTGAACCTTACACAGGAGAACACCACCACAGATATCAGAGGCATAAATCACTTGCATGAAGTCAAGCATATATGTATTTAAGAACCTAGAATACTAAAACTACCAGGTGCTCATTTCCAACATCTCATCAAATATATTAAATTAGAAAGAAGCATAAATTAATGTGGGTTTCCTTGAATGAAACAAATTAATTGCATATCATGAATTACATAATAAATCTTCAGATCATACACTCATTTGACTGCCACTAAATATAACATAATGAAGTGGAAACAAATATGGATAATGGAAACAGATTTGGCGTGGACATTTCAGGCTTCTTTCTATTTGAAAATACCTTTTATTCCTGTTAAAATTGTGGGAAAATATTGATTGTGGAGGAATGCATAAGAACTCTTAAATATTGGATATTAGCTGAGTTAGTTTGATGAAACTGGCTTGTATTTACTAAAACAGTACATTGATCATGATATTAATATTCAGATTTGGCAGATTAAAATGGTTTTTAAAAATGTTAATTACCCATATAATTTGCAGCCTCCACATCAAATAAGAAAAAACATACAGCTGTGAAATAGCTTCCTGAGAATGACTGCTATCGGGAAAAACAGCACAAAGAATCAGGTCACCAGGAATTGTTATGCAGACAGTATTCACCTTAAAACTGGTAAGATTTTTTAAACTCTCACTTTCCTAACCATTTTATTGGATAGTTGCATTTTGATACAAAAAGCTAGGAAAATCAGTAAAAGTAATCTCAGACCACAACTACATGGAGTGGGCCTTAGATAGCATGTGGAGAGTGTGCACAAGATCTCACGTATCTCTCCCTCCTTTCCAAAGAGCTCAGATTAACAGCAGTCCAGTTGCAATTCGTTTGTATAGCAAGCTGGAGACTAGCTAAAATGCTGAAAGTTGATTTAAAGAAATGACGAGTCCTTTATTTGTGGAAAGAAATATGGGAATTCATTAGATGTTAATTTAAGTGTCATCTTCTCTGCAGTCATCTTTTGGGAAACGCAGGGAGGACAGCTTCTCAACAGACATCCCAAAGTGATTAGAAAATACGTGAGTCCATTTGAATATTTTCTTGAATATAGATGAGGAATATGCGTAAACGTCTAGGAAAAACAAATGCAATTGCTGCAATGATGATTGTATGGCAATGGAAAAGGGATTAAATGCTGCAGAAGATTACACATGGCTGAAGGAATGGACAAATCGTGATATAGCACTTTTGTTGAAGCAGCAAAGAAAAAGCTTGGATAAGTAGCAGGATCACTCCTTTTAGATATAGTAAACAAATACATTATAATTACCATAAAATGCATGTTCCTGAGGGAAAACTCTAGTAGCCTCATTGTTCATGTAGAGTCAAACATATATTTACAGCTGCAATCAAACATGCACAAATATGCATATGTAATTCAAAGATTTTGTTCTGACTATTCTATTGATGTAATTTTTTTGCTTTAGGGATGTATCCTCTATTCTAGGTCTGATTCACTCCCACTGTACTGGAGATGTAGAGCTACTATTTGATAGCAGCTACGTTTTACCAAATAGAAGTGGCATAGTAGCCCTGTCTCTAACAACCACAGTCCCAGTTAAGGTATCTCTACTACCTGCCTCGCACCAGCATGTACCTTATCAGAACAGGAACAGAAATTTTTATTCCAAATCCCAGGTTGTTTGCATGCTTGTGGATTTGCTTATTAAGCAGCCTTTGCTCAGACCTTGAGCAAGAGATGGACAATTTCTTACAGCCCGATATTAAAATAATTCTTACTTACTGTCACTCAAACTATGAGGAATTACACATTGTTCTTGTATAAACCACATTATAAAGAGAAAAAACATCTTTAAGCTTGAAGTACTAATGTGTGACAGTGCTACAACCATTCCATTACATGGAAGATAAAATCCTGGACTGTTTAACAGCCAGAAAAGAAAAATTCCATTGATTGCAAAAGCAGTCACAGATTTAATTCAGCCAAGAACAATTCTAGGCTGTAATACTACAGATTTTCAAAACCTTGTTCCATAATGTTCCGTATTCAGGTATAAGTTACTAGCAGTTTAATAAAATATAAATGCAAAGTAGACCAATAAGTAAAATTCTCAGAATACTTTGCATGAGTGAATTTACTGAATTAGAATTTAATCAAAAATTAAATATTTCAGCATACTTTCTTCTTATCTTTTCTCAGGTCTGAAATCTGGAGAAAAAATAGCTTTATTGACTCAAAAGGACATTGACCTTTACTAGGTATGTAATTAGTACAGGAAAGAACAAGGGGCTTTCCAAGGAAATGAACAAAAGCATATCTGCGCAAGGGCTTCTGCAATAGAGATTTCATGTTGAAGGATTTTGTTCAATGGAAGAAATTGTAACATTCACAACATTCTCATTTCATTTGCAACAACAACTGGGTAATAACTAAAAAAAAAAAAGTTAGAAAATTATCTTGTTTGTGTCAGAAAGGGTACTCCAAATTACAATAAAATGCTGTAACATATATTTGAAGTTACTTCCTCAGAAACTCTCAATTCCATATTCTGATCAACACTGTAGAGTATTAACAGCAGCACAATACTATACCTGTCCACTGCTATCATAACTGACCTGCTAAACCCTCAACACCACACATAAGCTCTTCTTCAAATCACTATCAGCTTTAGCCAGGCACTCTTCTGTAATATTCAAGTCAGTTCCACATTTTCAAAACAAAACTTAGATTGAACATCATCGATGCAATGGTGGTTCATGCACATATAGAGAGGGTAGCAAGAAAATGAACGCTCACTGAACTGCCAAAGCAGCTCAACCAAAGCTAACAACCCAAATCACTGACAGAGAGAAAGCACAGACAGCAGAACGCAAAAAGTCATTGTTTGCAAGACTGAGTGGCACCATGCAACGACTACGTGGTCAGCAAGGGAGAGTGGAAGAGGGAACGTTCAGCCAGATTAAACTAGGGGCACTCCAACACACCAGCTGCACTTGATCTATAGATGCATGATCTTTATACTTCTACCTAAAACATGACAAAGACTATTGATTGAGGGCTGCCAGAGGCAAGATACCATTTTATTCTTCATCAAATAGATAGTCAGAAGGCTCATCTATCTCATTTATTGCACGAAGACATACAAAGCTTCCCAAAAGCTGTAGTTTTTGGAATCATAGATCACTCTTATTCTAGAAGTGAAACTTAGGGAAGCCTTCCATTGCAGGACTGAGATGGCAAAAAGGGTTATTTTATGCAATGGATAAATACAAATCCTAGATCTTAATTTTTCCCATGGTTATTAAAAAATGAATCACTGCAAAGTATCCTTCCCACCTTACAGATCAAGTATCTACGGCAGGTACTGTTTGTTATTCACCCCAAGGGAATGAATCCCAACACAGTCTACATATGCAGTCAGTCCCTGCTTTTCAAAAATAAAGTAGTATGTCTGAAGTAATGAGGAAAACAATAAAGCGAAATTGGATCAGGGCTCCATGGAAGATAGATATGGGTACAGGCATATCTGGCTTCTTGGAAAAATTTATGTTCTCCTGGTTTGTTATTTAAATTAGATCCTAGCTGCCTTTGAAGGTAGTTCGACACTAGTGGTTCCCAACATTCATTCTCTTTTCTTTCTAAAGCCATGTAGGTGGTAAAGTACTATAAAATACCTATTGTTTTTCATACCTGTACTCATCACCTGTCGCAATGAGAAGTGCCAGTGTGGGAAAATAGTTGCAGAAACATTTTATAACTGGACACTGATTTTAGTGCCTGGCATTTCACTCATCTTACTGGACTTGGCTTGAACAAGCTGGTAAAAAGTTAAATATTTCTGGAAATCTAAACCCAAAGAGACCGAAATTTTGTATTCCATATCAAAGGAAATTTGGGAATTCTTGTCCTTTGAGGATTAATTCTTCCCTGACTAAACATCCCACGGCTATTTTCCTGCATAATTAATATGGTGAGATGGTTTAATAGGATGCTGATTAATGTCTGAAATAGCAATAATCAAACTAAATTAACTGAATTAAATTCTGCCACGAGTAAAAACAATTAAAATCAAAACTGAATGCATTATTTATTTAACTGAAAATATACCATGCAGCTATAAGAGATATTCAGACTCATTTTAAGGTAATTTGTGGGTTTGATAATTGCTGTTGTAGCTTTGTCTGCAGAATAACTTTTCTCTCTGATTTAAGAATAAAATTATCTTTGACTAGATTGCCTCTGAACTGAAAACATAGTATAAATTGAGACAGTGTTCTCATGGGCAGCTATAAATCAGACTTCTACAAAGATTTCAATTGCCAAAGATAGCATATAGCAGCCAAGTAATTCAACATATACCCAGCTGAACTAGACAAAGTATTTGGCAAAAATTCACAGGTGTCTTCTCTGGAAGAGTTGCTTGAGGGTGGACACTTCATTAAAATGCTACTTTTCTTGTCCAGTGTAACACTAATTCGAATTCACTGGGGGCAAAACTCATTTTCCATAGCCATGGAAGCTATTTTTGAATTTTATTTTTGAAGTTAATCCAACTCTGCAATGAAGTAGAAATGGAAAAATCCCTTTCTCCTTAGGAGCAGCAACTTAACTTACACAGCATAAGGGAATATACCTTTAATACCGAACACAAAAAAAACAAGCACTTTTGGTTTCTCATTTATTCAACAGGATATCACTGCTATGGTGCATCAGGACCTGCTGTTCAAGGAGAATTTTAGAGAAACACCTAACAATGAAGAGAATGCATTACTTAAATGATCATTCTTGTATCAAGTCAGGGAAAGAAGTGTCATCATCTGAAGCAGAAAGGATCACATCTTTGGATACCTCAAGTTTCGCTCTAAGGGTGCAAATCACTGAAGCAAGGAGAACCAGTGTGAAACCTGCGCAATACTACTTAGACCTTACTTAAAACCTAATTTCACCCTCAGTGACTACATTGTCTCAAGGAAGTATAGTCATGCATACTGTTTACCTACTCTGTCATTAAAAGCACTTTGAAAGACCAAGTGCATGTCATGCTATGCTTGACTGTGTCTTCTACTTTCATGACCCAAAAGAAATCTACAGTTTCTCAGAGAACAAGACACCTGAGTACTCATCTTCATGTCATGCCAATGTCCTTTTTCAAGCTTTGCTTTAACAGACATTTGATGTTACTTTAATGCAATAAAAGAAGATAAATCAGAAAATGGTTATTCAAATGAAGAACTCAAATAACCAGCAGTACTGCTAAATTTAGTTATCTACTGATCTTGTAAAGCTCCATCAAATTATCTGCATTAAAATTATATAATGGGTTAAAAAAAATTAATGCAAAACCTTGAAAAGATTTATTTCCCTACTTTATGAAAAGAATGAATGGTGAATGGTATCTTTATGTATTGGCCTCTGTGGACTTTAAGCCTTTTAGCCAGATATCAAGGAATATTTAGTTAAAGTAAATCTGCATAAGGATATCTAAATAAAACATTATGCCGTGGAACAAATCCCTGCCTATGGCTGGGCAGTTGGAACTAGATGATCTTTAAGGTGCCTTCCAACTCTGTGAAATTCTATAAAATTTCTATGTGAAATTCCAAACCTTCCAATTCTATGAAACAAAAGCATTATAGATGCTAGATCAACAGTCTGGTTAATCTATTTTCATATGCATTTTCTTGAGGAGGACCACTCTCATGCTGAAATGAATTCCCTTCAATCTTAATGCAACTTCAGAGCTGTTAAAACAAACAATTATGAAAAACAGTTGCAAAATTAAGCTTCAACTAAATTTATTACACAATATTAAAATTGCTTATAAATCTAGTTCTCTACCAGCCTCATTTCTACTGAGACAACAAAATAGGATAATGGCCATGTAAGAATTTAGTCACCTACTTCTTAATAAGAAAGTATGCCTATCTCATTCTTTTGTAATACTTGTACAGCCTAGGTGGTATTATTGTCTTCCAGCTTTCCATGACATAAATGCGTGAATGTGGCTGTCACAAATTACATCCTGATGTTGAATATTCATTCCTATTTTGCTTGCACACAAGAAGACTTTTTGCTACTAGCAGCTCTAGGCTCTCTGAATTCTATATTTGAAGTAAATTCACTATTCCACCCACAAAAACAAAACTATGCTTAAGCTTTTTTTCTATGATGTCATTTTAAATGCTTGAATGGAATGGAGTGTAATTTAAGGGATTTGCCAAGACAGCAAAAGCAAAACCAGCTATGTGTTTCATGGCTTTAAATAAAACTGTGACAGATCGGTATGGTACATTTCATAAGCTTTAAAAGCTTCCAGGTAAAGTTGCATTATTTAGATGAAATTGAGACAGCACTCTCAGTGATTCAAACTTCCTGCATACATAAATTTTGCTGACTGCCAATCAATGGCAAAGAAAAGCCTCTTCAATAGTGTTTGTAAAAGATATGCACTCCAATGAGTATTGATGTCAATTTGGGATCTCATATCTTCAACTGAAATATCATCTGAGTACATAGATGATACTTTAGTCTTAAAACATCTACCTTGTTTTTCATGTGTAAACTCTACTGTCAGCATATTCTATGAAAACATGGAGCAAACTTTCTCACTCTTAAGAAGCAGTTTGTATGACGGTGGCACATTGTCTTTGGTTATGAAAATTCGTAAAATTTTAATTATTCTGAAATCTGCACTGAAAAAAAGAACACTTTGCAGTATGTAGGTAGGTACTGAAGAATCAGGCTTGACTGGAGGTAAGATACATTTTTATTATTTATAAGAGCAGGCATTTCAGACTAGATCTGCTCACACACTTTGAAATACCTAGTCTCTTTTAGCCTAATTCAAAGGCTTAACAAGACTTTAGAATTATGCAAACTAAGGGCCAAGGAAATTCTGCTATATTTCTTTATGAAGACTACAACAAAGAGATCAGTGCACTCAAAAATGCCAGATGTTTCGTGAACTTTCAGAAAGTATGATGAACTTTGGGAAAAAAAAAAAAAAGAAGAAGAAAAGAAGATAAGAAAAATTACCTCTCCCTCTATCCAACAAGAAATAAATATGAAATGATGAAAGGAGAAGGTTAGGGGTTTTAGGACTTTCACATAACTTTGGAGGTAGCTGGTGACCAGCACTTTTCAGGACAGGCTACCACAAACTGGGAGAGAGCTGGACCCTTCTAGAGCTGGATTAATCATTATATAGAGATACTGTTCTGATTCAAGACAAATTCATGTGCTGTATCCACATTCTGCTGGTGTTCTGCCAGAGAGTGGTTTGCCATCATGAGGTATTTAGAGGGGGTAATTCAAGACCTGGCAGTACCCACAGTACTCCAAATGCCTAAAGGTGGAACTGAATGTTTGAAATGGATTCACAATCTGGATCTGTAAGTCAGAACAATTTCTAGGTCTTTATTTCGATCTCAGCTGCTACATAATCTACTCAAGTGCCAGATTTTGAACATCATTAGTTGCAACCCAAAACCTCAACTAAGCGAGTTATATATTGCTAGAACGATAACCTAGTGACCTCTTTAACATCATAAATAATTTAACAGGGAAAACAGAAAGGTCAGCTGCATTCAAATTATTCACTGAAATAAGCAGACAGCAGTCTGCATTATTAATTACAAAAGCTGTATAATTAAGAAATGCTTTTATGAAGCTCATTGTCACACTTCTATTTTAACTAGGAAAAATATTTTGCAACTAAGGCAGTTTCCATTTACTAGTTTAGATTTTTACTGTCCAGGAGGGAATCGTTTGGTTCAGAAATGTATTTCTCTCACTCAGTATCTCATTAATATATATAAGCTGATATTCAAAGTACAATATTTCATTTTGAAAGAAAAAAAGAAAAATATATTTTTCTATACTAACACTATAACAAAATTAAGAAATAGCTTTATAAAAACATTTTTTGCTGTATTGAAGCTTTCTGGTGGTAGACTGAAAATATGCATTCAGTGCCAGCCCACTTTAGTTCTCTCTTTATAATTCTCTTGAGAGTTTCAAATTGATTATTCCTTTGTCATATCCCTTTGTTAGAGAAACTTTCATCAAAATGTTCTTTTTCATGCACGTCTACTTTGGCATTTCCAACAATCAAAACATTCACTTTAAATAATTTTAAAGACAATATTAAAGTTCATGCAAGGAAGGAAACGTGCGTTTTCAGAATGTCTGAATGGTATTAGATATTCAGCCTGGGTTTCACTTGGCAGTGATGGGACAACCTGTAGAATCAACCCAGCATAAAAATAAAGTTTTCTATTTGCTTCCTGCTCAGCTGTACTGGAAGTTATACAAACATGACAGATTTCTATTAAAATTCCTTGAATTGAGAAATACATTTCTTGCCGGGTGGGGAGGGTGGAGAAGACCCCCAAGAAGATACACCCTTCCCCCAAATTCTAACAGAAAATAGGATTAAAACTTCTGTTTGAGCTAGTGGCGTGATGACTGAGAAGTACAAGTTGACTTATGAAGTTGAACTTTCTGGCATTTTTGTGGCAATATGTATAATTCTACTTTAGTTGTGATTACTTTAAGTTATTTTATTAATCTATTCCAGCTAATGGTATATAATATCTGCTAATTTCAAACTAAATAGTTGCGTCAAACAGCGTCAAATTAAACTGCTGCAGGATGGTGACTGTCTCACCTTTCTATCAAGTCACTAAGCTTTTACTAAATTACTTAAGAATTATGCACAGTTTAAACTTCAAGTACATGTTCAATCTGTTTAGTTTTAACAATATTGCTCACTCATTTGAATTTTTAGAGTGAACAGTTAAGTCTTTCAAGGATTGGGCTGACATATGGATTTCCCACAACTACGATTGCATAGCCCTACTGCAGGTAAAGTAAAAGAAAGAAAGAAAGATTGCGTCATCTACTAATTTTGACTAAGGGAAAAGAAATTTATTTTTAACCTATGTGATACATTTATAAAACCAGACTTTTACAGAGAAAATAATATTTACTTCCAAATGAACGTATTTTACACCAACTACACCTGTTTTGCAACCACTTTTCAAACATCGTCTACTTATTCTACATGAGTGTTTTGCCAAGATAGCTGTGTTGTGTGCAATCACACTGTTACCCAGTTACACCCTTTGGGCCAATACAGGTTATTCCTTTTGAGAAGATCATTTAACCTATACTGGCAAAGGAACAGTGCACCTCCACAGAGAAAGGCTGACAACATATTCCATAAGTACAAGCATACTAAAAAAGCCTTTTAAAGTGTAGACATTAAATTTACCTTCTACCGTAAGTAAATCTCCCCGTAGTGAAACCTTGTCACCCTGCTTTACAATTGCCTTGCTCCGCTTCAAAACACGACCCTCCATCAGTCTAAAGAGCTCATGATTGAGCTTAGTTGATTTAATCCTAAATTGAAAACTTCTCTGATTATTACTAACCAGCTTCCTTAAATCCCAAACCATGGCAAGGAGATACTCAGTTTGAGAATGTAACTTTTGAGTGTTTTTTCTGTACCTTTTTTTCTGATTTAGACATGGTAAAGCTCTAGCCATATATTTTCAGAGTCTCTGAAAGAACTAGTCATGTCATATTTCTGTAAACTCTTGTTCTGACTTCTTTCTGAATATAATCTTTTTCAACCTGCATTGTTGTGTGACCTCAGGTTACAGGGCATTTTAAGGATAACTTCACTGTTTTTATTTCTTTAGGTGAAATGCAAAGATGCATTTCTTGGGTCACCATTTCTTGCCAGTTCAAATTCTCAAACAGTCAGATGAACATATCCTTCTATTCTGTCATTATTCAGCTGAAATCAATCCCACCAACCATTTAGCTAGAATGCACCTATAGGTTGTTTCCATTTCATTTATGATATCCGAATGCTGGACATTTACCAAGACTGTACGGTAGTGAGATACTATATACAAATGCATACTATAATATCGACATCAAGATGTTTCACAAGCAACAATGTACCATGAAGATCCTGTTACTAACACAGACAAACTAGATGCAACTGGACATAGTAACCTCTGCAACAATATGAAATAATAGGAATTCCTTCAAGTATATCAGAGGCAAAAGGAAAACCAGAGAAAATGTGCAGAGTTGTTGAATACCTTCTTTGCTTCAGTCTTTACTGCTCAGGCCAGCTCTCAGGTTTCCCAAACTTTGGAGGTAACAGAGAAAGTCAGGATGAAGGAAGACTTCCCCTTGGTTGAGGACGATCCAGTTAGAGATCAACTAAGTACACTGAATATCGACAAGCCCATAGGTCCTGATGGGATGCACCCACAAGTGCTGAGGGAGCTGGCAGAAGTCATTGCTGGGCCATTCTCCATCATCTTTGAAAAGTCCTGGAGAACAGGAGAGATGCCCAAGGACTGGAGGAAAGCCAATGTCACACAGCTTTCAAAAAGGGCAAGAAGGAGGATGCGGGAAACTACAGGCAGGTCAGCCTCACCTCCATCCCTGGAAAGACGATGGAACAGCTCATTCTGAGTGTCATCTCAAAGCATACGGAGGAAAAGAAAGCTATCAGAAGTAGTCAACAGAGATTCACCAAGGAGAAATCATGTCTGACTAACCTGATAGCTTTCCATGATGGCATGACTGGATGCATGGATAGATGAGGGGAGGGCAGTGGATGTCGTCTGTCTTGACTTCAGCAAGGCTTTTGACACCGTCTCCCACAGCATCCTCATAGGTAAGCTTAGGAAGTGTGGGTTAGATGAATGGACAGTGGTTTGGATTGAAAACTGGCTGAAGACAAAGCTCAGAGGACCGCAATCAGTGGCACAGAGTCTAGCTAGAGATCCATAACAAGTAGAGTTCCCCAGGGGTCAGTACTGGGTCCAATCCTCTTCAATATACTCATCAATGACCTGGATGAAGGGATGGAGTGTACCCTCAGCAAGTTTGCTGATGACACAAAACTGGGAGGGGTGGCTGACACTCTCGATGATCTTTAAGGTCCCTTCCAATTCTAACCATTCTATGGTTCTATTCTACTCTATGCAGAAAATGTCCTGTCTGACTCACATCCTCACAAAAAGAAAATTTACCCAGCAATTACCTCCTCATTATCCTGTCCCCACACCAGTAGCATGATCATGTCGTAATTAATTAAAATGTTATAGCTATTTTTGCTCACTGGGGTCTGCAAAACATAGTCTCTGGTTGTTCTAAGCATAATACAATGTCACCGATGCTTGCAGCTTTTCTCAGGATTATCTGCCATGAAAATATCCTTTTTTGCTTCTGCTGTCAACCGTCTTTACAGCAACTAGCTAGACTGTAATAAACTTGACTTCTGCTAAAGAAAAATCAGCAATGAGTAAACTGCTATAAATATCCTGTTTTCAAGCCAGCTTTCTAGGAATAAAATCATAGCAGAAGTGATGCTATATATTATATATCACAATTCAAACTGGATTTTAATCTCTTGACTCTAAACAACAGGCATTTGATCCTGCAAACCCTGAATTATCTGCATCTGAGCTTCACAGAATTACAGAATCACCTAGGGTGGAAGGCAGCTTTTAAGATCATCTAGTCCAACCAATGGAAAAAAACCCAAACAAACAAACAAACAAAAAAAAACCAAGAAAAAAAAAAAAACAACAAAAAAACCAGAACAAAACCACAAACGAACAAAACCAACCCCACACAAACCACACACCATCCCCAAAACAACACCAACCCAACACTAATGCATATCCCCGAGCACCATGTCCGCTCGTCTCTTGAATACCTCCAGGGATGGTGCCTCAACCCCCTCCCTGGGCAGCCCATTCTAGTGCCTGACAACCCTTTCAGGAAAGAAATATTTCCTAATATCTAACCTGACCCTCCCCTGGCGCAACTTGAAGCCATTGCTCCTTGTCCTGTGACCTGGGAGAAGAGACCGACCCCCACCTCTCTACAGCCTCCTTTCAGGGAGTTGGAGAGAGCGATGAGGTCTCCCCTCAGTCTCCTCTTCCCCAGACTGAACAACCCCTCAGCCTCTCCTCATAGGGCTTGTGCTCCAGACCCCTCACCAGCTCTGTTGCCCTTCTCTGGACCCGCTCCAGCCCCTCAATGTCTTTCTTGTGGTAGGGAGCCCAAAACTGGACACAGCCCTCGAGGTGGGGCCTCACCAGTGCCGACAAACAGTGAACCACAGAATAATATTGTTCATCTTAGTAACAGCTCACTAATAGGGGGCAAAATCTTCAAAAAAAAAAACAACTGAAAAGCTTAGGAGTAAAACATACTAACAAATAAAATTATCTTGCTATATGAATAGTAAGAAATACACCTGAAAACATTTGAGAAATCAGACAGCTCTTGGAGGAAGGAACACACATTCAAGGAGGCCTGCAAACAAGACAAAATGTAAGGAATGATTTGTACATCTGTCCTGAATTGCCTGGGGACAGGCACTGCAGTTCATAGGCAATGAGACTCTTAAGAGTTTCAGTTGTCTGAAACAAAATGAGAAATAGACACTTGATTTCTGCTGCACCTATATATAACTGATGGAAAGCTGGCTAAGCATCATTAGCGCTATTCTTTCTGAACACATTAATTAAATCTCTTAATCATAATCAGGCTTTACCCTTGGCCAATTAATACTACCTTATAGCTGACTTTACTGTTGGCAACTTAGTTGAGGACTGCTGGTAGAGCTTTGTAGCAATTTGCCTTTATGCAGAGTTGTGATTCAATTTGTCTTTAGACACAAGCACCACTTTCTTCTGCAGGTCTTTCAGTGTGATAAAGGCAGTGTCTGTCTTCTTTCTGTTCCCACCTTGAGTTGCTTGGATTTTGTAAAACATCTTCCTTTTAGCAGGTGAACCCCAATGAAACAATCTTATAGACAAAATCTAAGAAACAGAACTATCTAACGAACCATGCATCCCAATCTCATCAAGGCCCTGCAAATATTTGATTTGACTTCTTGTTCTTTACATTTTTATCTTACGACCCTATCTGAAGTCTTCTCTCTTTTTATCTTGCTACTTCATCTTTCCCTGAATATATTCCACTATCTTAATAGTCCTCCTTGTACCTAATGCTCTATAACTTCTAGAAGATATTTACTTACCAGTTTTAGATACTATCATGAATATGTTTTACTCTGTAGCTATTTATTTGTGCGATAGATAGCCTGTAAAACCTTTAGTGCTCACCCACTTACAGAAAATACTTTTCAAGCAGTAAATTTTAAATATCCTACTTTATCATACCTCCTGGCCTGAGTATTAAAATCAAACTGCTTAAATTCACTGGCTGAGCATTTCAGAAATCAATGCACGATAGTAGCTGTTCTTCATGCCAAATGTTTGTAAAAGATACCCTGATTATTGTGACTTTTCAGAGCAATACTTGAAAATATGATGTCTCCCTGGAATATCCATGTAAAAGGAAAAAAAACCCAACCATTAAAAAAATCACTAATGTCTGGAAAAAAAATTCCAAGTGCTTGATTTTGCTACAAATTGTGAATGATAATTGCAATTGACAGTTTATTCTCTCTCTAGTCACTCTACCTATTACTTACAATGAGGATTTAGTAGATTTGGTCAGGAAAATATTTTGAGAGAAAGCAGATAGATTTGTACGGACAGTCAAATAGAAATGAGACAGAAATGTTTTAATTCAAGTTGACATTTCAATTTGTTGGCCAAAACCCAAACCAAATATTTCCGTGATCTCAAAAAGGCATTGTAACACTTCAGAAGCTTCTGTGCCTCTAACTACCTCTTCCATGAGGCACATACCCTGTCTTAGTGAAATGAAACAACATTGTATGAAACTGCCATAACTATCATGAAAAAGAAATTCTGACTGAAAAAACCTCATTTAACTAAAGAAATACAAATCATTTGAATTATAGCCTCTATCAGGAAACAGAATGACATTTATGTCCACTTCTTTAATAAAAAACTGAAAATTTTCACAGAAACCAAGCAATGTTCATAAACATTCTGGTATGTATTTTCTAACTAATCCTAAATATTAATGTATGATATACTTCATTCACTATCTTAGTTTCTGTATGCTGACAATGTGAATATTGCAAGCCAAAACATATCAATAGTGTTATAGAACAGTTCTATATCCAGTAATAAACAAATTCTCCTCCAGTATTTTAAAAAAAACCCACACCAAATATTACTGAAATGCCACTAAAATAAAAATCCAAGTGTTCTTCACTGAAATCAAGAGTTGCTTACACATAGTGAAGCATGTGATATAATTCAAAAC
Organism: Gallinago jamesoni; assembly: GCA_025769975.1. Lineage (NCBI taxonomy): Eukaryota > Metazoa > Chordata > Aves > Charadriiformes > Scolopacidae > Gallinago > Gallinago jamesoni. Next base: position 22,334,821 of record JAOQGH010000002.1, on the reverse strand, counting down.
TTAGTTAGGTATTAATATTGTCTCTCTATCATATTCCTATTATAACATCTAATATCAGTACCATGAAAAAAGAATGGCTCTGCAAACTGCACAAGCCATATTTTATGCACTTCAAATGAACTGCAGCACATATAACATGACTGCTACAGAATAGTTGTAAGATTATCATCATTGATCTTGCCTGGGATTTTTTTGTAAAGAATTACTTGTCATTCTCTCTACAGATTTTGAAAATGAAGCTCATTCAGGCTCTGAATACATTTCTGTACATGTTAATCTTAGGTATTAATTATTTTTCAGCTTTCTTTTAATCAGAACAGCTGTTATCCCATGACATATCATACTAATCTACTCACAAATTACCAAAACATTCAAAGAGCAACAGTTCAACTTCAGCGTAGGAAGCAGATTTTCTATCTGATAAAATTACACTGATAAATCAATTTTGGCACATGCTCTGTATCATGCAACCAGGCAGCCCAGCCCCAGACTGTATGTTATAATAATGCCTGGGGTCTTTGGACTTGATGTGATTCTTTTGGATGAAATACTATTCTGTTTGCACTGTATCACCACCAATGCCTCTGTCTTGCGCAAAATACCTTTTGTGAGCTTACTTAATATATGTTTTATGCTCACTGAAAAATGATGTATTTGGATATTGGAATGATATTGGAAGAATTGTGCATTTACCACATGTAACCATGTTCAAGGAAAGGCAGAGCATTTCCCCTTCAAAAAAAAAAAAGAAAAAAAAAGTGTTTTCAATATAAGTCATACCAAAACCTAGTAATTTACATGTTTAATTTTCATAATGCTAATAGTAACCAGTAGTGCATACGTTAGTTGTTCTAAGATGCTAAATGAATAATTTTTACTTAACCTAGCATAATAAAAATCACAATTTCCTCTGGTCCTGTCATTATTCCCTTGGGAGAAGAGGCCAACACCCACCTCTCTACAGTCTCCTTTCTGGGAGCTGTAGAGGGCAATGAGGTCCTCCCCTCAGCCTCCTCTTCTCCAAACTAAACATGCCCAGTTCCCTCAGCATCTCCTCGTAGGACTTGTTCTCCAGACCCCTCACCAGATGGTGGCTCTCCTCTGGACATGCTCCAGCCCCTCAATGTCCTTCTTGTAGGAAGGGGCCCAGAACTGAACATAGCCCTCGAGGTGAGACCTCACCAGTACTGAGTCCAGAGGCACCATCACTGCCCTACTCCTGCTGGCCACGCTGTTCCTGATCCAGGCCAGGATGCTGCTGGCCGCCTTGGCCACCTGGGCACACTGCTGACTTGTATCACATCAAAAGCAACTTGTTCAACCAGGACGATAATTTCCCTGCCCTTTAATGTTGTGACACATGGGGACAGCCTGCTCCTAGGCCTTTAAGATTTCCTTCTTGAAGAGCGTCCACCAACACTGCACAAAGCAACTGTTGTTCTTTTAAAATTGCATCTCAATAAATGGATTAAATGAACTGTGAATATTAGCATTTAACCGATAAAAAGAGATCTTTATTTATTTAAAAAGTATCAGATCTGCTTCATCTAAAAGGTTAATTGAAAAGACTATTCAGGTCAGCTGTGATATTGCAACTGAATCACATTTAATGCTACCTAAAGGATGTTAACAGGCTAAAAGAAAAACTGAACTATGGTTATTAAAACTTAATTTGACTTAGTGATGTCATTAACATTTTTGGTTTTATGCAGTGGTAAGCTTTCTAAAAATATTTCCACATAATTCAGAAATTCAGAATTGTCAAATGGCTGACCCTTATGTACCAAAAATGATTGAAGGTGACCATAAAGGGCGAATCAGAAAAAAAGTAAAAGGATAAAAAATCTTTGAATACTATGATTAGGTGTCATTATACTCTTTGTTTATATATACTGAGAGTCTTTAAATATACACATATTATTACACATACACAAACTATATGCTCACAGCAAGGTTCTCTCTTACTCCACTCATTATTTTTTTTTTGTTGCTGCTTTTAAACTTTTGCATCTTACCACATCTATCAGCGGGGTTCTCTGTAACAGGGCACTTCTGTGTCTAATAAGAGCCAAATTGATCTATGGAGTTATCAGCCTAAGCTTAGCTGAAAACTTTCTCTAATATACTATTTTAGAATAACTTCTTATAGGAAAAGGCAACCGACTTACAATTTTTGGTCAAAAGCAGTTAGTCCTGTGAATTTTAGTCCTGTTATTTCACTATAAATAGTTGCATCTTTACTATAAATTCTTGGTTTTTTTCTATTAATTGCACACTTTGGTGAACAAAACACTACTTTTATGTGAATTGTAAGGAAATAATTTAGTTTTAAGACAATACCTTATCTTACTCCTAGTAATGTACTTGTGTCAAGATGCTTTACCTCTACAAGTTTGCCTCTGTAATTTGAAAATGCTACTGCCAATATGTCTTAGATTCTCTATAACAACAAATACTGTAAATAGCACAAAGCAGTCATCAATGCAGGAATTTTAAAGATTTTATCCAGTTTCATGTAGAAACTTTGTCTAGAATTAAAAGGGTAACAAATCTCTTCATGTATCAGTACATAAGAAAAATTTCAGATTGACTGCCTGACAAGGAAACCCCTAGTTTTGAGTTTTATTCTCATTTTTTCCAATTCAGATTAACCTCCCCCCCCCCAAAAAAAAAAAAGGTAATAAAGAAATCTTTGTTGTAATATTCTTAAAATAATATAATCTGGAGTTAGACATCTTGCTGTATGCACATTGTTTGCGTTGCTCTGGCTTACTTATTAGTAGTCATCATCAGTGATGACAGGAAAGGGAAAATACTAACACTGCTATGCAGTGTTAACAATGCATTTCAGGAGACGTAGGCTATCATGGAAACTGTAAGGCTAATCCAAGGAGTTTCTGGCTCTACATATATCTTGCAAACCTCTGGGTTCACAGAAATCAGTGGCATTGCTACCTTCACTCTGAACCCAGCACTTGATTAACAGAGAGCAGAAGCTAAACCTGTGAAAATGGTAAAGGTTTGAGTAAGTAGGGCATGTAAAAAAATCTTGTATCAACAATAGTTTTTGAAAGGTTTTGAAAATTGCTGTGTTGGGTACTGGACTGTCTGATGGATTCTTACAAAGTTATTCCTGTCCGTGACTCCCAGACACCTTATTCATCAGCTTCTACGTCATGATTTGTCATGGCTAATAATAGATGAGTGGAGAAATAATCAAAGCTCTAATGACAAAAGGAAGTGTCTGAATATATTTATAATCTATTTATAATCTATTTATATTTATAATCTATTTACTCCCATAGATTATCTTCTAAATTGACTTGACTAGCCATTAATTTGGATAAAAATTATTTTCTCTTTCCTCAACTTATTTTTTAATGGGTTACGGAAAATTAGAAGCAGTAACTAGTGATGACCTCCATTCTTCCCCAGTTGTAGTGCCTGCAACTCCTGACACAGAACATGTTTATTCAGAGTGTGCTGATACCTCAAGGTCAAACACTTCTAAACTCAGGCAGATCAGTAGCACGAAGCTGTTTTACAAAGCTGTAAGACCAACCAGATCAGATTAGAACATCTCTGAGTTAAAAGCCTCATTCAAAGTAGACTATAGTTTATCAGAGGCAAAGCTGTGCTTATGGATAATATCCGAAGAGTTTCTTCAGTCTGTTGCTGGAAGAACTGCATTCTTCTAGGATCTGCTTTAATTAGGGTGTGTACAAACTACTGTATTGGCTCAAATGTTCAGTGAGCGGCTTGCCTCACAGCTCCTTTGGAGCAGATTTCTCCCTGACAAAATGAAATAATGGCAGATAAAAATGTTATTTCTTGTAACAGCAGTGGAAGAAAGTGAGCAGAAATGACAGCATTTGGACTTGAGCAGCTGGGTTCATCTTTTATTTTCCCTTATCGTAGTTTGTGTTTCAGAGTTAAAAAAAAAAAGCACAGAAATAACTGTATCTAAGAATACTGTAAATGCAAAGATACACTATAATGACAAAAGATTAAGAGATTAATAGAATAAGGAACCTCTCTTTAGGAGTTTGTCTAAAAACTAAATGGAAGCAACTTTTGTTAAATTAATTATATTCATTTGAAGTCTGGCACTATTTTAATCTTAGATCTGACCAAAAAGAAATTAAAACAATTTGCCTAATAAAACTTCAAATACTTTTATTTCTCAGAACCTAGCAAAGATTTGAAGTCATGAAAAGTGTTCTAGCCTCATTATGGAACCTCTACATCCCGCTAAAGAATACTTTTATTGGGAGCATCCAACATGAAAGGCCAAATAGAGCTTTATATAAGGATTTATCAAGGAATTCACTCAGAGGCCACATGATTAGCTCAGTTAAATAAACCAGTCTTGAGTTCACACCAAGGCCTCACATTCTCTCATTTATAAGCACGTGTGAATACAGTCAGATAATTATGAGTCCAGACGCCCTACAGAAGTTTCACTTCTGAAATGAAAGTGCCCCAACAACATTAGTTATTCATCAGTGTGTGAGCTTGTAAAATAACCTCTGGAAGTATTGTTTTGTCCCAGCTAATTAATTTTGCATTATTTCTGAGATTGAAAACAGGGATACCTTTGAACAATTCTCTTGATACACAACAGGAAAAACCAGAGTCCTGTGCCATGTCATTCCTTTATGCATTCGTTGCCTTGTATGAAATGTCACTGCACACAGGAAAGAAACTTTTGCATTCTAATATAAAAAAATATCTTGGTGATGCCTGACAAACACACTGACCCTGTCCTGTGTGCTCTTCATTTCTTTTCTATTAGCAATCCTTATTTTCAAATGCTACAGAGCCTCAAAACCTGGTTTCTAAAAGATAACATAAAATACAAACAGGGACATAGTGATCTATAATTAGGCTCGGGTTAGAACAGAATTCAGTAATTTTGTCTGAGACAAAACTTCCCTGAAGTTTGGTGGTTTTTTTTCCCTGATGCAGGACAGAGGAATTGGCCTCCCACCCAAACAGTACATGATAGGCACTAGTTGTTCTGCTTGATGCACTGGCCAAGAAGCTTGGACACCTTCTTAAGAACTGCAATATGAAAACTTATCTAAAAAAAAAGTCAGTCCTTAGTCTATTTCACTCTACCTTAAGGCAAAGACAAAGAAGAAGCTAACAGAAGTATGTCTAAGTAAACCTCGTTTAAGAAAGTCAGAACTGAAATTGTAATACCAATAGGATGCCTAGGTAATTTCTAAAAGATAAGTTACTATACCATCAAAAGCACTATGGGCTTTTATCATAGGCATAGAATCTTGCTGCTGCACAGGTAACTGCAATTATTTGGGTGTGCTACATGGACCACAAGAAACCGAAACGTAATTTGTAAACTGTGAATTATATGGACAAAGCACACAGAAAGACTAACAGAAAGGCATACTGCAGTTAATGAACATAATGATTTATTCTTATTATTTCATTTAATTATTATTCCAAATCCCTTTCTGAACTTCTCCAGTCAAATTTGGTGTTTGTGAGCGTGTATTTTGAGATACTAATAACTAGTACAGCAATTGAAGCCATAAAATACATGTACTTTTTAAAGCTTTCTCCAAGTATTTTTGCTCTTAGGAAGCCCTCAATATAGGCCACTCTTGCGGTAAAAACAAATATAGGAAGGTAAATCAAGTTAGCAAAAACATGGGATCTTGCAGAATGTGGTGATAATGATTCAGCCCATGAGAACCTTTTACTGCAGTCACTGTGAAGCCATTTTCTATCATGGAGCTATGGGAGAAAGGGGGAAAACCACTCCAGTTTCACTGTCATGAAACCTAATCTGAAGCTCTCTGCCTACCTGTCTTTGCTAACAACTCTGTAGCGATGCTAATATTATTAATAAATAGCATTAATACATTACTAATAGGAATTACATTTTCTGTAACATGTAATAATATATACAAGATGAGATAATGCTATTATTTCTGGAAAACCTTTAATTCTCTTCATAATATAAGATTATATTCTTAATAGCCAGGAAAAAAATTACCAGGTCCCAAATTTAACTCTCATTTAAAAGTGATAACATACATCAGCCTAAACTACACTCCTGACTTGGAGATACTTGGAACAAACACAGTACTAATCAGGGATGTCACATGCTAAAATCAAATTTCTTCCCCCTCCCCATGCCAGGACCTCTCTTTAGCTCAGTGCTGGAAGGGAATCTTCACCCTCAGTGGCTTTTGTAACCTTTAACATGATGTGCTATTCCCACCTTAGAATTTGTCTCATTAACTTCAAGAAAACAGTCTTTAAACCTCAACAATTCAAAATAAGAGAGGCTGAGCACTGAAAATAATGCCATACCAATTCCTGATTCAAACAGACTAAATTCAGTCTTTCTGATAACATTGTCCATGGTATGCTTTATATTGTACTACCAGTATCTTCAATACATCCTTCTCTAAAGTCAAACTGATAGACCTCACTAGAGAGACAATGAAATGCATTCCACACCATGTGTGTGCGATTTATTTCATAACTGCAACTGTTCTACTTCTGTATTTCCATCCAATTCAGTATTGTAATTTCTGTTTCAAAATGAACCAGACAAGTGGGGTTCAAGTTGCCTTCACAGCCCTTTATTTTAGTTACTTTTAAGTCTTTCTATTCCTTTATGGATTCACATAGCTGAAAAGAGAGTTGCCTTCAACCATAGTATTATTGCCATTTCCAACCAAAGACACAAGGAAAGCATTTCTGATTAAAGATGTTTTATGAGTTATTGCTTTGTCAAGACAGGGAAAAAGATGAAAGAATTGGAAAGAAAAGGCATCAAGGAAGTAGCAGACACTGAAGTCTGCTTCTCTGCTTGAGAAGAAGCAAAAGAAAGAATCTGGGGTCTAACAAACTACAGAATATTGGAACAAAAGAAAAAATAAATTATATGCAGCTGGTCAGAGAAACAGGTGTTGGTATGTTCTCAGTAAAATTACACTGGCTTTTACAATTTTCATGCCTCACTCTAACAACTTGTGGGTCTGGTACTTTGACTAAACCACATAGATCTAAAGAAGAAATTCGATTTTCACTTCCTGTCTATGGGCTTTTTTTCTCTCTGAATCTTCCACCATCCTGAATTAGAAATACACAAACAGTAGTCTCCAGTACTACGTAATCTGCAAATGACTAACTACTGGCTTAATCCTGGAATCTCACTTCCTTGACACAAGCAGTGTCCTAACACAGTCTCCAGACAATCAGCCAAACCCGTGCTCAAAATAACCTTCTCTCTTCAAGACTCCATCATTTTCACTGTGCATTGACAATCGTTCTTTTTGTTTTCCTGTTGCTCTCTAACATACAGCAGCCAGCCAATCTGTTCCTGCACTTGTGCTTGCAACTTGACTGCCGAGGGACTGATACCCTGACGCTTTTGTACTTTAGATACTGGCTTCTCTTGTGTTTGCTCTTAATCCTTTGAACTGCTCCTTCATTTGTACCTGAAAGATGGCTCATCTACCACTATCCATGATTATGGCCACTATAAGCACCAACTAACATTAAGACTAGGACAAGAAGCAACAAAGAAGACTGAAGGCAAAAGCTAAATCAAACCACAGAAAAGACCATGAACAAGTTTGCTGGGGTTTCAAAAAAAACCCACCACTATTATTTACTTGAATTTTATACTACATTTCCTAATTTTAATTAAAAGAAATACTGCAACATCTGTTTTTATGAAATACCAGAAATCTAATGGATTCACCCGAGGATTCTGAGGGAGCTGGCAGAGGTGCTTGCAGAGTCACTTTCCGTCATCTGCCAGCAGTCCTGGCAAACTGGGGAGCTCCCAGCCGACTGGCGTCTAGCAAATCTGACGCCCATCCACAAGAAGGGTGGGAAGGATGATCCAGGGAACTCCAGGCCTGTCAGTCTGACCTCGGTGCCTGGG
>JAOQGH010000002.1:22302284-22317227 GCA_025769975.1 Gallinago jamesoni | reverse complement strand
GAGGGAACTGGGCATGTTTAGTTTGGAGAAGAGGAGGCTGAGGGGAGACCTCATTGCCCTCTACAACTCCCTGAAAAAGAGTTTTTAGTGAGGTGGGGGTTGGCCTCTTCTCCCAAGGGAATAATGACAGGACCAGAGGAAATGGTATGAAGTTGGGGCGGGGGAGGTTTAGATTGGATCTTAGGAAGAATGACTTTCCTGAGAGGGTGGTCAGGCACTGGAACTGCCCAGGGAGGTGGTGGAGTCACCATCCCTGGAGGGATTTAAGAAACGTGTAGATGTGGCACTTAAGGGCATGCTCTCGTGGCCGGGACTGTAGGAGGTTTTTTGTGTGTATATGGTTGGACTCAGTGATCTCAGAGGTCCATTTCAACCACAACGATTCTGTGTCTGTTCAGAAATGGTTTGGAATAAGGAGAAGTAACATCTTGTGATACAGATATCGACAGCAAATACCTTACTACAACAACGACTGCAGTGGATAGTAGGAAGAAATAAGATTAAACAGCTTTTTCCTGCCTTCAGTATTTTTGGGATCACTCATATTTAAGCTCAGATGTCCTTTCAATTGTAATTAAATGTACTGTTATATAGAGAAAAATAATTTTAGATTTTGTTTTGATTTTTCTCTTAGCATTAATGTGTTTTATATTGGAAAACAAAGCCAAGTAAAAAGCAGCAGGCCTTACACGTCCTAACTGCCATGTGTAATATTTCCAAGAGAACTGGAGTCAGTTCCAAGCCCACTAACTGACATGACAGCAAGTTCAGTGAAGTCGTGCCTTTATTACATCCACGGAAGTGAGAACTGTATCTGCCACTCTGCATTGAAAGGAATACGGCCTGATTTAAACAACATCAAGCTCCTACCTGAGGTACAGTCATTTAGATCATTAAAATAGAACAGCTTATTAAAATTAAATGTACAATTCAGAATAAATGTAGGTTACTTACATTTTACCTTTCATTGTTTGGTCAGTTCTAAAAAATAGACCATCTGATGTGTTGTGTTATTCACACATTATAGTCTTATTGAAGCAAGATGAAGGTTTTAATCAAAATCTTCAAGAGACAACAATGTCTCTACTGACACTAGGATTTGCAAACTTTCGTCTTAACAAATGAAAAATATGAGAAACTAATTGGTTTGATGCTATCTCTTTAGAAGGAATAGGTACCTTAGCTGAATAAAACCCACTTTGCTTTTGTATTTTTTTTTTCTCCTGTGCTGACATGTTAAAGTGTTAATCAGAGCTTGCTACAGAGAATTTTCTTTGTTCTCTCTCGTCAGTATAAATTCAGTCCTTGATCTCTCTGAGAATCAGTCACCTGTTGTCCAGCTCACTGGAAGAATCCCCCCTTAGCCACACATTTATTTATCAGCTAACCCAATTACTCTGGATTCAGTGCTCTGAATTCCATTTTCGTAACATTTTATGGAAGTCCTCTTGAGATAGAAGGCTGCTTAACAAGATGCTTGATCTGGCATTTTCTACCACTATTTACGGTGGACTAGCCATTGGGTAGAAGGAATCAAAGGAATTCCCTCCTTTGAGGGAAAAAAACCACACACAAAACCCCCCAAACCCCACCATTCTATTACAAAATAGCACACAAAACCTTAGCTTCTTTACAGCTGCATTTAAAGCTCTTGCAGTAGCTAATTGTTGGATTTATTCAACTACTATTCTTTTTTCTTCTTTTCCACATCTAAGATCTTTATTTGCTTAGCAGAATATGCTGCATTTAATTACATACTTTTTGGTTAGGTGCACATTATAGTTCCTATTTAGAAAGAAAACTAATGCAGAAAAAGGAGAAAATACCTATTTGAGGTCTCAAGCAACATGGCTTCATCCTGTTTGCATATGAAAGAAAAAACACAGCATACACAGTACTGCAGAGCAAATGGGGAAATATATTTCTCAAGCAGGGTGATAGGAGTCAGATGTTTCCTCTGCTGTGGATTTTTTTGGATGTTCTCCCAAGTTCTTATTCTTAAACTCTTGATCAGCTTCAAAGATTCTTTGCTACTATGCAGTAGAAAATGCTAATACCTGCCTTGAGGTTTACAGTTCCAATCACAAAATTATGATTACTTTTGCTTTCTTTTTCTCTCTTTACAATCTGTGCCCATGAATAATCAAGAAAGCAGTGTTTGACAAAAGATTTCTCACACCACTTAACACCAGCAGGGTTAATCAGAGGACAGAACCAAAAAGATAGAGTCACTACCTCCGTGTTAAAATAGTCTATGCAAAAAAAACATAGAAAACAGTTCTCATAAGAGTGCTCAGCACTACATGGTAATGACAGAGACCAGCAAAGTCATCTTCTTGATGAGGAGGCTCAAAAAGTCTAACGATGTTTTTTCTCACTCCCAACAGGCAGCCTCTCACACGCACATTTAAATAGATGTATTCTACACTGGATAATCAGCCATCATGATAAATGTGCCTGCATATACTAGCACCATTGCTGTTTTAGAGAGGTATTCGCCCCTTACTACTAAGAGGGCAGTTTTCAGAAAAGCTGTCTCTCCAGCATTATTGAAAAAGACAATCACATGTAAAATTTTACTTGGAGGCTGTTGACAGTCAATGAGAAAATATAATTAAAGCATTTTATCATTCTAGTTTGCATTTTTCAGTGTTCTCCTGCCTTTGCAAAGCTCATTAAATTGTTTTAAATAAACAAATAGTATTGAATATTCATTATTCCTTGAGCAAAACATTGCTTGCAAATACTGCAATTAATTACAGATTAATTACATAAAACTGCTTTTGACATTATTTTTGATAAAGTCTTTCTGCTTTAAAAAAAGAAAGCAACTCATCTCCAAATAGAGTTGCTGTCCATTGAATATCATAATCCATACAGAATAACATACCAGTGGGAAAAAGCACACGAAAACTCCTATATTAGCTGAGAAGAGCTCACAATCTATTAGATCTCTGATGAAATCTACTTATGATGATATACAAAGGAAAGCTACTGACTCCTTGTTTATTCCAAATATTCTCATATTCTTGCATTAAGTACTTTATCATCTTTTTGTCAATCAGATCACCATTCAGATTGCCCATTTAGAAGGTTTAGCAAGAAGCTAAATTTCCAGAGATTTTTCAACATGTGGGATTTTCATAACCTCCAGGCTATTCTGCAGGGGTTGCTCCAATTAAATGTCAGGCTACATTTCAGTTCTTCAGCTATTGCAAATTTTCCATCTCTGTTGGAAATTGTAGAATGTACGTGGTGAGACTTGGGCTATGGAAAAATTTGAGGATGGAATGGACTTTCACATCCCAACAGATCAGATACAAATTTTGTTGAATTATGTTAAAAATAAGGAAGTGGTTGGGTGTACTGACAGAAATTTTGCAGCTCTTTTATTATGTGGTATTTAAAAATTAATAAGATAAAACATCATTAACAAAGCAAAATTACCAGGAAGCATCTTGCACATGTAAAGATGCACACTGAAGTGTTATAAACACTAAAAATCCCAAGAATGAAATCAACATGAATACCAGAGTAACTGAGTCCATTCATGCTTAGAGAAGTAAAGGAAGCTAACTGTCCCATGCTATGTTTCATACTATCCTGCTCATTTCAACAAGATCATCAAAGCGGTTCCATTGCTACTTACAAAATAGTCTTTAATAACCTCTGTGAAAACAATATTATACTCCCAAGAATGTATTTTAAATCTAATCTGTTTTTTAAAGTAGGCATTATAGCTTCATAGTCAGGGCGCCTGTCTTACTCCCATGCCTACACCCCCTGCTCCTCTGCTATGTGACCTTGGAAAGCTGCTTCAGATCTCCCTGCCATTGTTTCCCTTGCTATCTTTCATTTGCTGCCTATTAGGGCTGTGAATTCTTCAGGGCTTGAATTGTCTGTACAGCATCTCTTATAAAAATGGTCTGTCTTCCTGAGCCTGCAAATGGCTAATAATAGTAATGTACAGGTACAGGTGAACTTAATTCGCTGAGGAGCTAAACAGCAAAGTGTGTTAAACAAAGAAACAAAAATCCTACATGATACCTGGTTGAAGGAAGAGCAACATCAGAACAGCAACTTGGCTTAAATAGCTTTTCCTCTCAATTCCTGTTTTCTACTTGAGGTTTATTTAGTAAATCATAAATCCAAAGGAGAAGTCCAAAAGAGATTTAGAATCTAAATCTAAGAGATTTAGAATGAATCACCCATTCAAATAATCTTTGCACTTTCTCTAGTATAAATCCTTATTTCATGTGGCAACAGAAAGAGACATAGGGCATGTGAATACCTTTTGTGTACACAGAGAGAAAATAAATACTTTCTGGTGCTTATTTTAAGGAGAATTATGCAATTTGAGCCAACCTATAGTGTTGACTGTAGTGATTTCCAAACAAATAAAATGATCCTTTTAATTTTATTTTTGGTATCTGAACTGAAAAGCCCAATACTTGCCCAGGTTCAAAGATATTATCACGTCATCTTACATCGGCTGGAGGAACAAAAGATCTTAGTGAATAAAAAAATAGTAATAGCATGACGCACACGATCTCAGGGTCCTTGTACTCGTACTGTTCTTAGAAATAAGTATCTGTTAGCTCCAGGGGCTCCTCGTATTAACCAATAATAAATGGTTCATTTCTTACAAGAGAAAAGAGTAGTACTCTTGAGAAATTTCCATATTTTTCCACATAAAGAAAACAAGACAATTGTGAGAAAAGATTTGCTGACAACACAAAAATGCAGTTAGAGAGTCAATCACGTAACATTGCCCTAGATAAAAACACACAGTGTAATATGAAATGCTAAAAGTATATTACACACATTAATACAGTCAAAGCAGCATAGACTTCATGTAAACAAACAAATTTGGGCTGGAAAAATGTGCAGGCGTATTTATATTCTGTATTTTAGGGAGCACCCTCCCACTTACCTTAAAAATGAGAAGAGACATTTCCTCCTTTGACCACATCACCTGTTTATTTTGGATAGGTATACACTTCACATATATTTACAAAAATTCAGTTTTGAGGTACTGTCTAGAGAATTTTTACTGAGGTAAGCTGTATCAGTAAGACAGTACATGTCATTAAAGGTAGGCATTCAGCTAGTGGTTTTCTACCTATAGAGCTCCCAAGTTCATTATAAAATTAAAGATGAGGTTCTCCTGAGGTCTGTTTTAAAATGGAATGATAATAAATGCTTGAGCCATTGTCATAAGTGGTACATGTTTCTGTAGATATAGAAGAGAGAATTAATCAGGGTTTTTTCCCTAACAGAGTGGAAAGGAAACCAAGCATCTTTCCCATGGTAAACATCCACGTTACCATGAGTAAATAGCCAAAGCAGAGTAACATTCAGTAGCATTAGCAATAAGCCTCAGAACCACAGAACCATTTGCCTCTCCCATAATTAGTTTCTGCTGTAAGAATTAAATCGTGTTTTCCTCACAGAACAATGTCTTTCTGAATTTCACTGCAGTCTGGCATTAATATTCAAATTCAACAACTCCTCTTGGGCACAGCAGAATGACTGCATTTACTTTATCACATGAAAAGACAATGCAGCCACCAAGTGTATATTTTCAATGGGAGAGGGCCAGCTATTTACAAATGAACCAGAGAAAAATATTGTAATATTATATTCCATAATAACATTAATGTTTAAGACAAACAAAAAGGAAACATGCTAAGGTACAAGCTCTGGTGAAATTATTTGCCCTTTTGTTTTGCATCTTTACCCATCTGAACAGCTACAGCTTACCTGTGGAGTCAGGGTTATGGTCTCAGGTGCATTCATGAATCATTCAGATCAGTGAGGGCCATGCAGTGGTTCCCTTCCTCTGTGCCACGAGGCCACAGTACAGTGACACACAGCGACACAAAGACTTCATGAGGCCCCAGAAGTCTGAAATGATTGCATTTCTCCTCCATGAACTCCAACGCAATGCCATTATCTCCTCCTTGGCATGCAATTTGACCTGCTCAGTCTATTCTTCACACAGCAGCCCTTGCTACTACTCAATGGCTTATAAAAAAAAAACAAAATTCGGGTAGGATGTGCCTCATAATGAAGAAAGTCATAAAACCTTCACATTTGCACAGTCTTTGTCAACCCTTCTGTAGCTTCTTACATGATGTAAAACTGTTTTTTTGCATCTTCCTGGAAATTATTTTCTGGCTATTACAATGGAGAGGAAACATGCGACAGCTGAACCGAGAAACTGCATCTAGTGTGTTAAACCCCCACATTATGCTGAGTTCTCACCAAATATCTCTGGAATTTGCTTTTAATAAATAGAGCAGGAAACAGTCACTAATAGGAAGTGACGTGCACACAAGAAAGCTTTGAATGTGCTGATTACTACCTTCCCACCCTTCTAGACGCCAGTCAGCTGGGACCTCCCCAGTTTGCCAGGACTGTTTGCAGATGATGGAAAGTGGCTCTGCAAGCACCTCTGCCAGCTCCCTCAGAACCCTTGGATGAATCCCATCTGGGCCCATAGACTTGTTTGTGTCGAGGTTTTGGAGCGAGTCCCTCACCATCTCCCTTAGAATTACGGGGGCTTCATTCTGCTCCCTGCCCCTAACTGCTGGTTCAGGGGTCTGGGTACTCTGTGGACACCGAGGACACCCTACTACACTGCTAAAGACTCAGGCAAAGAAGTCATTCAGCACCTCAGCCTTCTCCTCATCCTCTGTCACTATGTTACCTCCCATATCCAGGACAGAGTGGAGCTTCTCCCGAGTCCTCCTTTTGCTATTCATATAGTTATAGAAAATCCTTTTATTGATTTTAACATCCAGGGCCAGGTTAAGTTCTAGCTGAGCTTTGGCCTTTTTAATCTTTTCCCTGCATAACTTTATTACACCTTTGTAATCTTCCTGAGTAGCCTGTCCTTTCTTCCAAAGGCCATAAACTCTCCTTTTTTCCCAGAGCTGTGACCCTATCTCTTTGTTCAGCCAGGCCGGTCTCTTCCCCCGACGGCTCGCTTTCCTGCGCACAGGGACAGCCTGCTCCTGCGCTTTGAAGACCTCCTCCTTGAAAAACATCCAGCCTTCCTGGACTCCTTTGCCTTTCAGGGCTGCCTCCCAAGGGACTCTGTCAAGCAGACTCTTGAAAAGACCAACATCTGCCCTCCAAAAGTCCATGATGGCAGTCCTGCTGGTTCCTCTTCTTACTTCCCTGAGAATCAAGAACTCTGTCTTTTCCTGGTCGCTGTACCCCAGACGGCCTCCAACCCTTACACCCCCAACAAGTTCCTATCTGTTTACGTACAGCAGATCAAGCAGTACTTCTTCCCTAGTCGGTTCCCTCACCAGCTGTGTCAGGAAGATCTCCCTGACACACTCCAGAAAGCTTCTAGACTGTTCCCTCTCAGCTGGATGATGCTCTCAGCTGGTATCTGGTAGGTTGAAGTCTCCCACCAGGAGAAGGGCAAGTGATCTTGAGACCCCTGCTACCTGCTTATAGAACATTTAATCAACCTCTGCATCCTGTCTGGGTGGTCTGTAATAGACTCCTGCCACGGTATCAGCCGTGCTGGCCCTCCCCTTGATTCATACCCACAGGCACTCAACTCTACTATTCCCCTCCTTTATCTCTACACATTCATATTCCTCCTTAACGTACAGGGCCACTCCTCCTCCTCTCCTTCCTTGCCTGTCCCTTCTGAAGAGCTTGTAGCCATCCATTGCAGCATTCCAGTCATTTGATTCATCCCACCACGTTTCTGTGATGGCAACTACGTCATAGCTTTCATGCTGCACAATGGCTTCCAGCTCCTCCTGTTTATTGCCGATACTACATGCATTTGTGCAAATGCACTTTAGCTGGGCTAGTTTTCCTGACACTTTTATGGGGGGCCGAAGCCCAACACCTCCTTGACCATGCTCGGACCCTTCTGTGGTTGCCAGCCTATCACTGTCCCTCATGTCATCACCACATAGGTTACAATCCTCCACCCCTGAGACAACAGGCCACAAGACCTTGCTAGCACTTTTACCCACCAGCACTGGTAATCTGCTCCCAGGCTCCTCTTTAGTAATCCCGCTTTCATCCCCATCCCCCTTCAATCCTAGTTTAAAGCCCTTTCAATGAGCCCGGCTAATTCTTGTCCCAGTATTCTTCTTCCCCTTTGGGTAAGGCTTGCCTCACCAGTTGCCACCAGGTCTGATGTCCTATAGATCAGCCCTTGATGAAAGAAAGCAAAGTCCTGCCGGTTACACCAGCCTTGGAGCCCAGAGTTAATCTGCTGGCTCTTCCTGTTTATACCCTTATCAATTCCTGCAAGCGGTGGGATGGAGGAGAACACAATTTGTGCTCCTGATCCCTTTCTCCAAGGCCCATGGACTACTGGTAGCTACCTGATCACCGCCTACTTGAAATACCAGTAATGGATAGTAATCTGAGGGCCGGATCAGGGTAAAGAGATTTTTCCATATATCCTTAATGCTGGCCCCAGGGAGGCAGCAGACTGTGGGATGGATCCGGTCTGCAAATGGGGCCTTTTGTTCCCCGCAGAAGGGAGTCACCCACCACAATTACCTTCCTTTTTTAATTGCGGAAGTCCTAAGGCGTGGGGGTGGCTGGCTCTGGGCAGCTCACTGTCTAGATCTTTGTCTCTATCCTCATCTGCCTGGCCCTCCATTCCCAAAGCACCGGACCTATTTTGTAGGTCAACTGGGAAGGTGAGGGGGGGTGGCAGGGGTTTTGCCTGCCCCTCCGAGGAGGGACCTGCCTCCATTCCCCATTGTGCCTTAAATTCCTCTCTCCTGCCTAGTGACAAGCAAAAGGGAGATCATCCCCATCCTGTAGAGCCTCTGCCCCCGCCTGTGCCTCAGGGTACGGCTCCACCAATCTGTTTCACTGTCTCTGTCTCTGATACCTCTAAGTCTTTCCACCTCCTCCTTCAGCCCAGCCCCCTGCCTGAGCAGGCCGTTTATCCGATCACACCGCACACGGGCGCTGTCTCGGGCTCCCTTGAGAACACGTGCCAGGCTGAGGGGTTCGCTGCAGCCAGAGACCCGCACAGACACGTCTTTTTGCGGGAGCTCGGTCCGAGTTTCCACATTCTTCCTTGCGGGGCATTTCGCACGTGCCGGACCGCGTTCTAGTCTGGCACCGGGAGAGCACCAACCCCCGATGGCCGCTTCCCTCACGCTCTGCGCACGCGCGCCCGTGCACTAACAGACCTGCCCGTGCGCTCTCGCGCGCCCGGCACGCACTCTGCCGCCGCTGCGGCTACAGCCGCGATGCAATGTGCCGCGGCTCGCCCGGCCCGCCCCCAGCCACGTGACCTCTCGGCTCCCTCGCGAGCTCCCCGACTGGGTTCGGGTCTCTCCGCGCTCCCTCGGCCCTTCCGTCTCCGGGAACCGTCCCCGCTCCGTTTCCGCCAAGGTCGGGTTTAAAGCCGCAGCGCTCACCGCTGCTGCTCTCCGCCTGGGCCGTTCGAGGTGGTTTGGACCTAATTTTCAACAAGTGAATTATACCAACGCCTCAGTGCATTTACCGAGTGCTCACATTGAAAACATCTGTTGGAAGGTGCGAATGACAGGTTTAATACGGGACTGACAAAACAACAGCAAAACTGAAACTCGGGCTCCTCTGACATAAAGCAGCAAGGCTGGCCTCCAGGGAATGGAGGCCCTAAACCCTCAGCCGTCCGTGCAAGCTTCAGTTTGTGAGTAAAGAGAGCAACAGCCCTGAGGAGTTATTCCCATTGTCAAGATGCAGATGCTAGGCAGACTGCATGCATTGTCACCTGGGCCAGTGCCACCTCCAGAAATACGACACGGCATGAACTCACAACTGTTCCTCTCAAAGTGTGAGGATGAAAAACTGCCACCTGTGTCACTACGAAACCTCATTTCTACCCAGAGTGGGACATGTTTGATATATGGGTTAACGGAAGGGAGTCTCAGTGCTGCGGTCGTTGAACTGCTCTGCTTCTAACGCGTTCAGCTGAATTAGCACACAGAAGCTGTGCTCTGACAGTGCTATTACTGCAATGATAAATCTGGAGTTAATGTAGGGACTGCCTCTGTGAAGCACAGGCATAAGAGAAGCCAGTCAGTAAATACGTTGCTGCTGTCATAGGTATAATTTGAACTGAATCTTGCACTAAATTCAGGGAATTCAATTGCTGGAAGACAAACTATATATTCAGTAGAGTTAAAGCACACAGACTTTGAAAATGGAAAAATACTGTGTGACTTTACAAATAAAGATACTAGATTTGTCAAAAACTGAAAATTTAAAAAGGTATCATTAAAAAGAGAATTACCTTATTCTAGACCTTTTTTTTTGTGCTAAAATGTTAATGATAATTAAAAATCAACAACAACTTTATGCTTTCTAGGAGTAGCTATTGTACCTTGTCATTATCCACCACAAATACTTTTGATTTTTTACTTTCAGAATTACTGACAAAATGTCCTACTGCAGAAAATTCAACAAAGAGCCAGACTCCCACATTCCACTGTTTTCTGGAAGTGTAGAACTTAGCCACTTACTTCCTATTTCTCCAAGAAGGACAGTATTTTACAGATTCTTTAGGTCATACTATATTTGGCCTGACATCTTCCCCTACAGCAGCATGTGTTTGATATTTGTAAACAGTGAAAAAAGAATGACTGTTTTCAAGAGGTTAAATGGTAACATTCACAGTCTTGTGGGAGTTGGGGCACACTAGTCATTTCAAAAGAAGCAGTTTTGGGAATGTTGGAATCATTGGGGTTGGAAGGGACCTCAGGAGGTCTCTAGTACAACCTCAGACTCAAAGCAGTGTCAAGACCCAATTCCCATCAGGTTTTTCTAAAAGGGATTTTTTTTTTAAATAAGCAGACAGTTTAAACTACTTCAGCACCATAAACTGTTTTATATGATCAGTATAAGTGAAGGTTATTTCAAAGCATCACAAGGAAAAATTTAAGTTGATTAATTTTTAACTGTGCATTCTCAGATGAAGACATTTTGACGTTGCTCTTAGGTCTAGCTATAATTCTGAATTCCCAGAGGTTTTAGTATTTACCTTTTAAATATTTCCTATTCTCAAATTACTAGCATCTGTTGTTAATTTTTTTATATGGAACTTACAAATAACATTTATTTGAAAGATTTGAGTGTTTTTATAGGCACACACATAAAGTAAAAGCATAACAATTATAAATAAAAAGAACTTTGGGAAGATGAGGGGTGTTTCATGTTATAATGGAAACATACGAATGCAACTTGCTTTCCGGACTATGCTACATTAGAGTCTTTGTGCTAAATGTTTTCTACTGAGTAGTTATCACTGAGTATCTGAAGCCAGCCAAGAGGAATCATTAGGCACAATAACTTAAAAGGAAGTTAGACTTAAGAGCTAGATGACTCAGGCTGTTCCTACCTACTGAACTGTGTAATGTTATGAGCATTAAATAGGATATACAACAGTCTCTAAGATTTCTATTTAACTAGACAATTTAAGGTGTTTTTTCATCATGTTAAAGTAACTACATTGAACACGTAATCTGTTTTCAAAACTAAGCAATTGTGAAAATCTAAAGCTTACAACCACACTTTGAAGAACCAAACACCTGGGCAAAGGAGAAGGAAGCACAGCAATTGTGAAGTATCTTTGATCTAAACCAAACTTTTGTTTATCATTACTTCCAACATGTCAAATAAGACTGTGATGAAAGGCTAAAAGACATTTTCAGAATATTATTCTATCATTTGTTTTAAAAATTCATGTGTTTACAAGCTATTAGTGTACTTAAAGATCCACTGTGTTAAGCTTTTAGCAGTGCTTAAAGAATACAATTTAGCTTGCACTCAATTTTAAGTATGGCAGATTTGTAAATTTTTTAAATTATCATTGTGCTTCCTGTTTAACTCCTGAATTTGCCATATGAAATATTGATGTAAATACCGTATTAATTATTTTACTTGTGCTAGTTTTCATGGATAGAATAAATACTACCGTGAATTTCTTGTTGTAGTTATTTAATGTTGTCTTCCTTTGGCACGAATACTGAGGTACTTCACTTGCAACAAATGATGGAACTTCTGATTCAGGTGTATTCAAAGGAGGAGACTGACCTTGTTCCTAAGCAGAAGGAAAAAAAAAAAAAAGGGACAAGGGTAGGTGACACACCTGTCAGCACAAAACATCAAAAATACATTTCATGAACCCAAAATATGTACCTTTAAAGAGAAGGTAAGAGAATAATGCTCCTACCATCTTTCTAGGAAAGATATTTAATTTCACATTGGCTGCACTGACGATAGCAGTTTATCTGGTGATTACTGTTTGGGTATGTGCTTTTTTTCATTTTCTGCAGCAAATTCTTGCAAGGAGTTTTCAATGGCACTGTCATTTAAAAAAAAAAAAAAGACTACTACAGTAAAGAGATTACTTATAGTAATAAGAGTGGTAGTATTATTTACTTACTTTACTTATTATGTACTTGTTATTTTCAGTAAGACTGAAAAACTACAAAGCTTTAAGAGCAGATAAGCTTAGAACAGAGTTTTCCCGGAAAATACTAGATGATTCAATATAACATCAGGGATGTTCAACCAACGAGAAAATAAAAATAAAGAGATGCCCAAATAACTGACTTTTTCGATCTGTAGCTAAATCCAGCAGTGGAGGAAAAAATTTTGCATTCCTTCAAAATAAACATTTCCCCCTTCTTCCAGGTAAAATGAAAGAAAACTTTTTTGGTTTGGATTTAATTCATTAAGCTATAAGTTCTGTTTCAGGGAACTGAAACAGAAAGGAAAGGAAACATAAAGCAAAGGAAACATTTACAAAAAGCCATAAAAGAATCAAGCTTTCATTCACAGAATCACAGAATGACATGGGGTTGGAAGGGACCTCTGGAGATCATCTAGTCAAAGCCCCCTGCCAGAGCAGGCCAACGTAGAGCAGGTTGCACAGGAACATGTCCAGGTGGGTTTGGAATGTCTCCAGAGAAGGAGACTCCACCACCTCCCTGGGCAGCCTATTCCAGGGCTCTGCCACTCTCACAGGAAAAAAGTTCCTCCTCATGTTTAGGTGGAACTTCCATGTTCATGTTTGTGCCCATTACCTCTTGTCCTGTCCCTGGGCACCACTGAAAAAAGACTGGCCTCTTCCTCTTGACACCCACCCTTTAAGTTTTTATAGGCGTTGATCAGACCCTCCCTCAGTTTTCTCTGCTCCAGAATAAAATGACCCAAGTCCCTCAGCCTTTCCTTGTAAGAGAGATGTCCTAGTCCCCTAGTCATCTTTCTAGCCCTCTGCTGTACCCTCTCCAGCAGTTCCCTGTCCTTCTTGACCTGGGGAGCCCAGAACTGGACACAAGACTCCAGATGGGACCTCACCAGGGCAGAGTAGAGGGGGAGAATAACCTCCCTGGACCTGCTGGTCACACTCTTCTTGATGTATCCCAGGATGCCATTGGCCTTCTTGGCCACAAGGGCACATTGCTGGCTCATGGTCACCCTGTTGTCCACCAGGACTCCCAGGTATTTTTCGTCAGAGCTGCTCTCCAGCAGGTCAGCCCCCAACCTGACCTGGTGCAGGGGATTATTTCTCCCCAGGTACAGCACCCTACACTTGCCCTTGTTGAACTTCATCACCACCCAGCTTTCCAGCCTGTCCAGGTCTTGCTGTATGGTGGCACAGCCTTCTGGTGTGTCAAGCACCCCTCTCAGTTTTGTGTCATCAGCAAACTTGCTGAGGCTACACTCCATCCCTTCATCCAGGTTATTGATGAGTATATTGAAGAGGACTAGACCCAGTACTGACCCCTGGGGAACTCCACTGATCACGGTCCTCTGAGCTTTGTCTTCAGCCAGTTTTCAATCCAAACCACTGTCCATTCATCTAACCCACACTTCCTAAGCTTACCTATGAGGATGCTGTGGGAGACTGTGTTGAAGGATGATGGAGCCAGACTCTTTTCAGCGGTCGCCAGTGAGAGGACGAGGGGCAATGGGCACAAGTTGGAACATAAGAGGTTCCACTCAAATATGAGAAAAAACTTCTTTACAGTGAGAGTGACAGAGCCCTGGAACAGGCTGCCCAGGGAGGTCGTGGAGTCCCCTTCTTTGGAGATTTTCAAGACCCGCCTGGATGCAGTCCTGAGTGCCATGCTCTAGCTCTGGGCAATCCTGCTTCAGCAGGGGAGTTGAACTCGATGATGATCTCTATGGTTCCTTCCAACTCTAAAAATAATTCAGTAATTCAGAAAGCCTTGCTGAAGTCAAGACAGACGACATCCACCACCCTCCCCTCATCTATCCATGCATCCAGTCATGCCATCATGGAAAGCTATCAGGTTAGTCAGACATGATTTCTCCTTGGTGAATCTCTGTTGACTACTTCTGATAGCTTTCTTTTCCTCTGTATGCTTTGAGATGACACGCAGAATGAGGCGTTCCATTGTCTTTCCAGGGATGGAGGTGAGGCTCACCTGCCTGTAGTTTCCCGCATCCTCCTGCTTGCCCTTTTTGAAGGCTGGAGTGACATTGGCTTTCCTCCAGTCCTTGGGCACCTCTCCTGTTCTCCAGGACCTTTCACAGTGGCCCAGCAATGACTTCTGCCAGCCCCCTCAGCATTCACAGGTGCATGCCATCAGGACCCACAGACTTGCAGATATCCAGTTTATTTACCTGTTCCCTAACTTGGTCTTCCTCAACCAAGGGTAAGTCTTCTTTCATCCTGACTTTCTCTGTTTCCTCCAACGTATGGAACTCCCGAGGCGCTGGCCTGAGCAGTAAAAACTGAAGCAAAGAGTGCATTCAGCAACTCTGGCTTCTCTGCATCCTCTGGCAGCATGGCACCCATCTCATTCAACAGCAGGCCCACATAGAATCATCTGGTCTGGAAGGAACCTTCAAAGGCCATCTAGTCCGGCCCCCCTGCAGTCACAGGGACACCTCCAACTAGACCAGGTTGCCCAGGGCCTC
>JAOQGH010000002.1:22283431-22295091 GCA_025769975.1 Gallinago jamesoni | reverse complement strand
AGGCCCCTTCCCTGGAGACATTCAAGGTGAGGCTCAAGGAGGCCCTGGGCAACCTGGTCTAGTTGAGGGTGTCCCTGTGACTGTGGGGGGGTTGGACTAGATGGCCTTTGAAGGTCCCTTCTGGCCCAGATGATTCTATGATTCTGTAATACACCCTCTTCATTTACACTCTGTACTGGGGACGTCGAATACCACCACTTCACACTGCACTCCAATTTGAGAAAGTAGTGTGTAATTTCATCAGATGTAGATCAGAGGAAAATAGGTCTTCAAGATCAAATATCATTCACCAAATAATCAGCCTGCCATTCATAATATCCTCTGACTTACAGCTCCCACAGATAGATAATATAATAAAACCTTTTTCTCTTAGCACAGTTTTACTTGATGGTGGCAAGTTTGTAATTGCATGTCCACAGATTGCAGCAGCTTTTATTTCACAGGTCCTTTAAAGGTCCAGCACTTAGCTGATCATTTCCAAACAGCAAAGTTTTTAGTATTTTTGTACTGTTTTGAAGAGGCAAGGTATTCTATCAGGAACCCATTGAAACGCACTGCTCTCAGCGGGACATTTACCATGAAGTTTATTTATTTGTTGAAATACCACAAGCACCACAACAGCAGCAAGTGCTTCACTGATGGCTATTTCCTCTTTAATAGCACCAGACGCTGATACAGAAGATATGGAAGGTCTTTTTAATCTGTTAAAACTGTGTGAACTACTCGTGTAAACTTTAGGGAAAAACGTTTTTAAATTAAAAAATTATACCATCACACAAGTATATGTGTCTTTAGGTAAAAAAAAAAATATAAAAATCAATCACTCTATTCACACTGAAGAATCTCTTACCATGAGACGATACTTCATTTCTGAATCAACTGGTCTTCCCGCTTCCATGCAGGCTGTGAACCAGGAGATATCTAGTAGTTCAAACCTGGAGCTGTCACCCACAGCCTGTCCTCTCAGCCAGTCCAGCACCTCCAGGTAAGAGTTGTTCTCAGCCACAATATGAGTGACAGAGTCACTGTCAAGAAGCACACAAAAAGTTCGGTTTTTTTCCCTGAATCCAACCGTAGACAGGTGCAGAGCCACTATTTCCATATTTACTTACCGTGCACTTCCTGAACCTTGTAGTTACATACTTATTGTACGCTAGGATGTGGGAAGCATTTTCATATCACAATATGTCTATTCCAGTCACTGAATCTGCTTTGAGGAGAGACTTTATCCTAACAGCTCTTGGAAGAGCAGCATTGTCTTTCAGCATTATTTCCCTTCCTATTACACGGGTTTTTTTGCAACTTTGAGAATATTTGGCTTTCACAAGCGCTACCATAATGTAAAGGCTGCTTTATGACACTTGACAGCCCCTTCCCAATATTTCTGATCAACAAATGAAAGCTTTGCAGTATAAAAAATTCTGATAGCAATAATTCTTTAAATCTTTACAGTTAGCAATAGCTTTTTCTAAATTTAACTTTTCTGCACTTATGCTATGCTTCTTACATAAAGCATTGTCAAATGTTCATGACTTAAATATTACACACTCCATCTAAGGATGACTGCCTTGCTACTAAGAGGCCGGTCTCTTACAAAACGGATATCTTAATTTAGCGAATATAAAATTTACAAACTGAGTTATTGTTCATTACATGATTATATGGCATATATTTCTTGAAAATACAGTAGTACAAATTTTATTACACTAAATTTGGACTGATGTACTAAAATAACATTGGAAAGAATCCCATGATAGTTCACAGCTAAAAAAACCACAGCTCCGCGCCTTCCACAGGATAAGAGTGATTAAGGACAAAGTTACATGTAAAGAAAAAAAATTATATACATACTTATGATGACATGTAAATTTCTACTTGGCCTGTTGATGTTCCTCAGCAAGTTTAGAAAACTACTAACTTGGGAGGAAATTCCGAGTGATTCCTAGAGTTCCCCATCCATACACATACCAGGAGGGTGCTGTTACCCACAGAGACAATAACAGATAAAGGAGGAAACCCTTCATTTTCATGAAACTGATAGGACCTCGGCATCTCTGAAATATATGCCAAAATTAACTGAGATCTGTCAACAGACTGCCAAATTGGGGAAAAGGCACAAACATACAGTGTCATTATTTGACTCAGTTTTTAGAGAAATAAGCCCAGAATTGGAATATAAATTGTCCTGATGGTAGCTGGCTCCACTTGCAAGCCTCTGTACCTCCTGCTAGTCTATGCTGATGACAGCCTTGTGCATATACAGTAAATTTCTAATGGACCTGACCGATTGCTTTGCAGCCTTTCTGTAACACCTGGAGAAGCTAGGCAATCAACCCATCCAAGCAGTCAGGGCATCACTGGCAGAGCGAGCTGGTTCGTATTGACTTTAAAGATGATGGGTACTAACTGTTAAAGGCAGACTGTACAACCTTTCAAAACAAACTAACTCCCTTGGTCTATCCCTGTGACCCGAATTCATACCAATAATCACTGACTGAATGCCAAGTCACAACGACAAATACTGGAGTCATGCCATAGAAAACTGTTATCACATAACTCTCTAATGTATTAAATGTACCACATTTTGGAATGATAAGAAATGTATTGAATGTACTATACGTCAGAAACATGAAAACTGTCATGGGATGGCACAACTTTTTCTCTCGATATTGTGCATCTTGGAGAGCAGAGTCCATTGGAGGCAAAAAAAACCCCAAACCTTTAAAAATTCTGATTTATTTTAACCTGTAAGATTACAAATCTATGTTAGGTGAATCCCCATAAAATACTATTGATGTTATTATTACTTAACCTTGCTAGTTTCTACTTTAATTGAACTGTCACATCTTTACTTGAGGAAAAAAAAAATTCAGTTAAAGACATAGAGCCTCCGCTTCCTGTGGTTTATTTCACCTTTTATAAAATGTTCATTGTGATGTATCTGTACCAAACTGCAGATCTGGGAACTTTGCCATCATTATGCTTGCAGCAGCAGTTTAGCTGCTGTACACCAGTTGCCTCTGATATCTGTACAGCTGTGCTTTTTTCTTGGCGCAGAACATAACAAATACGTTTTTTCCTGTGGTATTTTCAAAACCAAAAATCAACAGTTAAATAGTTCTGTTTTATCCAATAGCAGCTAAGCTGAAATGAAACGTAACAATTGCCTTGCATACAACTTACAGAAAGTCTGAAATATTGGCAATAAATACCTGTGTGTCATAACAGCTCAGATAAAGCCTCTCCTCAGTCCTCAATGGATTATTTATGTAGGATTCAGAACAGCCCAGTTCACTTTTTTACCCTGTGAATTCCATTGGTTTTGTGTCAGATGCTTATTGCCTACTTCTGTTCAATACCTGCTTGAATCTTGCTTTCCAAATTATTTCCTCCTCCCTTCTTCCTCAGACTTTCAAAGTTGATAGGACGGAAATATCTGTGGAAATGAGCTTTTATATCCCTTTTATATCCCTGTCCTCCTGGACCCAGTTATATACTATCTGCATACAGATACAGTGAAATGATAAATACTTGGTATTCTTCCAGCTTCTCAGAGAACC
This sequence comes from Gallinago jamesoni, assembly GCA_025769975.1. Lineage (NCBI taxonomy): Eukaryota > Metazoa > Chordata > Aves > Charadriiformes > Scolopacidae > Gallinago > Gallinago jamesoni. The sequence goes on along the minus strand of JAOQGH010000002.1, from coordinate 22,291,531 downwards.
AACATAATGATTTAGCTTTCAGAAAACTGTATAATGATATAACTAGTGCTCATGAAAAGTTCTGTTTGGAAGAAGTTTAAAATGAGTTGGCTTACTGAAGCACCACCAGACAAATCTGTAGCTGGAGTATATTTTCACCCTGAAACACCAAATTTGTGGTATTTTATTCCCAGACATTTTCTCCAGTGCTCTTCCATATCGTACCAATGTGTAAGCCAGTAACTTCACATCAGTGAAGATTAAATACTCACAGAAGATCACTCTCTAGAACATCTCTGGTGCTAGAATACCTGAGATGTTCTAGAGAAATTTAACTTTTTTTCATTTCAGTTTATATTAATCTTAACCTGATTTCAAGGGGGAAATAAACAATGGCTGATTTACATCAGCTAAAGACATGATTCATCTATTCCAGCAGGACAATGTAAATGATTGGAAACATATGCTATGAAAAACATGTGCAAGTTCACAACTTACATTTTTTGTTTTCCATGCAAGAAGCAGCACACTAAAAGATACAGACACATTAAAATTGACAGACTTAAGATCAATGAGAACCACAAATTTTAGAGGTTAAAAGTTAGAAATTTTTCTAATGTTTGTGTTCTGCCTGCTCTCTGCCCAGAAGACAATAGAAATGAACTCTGCTTCAGGAACGCCCACTGAACTCTTGAAGCATTTTTACAGTGGGAAGACCAAAGTATATCCACCAAATACACAGGCAAAACCTACAGTCACTTGTATGACTGCATTTATGAAATAAGAATGATTCAAGCAGCATTACTACGCGTATTTCTACACGTATAAATGTTTCCCTACCTTAGCTCACTCTCTACTCTGAAACCTTTTCTTCTTGCCAGCTCCATCAAAAAGGTCCTTCTGGTCATTCCCATCTTCCTCTGCATAATAAAAATGACAAGATTACTGAACTTTACTTCATAACTGCAGGAAAGGTTTGGGGAATGCATCCCTTTCTGTCTCTTCCTCTGGGAGAATACAGCTGAAGCTCTGCTCCTATCCATGGTGCAAGGCAGAAGTGTTTTCACTTGGGTAAAAGGGAGATAAGATGCTTTCTGCCAGGCAGCAGCTGTATTTATTGTCACCACCCATTGAAGTAATTTTCTTCTGTTTCCATCCTGAAATTAAAAACAGGTGCTACACAAGCAGAAACATCACTTGCTTTCTACCAGCTGGGGTTTTTTGCACAGAACTACTCCAGTCAGGTGAAAATGTGCTTTAATTCCTTAAAATAGCCATTACCTATAAAGACTTTATCCAAATAATTTTGCTCATAGCAAAATTATCTCAAAACATCAACCAAGTCTTCAGCTGGTTTAATGGCCCATTCTATCAATTTCTGCTTTCAAACATCTTCCAAATATTACTTTTCCAAATTGCATGGCACATTCATTTTCTATTTATTAAAAAGAATAAAATATTATTCATATTGTTAATTAGGAACTATGTCCTAGAACACAACTAAGTAACAGTATAGCAGTACAGTATATTGTAGAATAGCCTGTATGCTTTCTACTTCTGTGTAATTAATTTGATTTAAAAGGGATAAGTTTTTTTTAAGAGAGCAAACAAAAAATAAGCTTATGAAATTAAATTTACAATAAAAGAAATCCTTTGCTGTTTTCCTGCTTTTAAGCACCCAGTGACCTCCAGACAACTACAGAGGAGATTATAGAGGCTAGGTGCCATCCTCTCCTAGATGATGGCATTGGTAACTAGAGAAATATGCTAAAATTTGTTGCAGACATTGTGTTGGATCTAGGTAGGTATCACCCTGAATTTCCACCAAAGCAAACCGAGCACCCACAACGAAGTTTACAGCATGTGCATCTATTTCATCACAAATCTCCTTCAGCGGTAAATATCCCTATTTCCACATCAAGTAGTTTCTACTTTTAGTGTAGCAGAGAATTTGGATTTTACCAGTCCTTCAAAACATGTCAGAAATGTTATATCTTGGAAACATTGCTCATGTTCAGGAGAGGAAGCAAGGTAGAAAAATCCTGTATAAGTGAGATCTATCAATTTTATTTTCAATCACTTTCTCACGAATGGATATACCACCTGAGTTATAGAAAAATGAGTCAAAACCTGTTTCATGCAATTACAGCCATGAGTTTAAAATTAAATTATAAAAGTATTACTGACATTTCCCCAGCCCTACAGCTCTTGCTGATTCGACTGTATTATCACAGATATAAAGAAAGTTTTCATCAGAAAAGAAACTAACCATCAAAAATTAACATAGAACTTTCAACTCTGGGGTCTTCCTGAGGCCATGAAGAAAATATACACATAATTCAGTATATAGAGGAGACTCCAGTCATTTCTTCACTTGTCCAAGGACAATCCAGAAGCCATTCCATTTGATTCCTGTTTCTAATTCATAACATTAAAACTGTCAAAATAAATAATTTCAAGGTTATTTTGAAATTATATGAGGTATTTCCTAGGAACTGGTAAACGGACAAGCAGATGTTAAGAGGAAGAAAGGAAGAAAAAAAAATTAATAGCGATGGGTCTGGCATGAAGGCCAAGCAATCTGTTTTGGTTGCTCCATGTATGTTTTCCAGACTACTAATCAACCACTGAACAGTGGCCATCTCCCTGTTTAGAGCCTTCCTAGGCTTAGTAAAACACTTTATCTCAAGCCTTACATGGAATAATGTATTTGAGAACAGATTCTTTACATATGTTAAACAAAGACTTATTTATATAATTATTTACATATATTAATCTATAATATATAAAATATTTTCTGTTAATTGTTTATATAATTAATTCAGGGCTCTCAAACATATAATTTCCCCCAGTGTAATATAAAGATGCTTAGTTCCAGTAAAATCTTTCTGGCATGAAAAACATAAGTTATTATATTCCTTCCTGTTACTGTAATAACTCTTGAGCCAGATTTTCAAGGGTATTTAGGTGCCAAAAAACTGCAGAGGCATAGTGGGATTTTCAAAATATCTAAGCAACCTAGGCACCCTGCTCAATTTCTGGCTTTGAACCTAACGCAAAGAGATTTTCTCCATCTAATAAACACAGTATAACATGAAAAGGTGTCTGCCTCTCTTACCTTCTAAAATTAACAGGATTTCCATATCCAGATGAGTGAATAACCTACTCTCCTGTAACATTACATAATAATATTTTTGGTAGTAACACAGAAGTGGAATATTCATTGGGGAGAGAGCAAATACAGCAGAGAAAAAGCATGTGTCTTATGACAAAGGAAAAATAAACCATTATCTCAGTCATGACACCACATATAATACACCTTACTCCACCACATATGACCAGTGGCCTAAAACCACAGAATCTTGTAGAAAATTTTCCATCTTAGTACAGTCTCCTGGAGTTCTGAGTAGTTCACATCCCTGGAGGGGAATCTCCGGGGAGACTTTATAATGGCCTTCCAGTACCTGAAGGGGCTACAGGAGGGACTCTTTATCAGGGAGTGTAGTGACAGGACGAGGGGTAATGGTCTTAAATTCTAAGAGGGGAGATTTAAATTAGATACTAAAAAGAAGTTATTTGCTGTGAGGGTGGTAGACACTGTCCCAGGTTGCCCAGAGAAGCTGTGGCTGCCCCATCCCTGGAGGGGTTCAAGGCCAGGCTGGATGGGGCTTTGAGCAACCTGGTCTGGTGGGAGGTGTCCCTGCCCAGGGCAGGGGGTTGGAACTCCATGATCTTTAAGGTCCCTTCCAACTCTAACCATTCTATGATCTTACAATTCCTTTAGTCAAAAGAGGTCAGTACCTGGGATTCCTGGGCGCTGCTACCTGCATCAGCAAACCTTGTCTGAACATACGTTGCATGGGTCTATTTCTTCAGTCCATATTTTTTCCCATATACTAATACGTAATTTCTTACAAAATAAGTACAGTAAACCAATCTGGCTAGCCTACAAAATAAACAGAACATCATGCTGTTACATTTGATTCTGGTGTTTAGAATAAATGCACTATTATGAAAGTTAAAGAAATGTTGATAAGTATGTTCTGGAAATGTTCAGATACGTTTAAAAAACTGTTCTCCCTCGTCTGCTTTGTTGTTAATATTCTTTGAACTACTAGAACATTTTCAGGGGGCAGCTTTGAAGTATACATGCTTGAGTTATTCACATCAAAGATAATAAACTCCATAAAACACCCAGATGAGCAAAAATTTTGAAAAACTATTTGTTTTCACAGCTTTGAATGTATTTACTTGGCTGTAACACAGTATTTGACATACAAGATAAAGCAGGCTTAGAGAGGACATGAAATCTTGTAGCTGCCATCATTAAACGTGCAACATTTCTGATGCATGTGGTCAGAATAGCTGATTATTATCTTTTTCTTCCCTCCATCCCCCAAATTGGAGATGAAAACCTGAACAAGAAGAATAAGAAGAATTTAGCAACATCTCAAAAACTGCCCACGTAGAAATACCAAGAGCTGACAGTTTCTTTAACTGACTGTATACACAGCTATCAGAGTTTGTTCTTGTTAGCTCTTTCTGAGAAAACTAGGGAAGAATGATATCACTCAGTGCTGAATTATGGTTCCCCCTTACAGCATGGGGATAAGTAATTGGTGACAAACCCTGGCAGGAGTGACTTCCTACCCACATGAATATGCCTATATTTCCTGAAAACTACCATTTTCACTCTTTCTTCAGCCTCTCTCTTCAGTAACAAAGCTTACAACTGCTCTCTTTGGTTCCTCTGATATTGGTGGCTGCTGATCCTCGTTGTGATTGTTATTGGACTATTCCTTGATTTTTTTTATGCTGGTGCATCAATTTCTTTATACTGTAGTCTCATGAGAACCTTGAGAGCCTCTCAGCAGCAAGCAGAGGCATATCTGCATGATCCCATCAATGCACATTGTCAGGCAGGTCCTTTGACAGTTACACATCTGTTTACAGTTTACAAAGGTAAATGTCTCTGGATATTGACTGCCACTTATTTAGATTCTCACATTCATCTCATTGACAGACATTCCTGTTAATTAACTAAACAATCTGTCAGAGATGAGAAGCTACACAAATGGTGTTGCATAGCCTATATTTAGGCAGTCGAAAAGATTATTTCTCTCAATGATGACCAAATATCGTCCCTGTGGACATTTCAATCCTCCTATCTGAAAAGATAATACTAAAAATGAATATGCTGTTATAAGAGAATTTTTATCTTGCCACCTTCATTCTCTCTTCATTTCCTCCCCCGCTCCTTTAGCAGGATACTAATATAATAGCTAAATTGATCATGTATCTTCTTTTAATTAGTTGTTACAATAGTTGCTAGATGGTAGAATTCAAGCATCTTGAGGTAATGGTGCAAATGAGAGTTCTAGATCTATTCACTTTACAGAATATACAAACAGCAGTATGTGTGAGATTTATGCCTTCTACACTTACAGATATAAAAGCTTGATGCATTTATGAAGATAGATGTACTTCAGCCAAAATAATAAAAAACAGGAAAAGGCCATTGTCATGTTTCACATAAGGCTTTCAACTATACATTCAATTTTCAGTAGCACAGGAAAGCTGCCTTGGCTTGCAGTTCCCACATCATCAAGCTGAGGAGATAACCAGACCAGGTAATACAAAAGAGAAATGTAACTAAGCGTAAATACACCAGATAAAGTTGTTGCAGAGTGAAAAAAAACTTATGACTAATACTATGCGGCATGTCCTCTTGTTCTCTCAAAAGTTTATGCAAATCACACCAAGATAAGAAAGCTTACCTCACTTTCTGGGTGTTGAGAAACAGGTAATGGTAACAGTATGGTGAGTCCTGCAGAGCTCCTTCTGCACATTCTGTTTCTACACTTGCAGAAAAAAGTCAGAGCCAGCATCAGAGAAGCTGAAAGAATTGCTAATGAGCATCACACTTATCTTTGTGTTATCTCCAGAGAGAAAACAAAACTGATGTTCATCTGAGTGACGTGTTGTGAATTTTGCAGGTGAAGGAAAAATCAATTAGAAGCCTTCTTTATTCTAGAACTTTGAGCTGAAGGAATCTAGAAAGCAGAGTGGAATAGGGCAGAATTCTTACCTTTTTGATTTATTGATATTCTGAGATCCACTTATGCAAAACTAATTACAGCAGAAGTAACCTAGCTGGATGATTAATCCATAACAAGAAAGAGTTTGCTTTATCCAGATGAGTTTTTTTAAATCCAAAACCACTCTTGACACAGTTCCCATAAAAGCATTCTTTCTATTTCAAAGCGACTTTATCTATAATTTGGCAGCTGCCCAGGGCATCACAAAATACTTGAACATTTTTTATTTTGCAGTGTGGATTTAGTGGCTCTGCCTTTCACTACAATGAAAGCTAATTTTTTTCAACTACATGAACATTTACTTCTCAAAGCCATTGGCAATTTCTTTTCCAGGCTATCTTAAAATGTGCTCCCTTGTTTCATCTTGCAGAAAATTCAGTATCAGTAAGTCAAACCCAAGCTGCAATAGTCCCTACAAGCCCTGTCTCAGCGTAGCAGTGCATACTTATTTAGCTGTGAGCATATGCTGATCAGTCCTTATAAGAAAACCACACTGTTCCCAGATATTTTTGAGAAGACAGATTTCAGAGCCATCTTTCTGACTCCTTACATCACACATGTACATCTCGTGCCATTATTTTATGATGCACACTTGCTAATTAGGGAATTCCATTGCAAATTTCACACATTTTTATACTATTCAAAGACACAGTCTATTTTATTGAAGTTCTTGTACTATGAACTCCTCTTTCCCTTGTTTATTGCTGCAGAGAGGATTCAGTTTTAAGAAATGAAAGCTAATTTATGCTATATGACAAGTCAGATTCAACATACTACACATAACCGTGAATGGAGCTGATAATTCAATAGTTAAGTGACAGATCAGAAGACCACACTGTACTGAAGAACTTTCTGTCCGAAAGCTTCAACATCTTTCTTCAACCAACGTTTCCTATACCCTTCTAGGTATAGGCAATAGAAAAATTCCCATGCTAAAGTAATTACTATCATATATTATGAGGCATGACAGCAGGAAGGATATAAAGCAGGTAAATCTATTTATGAATGCTGTTCTGTTACAACAATTTACTAAATTTTACTAAAAAACCATGTGTTTATAATTTAAAGACATTTTAATTCAGTCACTTTGCACTTCATGATGTTATTAGGGACAATTCAATATCATCATTTTCTTTTGCTATTGACAGATCATTATGAGGTTTACAGTGCACTAGAATTCATAAGATCAGGTTCGAGACCTCTTAAGGAACCTGAAGGCGCATAACTCCATGGGACCTGAGGAAATCCATCTACGGGTCCTGAGGGAGCTGGCGGATGAAGTTGCTAAGCCTCTTTCCATCATATTTGAGAAATCGTGGCAATCTGGCGAAATTCTGCTGAGTGGAAAAAAGGGGAACATAACTCCAATATTCAAAAAAGAAAGCAAAGACCCAGGGAACTACAGGCCAGTCAGTCTCACCTCTGTGCCTGGCAAGATCATGGAGCAGATCCTCCTGAAATCTTTGCTAAGGCACGCGGAAAACAAGGAGGTGATTGGAGACAGCCAACATGGCTTCACCAAGGGCAAATTGTGCCTAAAAAATTTGGTGGCCTTTTACGATACTGCTACAGACTTGGTAGACAAGGGCAGAGCAACAGATGTCATCTACCTGGACTTATGCAAAGCATTTGACACTGTCCCGCATGACATCCTGGTCTCAAAATTGGAAAGTCATGGATTCGATGGATGGACCACTTGGTGGATAAGGAACTGGCTGGATGGCCGCACTCAAAGGGTGGCAGTCAACGGCTCAATGTCCAAGTGGCGGCCAGTAACGAGTGGTGTTCCTCAGGGGTCGGTACTGGGACCAGTACTATTTAACATCTTTGTCGGTGACATGGGCAGTGGGGTAGAGTGCACCCTCAGCAAGTTTGCTGATGACACCAAGCTCGGTGGTGTAATTGACACGCTGGAGGGAAGGGATGCCATCCAGAGGGACCTGGAAAGGCTGGAGAGGTGGGCTTGTGCAAATTGCATGAAGTTCAACCAAGCCAAGTGCAGGGTCCTGCACCTGGGATGTGG
>JAOQGH010000002.1:22271562-22283331 GCA_025769975.1 Gallinago jamesoni | reverse complement strand
GGCTTTGAGCAACCTGGTCTGGTGGGAGGTGTCCCTGCCCATGGCAGGAGGGTTGGAACTCCATGATCTTTAAGGTCCCTTCCAACCCAAATGGTTCTATGATTCTATGATAATGTCATGAATACAAGCATGATACACAGACAAATATAGCTGTTATTTTGTTTAACACTGTTGAAATACGTAAAGACAAAGACATAAAATTAGGCCAACTTAGAGGAAAAAAAGGCCTAAATCCTGAGCCTGTGCTAATGGTTATGAAGCGTAGGTACCAGAAGATGCCAAAGTTATCATATAGCCAAGAACTATTATTTTCACAATATTACTACAACCATGTTTTCAAAACCCAAGCGGCTCATTTCCACCTATTCCAGGTTGCTCTCTACAAGCTTGATTCAAGTACCATAGAACTGATACCAGCTTTCACTGTCCAGAGCAAAGGAGTCAAGTAGGAGGATTTGGAGAAAATCTCCTGTGGATTTTGGTACTTGGGGCAGACTACTGATTTACTTAAGGAAGCACCAGAGAAAATAATACTTTTTCTCTCCTACAGTCTTACCCACCAGTATGTGCCATGTAGACTCATTGCACAGAACACCTGGATATCTCAACATAAAATGCACAGCAATTGCACAATAACCTTCAAAGACTGAGGAAGCCATGGGTGTAGTAACATACAGACTATAGCTCTGACAGCTGTAAGTGAACATGTACCAAAATCATGTTAAGAAGAAAAAGGCCATGGAAGAAGATATCTCAACAGTAGTGAACTACTAAGTTTAAAATAACAATGTAAGATGTAGTTATGCTTTTAAATGTATGGGAAAGCAGTCCAAGATGTCCAAGTAACAAAAAGTTTATTTAAGCAAAATCGGACACCATACAGGAACTATATGTGCAGATTTGACTAAAGAATTGTAAGTTGTACATGTAAGTGTCATAATCACTGAGCCATGCAGTTCACTGATAAAATTATATTTTGCTAACACTGTAACTTTGTATCTGCAGAAAATTTGGTCAGTCCATTATCCTGTGCAGGCATCTAATAAGGTACACGATGTTTGATATTGCACAACCTGCAGAGGGAAATGTATATTTTCATACATCAGTAAATCCAGAAAATTCTGTCACAAGTAACTGTATGTAGCGTACATTTCTCTTTATGCAGACTCAATGGCTTCCTGGTTACTAATTTCACTGGCATACTGGTTATGTGAATTAAAATGTACAGGTGTTGAAAACCCAAGTGGGGCCAGCAGGACTGAGCGCAGGTGATTATGCTCAGCTTGGAGGGCTGGAAGAAAAGGTTTAGACCAACTCAGCAACAGCCCTTACTGTTCTGTTTGCATACACATCATGAAAAGAAACTGTAAATATTTCTCAATAAATACTGATAGAGGGAGGTTAAAGGAACTACCTAAATCAGACTCTAAGAACAGATGTTTATGAAAGGGAATAATTGAGGAAGAGAATATTAGACAAAATAATATTCTTCACTTTGCTGCAGTGAGTGGAAAAAGATGGCTCTGTCCAGGAGAACAGTTTCTGAGTAGGAAGGATTATCAAATCCTTGGCAAGGATGTAGGCATATATCAAGGCCATGTGATATAGGTCATTAACAAATACCCTAAATAGCTATTCTCTGGTAGACATTGTCAAATAAAAGTTTAAAGGTATCAAAAATACCTTTTAAGCATTTGTATTTAATTCTAAACTCCGTATACATATACACTGTATATACATAATTTCTTATGTCTTTATTTCCATGCAAAATTATTTTGCCAAAGTATCAAAGTTACAGTTCTAACAGTTAGATGAATTAATTTTGGGGGCAAACACTCTTTAACTTTAGCAACCATTTATACATAATCTCTTCGCTACTCCCTGGTTAAAACCCAGAGACAAGAAAAGACAAACCCCAGCAGCCTTTGTGGTGAGACATGAAACCATGGCACACCCCACCACAGCATCACCTCATCCTACCTCCACAGCTGTGACCCACAAGCATGCTGCAACACAAACTCCAGTATAAACAGATGGCAGTACAATGCAGAAGGGTGAACACGAGGGCCAGGAATCATTTGTTTTAAAGGACTAAGAAGGAAAGAAAAAGTAACTGACAGCACTTCTTGTCATACTCAGCCCTGCTATATGTGTTTGGATTCATAAGATGTTCTCAAGACATCATTACGTTGCTTGGCACAACAACTCAGTGGATTCACTGAGTAGAAACGATTACAAAAATAATCACAGAATCACCTAGGTTGGAAGGGACCTTTTAAGATCATCTAGTCCAACCAATAGAAAAAAAAAAAAGCAAAAAACACCCCACAAAAAACCACCCACACCACACAACACCACCCAACGGAGCATTATAGTCTTAAAATTAACTACTTTCAATACATAGTCCATATAACAGATGGAATTACAGTTTGTTATCACCTTAACATTCACAATACTGTACATTTGATGTGAAAATTTACAGCTCAGCCTCTCTGTAAAACGCCTGAGCCAAAAAGGTCAACTGCTGCACCTTCCTCTGTGACCCACCAAGGAATACTTGCCCTTGCGAAGCCTGAGGAAAGCCAGAGCAATCTGAGGTTAGAAGCATCAGCTGAGAAGGCCCTTAATTAATATGATATTAGAGTCAGTTCCTTTCTGACTTTTCAGAAAAGCTTATACATCCGCCTGAATAATTTCAAGAGCAAGAAAGTAAGATTTTATCAATACATTAAAACAGTGATTGCTCAGGTTTTCTTTTCTTGTTAAATTTGAGGATATTTTCTCATTGTAGTGATGGTTGAAGGTCTGCCCTGTTGCTTTCTTCCCTGAGAAGCCACTTTCTACAGGCATCCATTTAAATGGATCCAGTAAAAATGGTCAACCTTGTTAAGATTGCTTTGGTATTATAAATAAACTGGATACACCTGAACGGTTATCACACTGATTCGTGCTATCACTATGCTATCGATACTCTTCCCATTCCTCGCATTTTAAAATAGGCACATATGTAAATTTAAGTAGCATACTCAGCACTCTTCTTTTTTTTTTTTTTATTTTCGTAAGTGACTAGAAGCTCCAAACTCATTCACCTTCCATTTAGATCACTGCTTTTCAATCTTTTTTAGCTGTGAGAACACAAAAGTTTTCCAGTGCAGTCCTACGACTCAAATACAGCAAGCTTAAGTTATACACATTTAAGAAAGCCTATTTTGCAAAGTTTTATGCAGCAATCCAGTTACCTCCAGACATAAGTATTGCCCCCACAGTCTTTCAAGATACTGTCTTAACTCTGTGCCTGAAACATAAACCTCAGACCATCTGTATAGAAACCTTGAAGTGAGGAACTGCTTTTATTCCCACGCTAAATATAAGGGAATGACCAAAGTAGTGTTAACCTGAAACCCAGGGCAATGGCTTCTGCAGGATCTGATAAGGTAAGGTTAGGGCTGCACTTAGGCCAAATTTAGTTTTCATAATATAGTTTTATAGTTTTCATAATATAGTTTTATAGTTTTTTACCTTCTGGGCCATTATATTTTGGATAATAAATATGGCTTTTGCATGTTAAAAGAATAGGATGATGTTTTGGATAAAGGTTACAACCATAGCTGGAAAACACAAGAGGTTTGAAAAAAGGGGTTTAAAAAAGGGTTGAAGTAGGTTCAGAAATCTATATTAAAGTTTGGTTTGTACTTACCTAGAAGGGGTGTTCCTAGAAGGTGGTAAGAACAACCTTGTACTTAGGGTCACTAAGATAAGAAAACCTACATTTGGGATAGGGTCCAGATCAAGAAGGTCAGATATTCAGTATCAAAGGGGACACCAGACTAGATTTAGTCCGGGCCAGCAGCCTCCACTTATTCCAGGTGATGCAATATATCCATATCAACACTCAGGTTAGGCTAATTATTAACTTTTGTGAAAGTAGAGCTCATGTGCCTGTGTCTTAGACTAAGTATAGAAATAAGAAAATTGATTTAGTGCTGAAGCAAGCAAGAGTCTGAAACCTGTGCTTGGATATTGGTTAAAAGGAATTCTTTTACAACACTAACAAACGGGCTGAATCTTGAGAGTTCAGAGTTCAGCAGACTTAAGAGCTAAATTCAATAGGATTCCATGGCCTATGTCTGAAAGGACTCTCGGGCTAGCAGTTCTGGGCATGCCGACAGTAGTAGGGTAACAGGGATCAGGATTGCTGGGCTTGTTTATCCACATTGCCAAATGGGTTTAAGGCTAATTAATTCCTGTGTAAATAAAGACATTTTCCTGTTTGTATAAGTGCGTTAGGTGTGAGGAGGTAACAGCTGTGTTTGGGCTAACAGTGTCTGATAGACTGGAGTCAGACCTGACTCAGAAGAAGCCACCTGGCTTGGGTTTGTGGTTATACAAGCAACAACTTCCCTCTGCAAAGTTCTCAGCTGGGCTTTTGCAACTCTTCTCTATTTAATCTAACTCTAGCCCTTTTCTTCATCCTCTAAAGGGCATCTTGGGCAAATCAGTACATTCATGTTGGCAAGTGCTTTATAATGAATGCAGAGGAGCACACATGATGTAAGAATGCAGGTAGGTTTTAAAAAAATAAAAGTGTTTTCCATTCATTTGCTGAACAATTGTTGAAAGAAGTATTTGTTTGATTGGAAAAGGTTAACGTTTTCCCTGAAATGAAACAAAAATGTTTCTCTGTGATTGAAAGGGTTCATTCAACCAAAAATGAAACTCCTTGTATCAATTATGCTTTTTTGAATTTTTTTATTCAACATTCAGTTTAGGTTGAAGAATGCGTTTTGATATGAATCCAGGCAACATAAAACTAATTCAGAATACTTGTTTTCCTAATTTCTTATTTTAGTTTTAAATTTAGGACTGTTTTTATTTTAAAATATAATTTTTAAATGAGAAGTAAAAAAATCCACAAATCTTAAAACAAAGCATTTAACCTATTTCCATTTTTTTCTTCTTCCAGAACTTATTTCCCAGATTTTTCTGTAATGCAGCACTGAATGCTTGGCTCTGCAGAAGCTGGTGTAACTTGTAATTTAATTTGAATCCACTGAAAAGAAATGCCTCCATTCTCAAAAAGGTGATTAAAAGACAAGTCAACATAGAAGCCCCTGTCTTAATTAAACACCTCAGAAGTAACACTGCTGAATTTAGAACAGTAGCACTGTTGGAGAATGAGTAGTTAGATACAATGCCAGTAAGTTTATCACCCCACCACTTTATTTCATCTCATTCTGCTGATGACATTAGCTTGTTTATCTAAGTTCTGTAAACACTGAGTCCTAAATGGGCATAAGCAACACAAACCTCACAACAGCCAGTTCCATACACTTTATGTTGGATCTCTGGCTTTTGTTAGATGAACAGTGGGGAGTTGGGGGTTGTTTGTGTTTGGTATTTTTAAACATATGCTATTGTTTAAAGAAATTGCAACTATTTCTTTAACTATGATCTTGATTTTTTTAATAGTCTTATCAAGACTGGCCATAATGGGATATACTTAGACTCGTCTGTATTTAGACTGATGCAGTGTAATATGTCACTATCTTGATAAATCAGGCCCTCGCCAGAAACGCAGGGCTGTTGGAATCCATTCACCTTCATTAATTTCTGTGCAGCTGGATTGTGGCAAATTTTCAAACACTGGAAACTCTTTTTATCAAAGCTAGATATTTTTATGAACTATATGCTTCAGTTCAATCACAGTCATAGGATATAAAGCAAGAATTTCTTTACATACATCAAAATTTCTGTTATGCGAAAGGTTATGCGAAAAACTCTGTAATGACTACTAGCCACTTGCAACCTTTATGCATCTCTATTTGAAGCCTTCATGAAAAAGACTAAGATGAGTACTGTGATTTCTACACGGAGTAATTTCTGTTTTCATTCCTGGTTTAAGTCCAAATTAGACGGTAAAACCACTTGTGTTTGAATAAGGTTTTCATTTAAGATTTTCAGAAGTCTGAATAAGTAAACAAGAGTTCAGTCAGAGCCAGAGGAGAGTGTGCCCTTTACTCTGCAACTGGTGCAGAATAAAAAGTTGCTTTGTAGCTGTATCCTGGTGTGTACACGTGTATGCACATCTCACTTCTATGAATGTTAAAAACATTTTTTCTGTATTGGGTAGGTAAAATGCTCAAAGTTGAAAACATGATTTGGTCCTACTTTTCTGGAGAGAGCATTTTTATGGTGCCAAAGATTCACGACAGCAAATTTTTCCTGAGGAATTCAGAGATTGAGGGGGTTCCTAAATCTGGTGCACATTGACTTTCTATCCAACTACTTATTACTACACTATCCAGGCAAGAATATCATACCATAATATCTTGTATAATGGCTGAACATGTTCCATACATTGTTAAGATATAGCATTTTTAAATTCCAGTTTGATTACTTGTAAGACCCTTATCTGTGTCACAAAAATGTTGCTACTGTCTATATATGTTTAATTCCTTTCTTCATAGGATTTGTTCTAGATGTAAATTCTTCTGGATCTAATCTCATACTTTTTAATTGACGTTTGTAAGCCAAATCATTCTGTACATGAAATGGAAATAATTCAAGTAAAAGATTTTGGCTTTTTTTTTTAAACCAGACTCCAGTGTTAGATCTAGCAATATTTATCCAGAAAATGTTTGAACACTAAGCTGAAATGGAAGAAGAAATGTTCAGTGAATAATCTGGATCAATTACTTCAACACAAAGGGATGATGTTCCTACACGAGGATGATTCTGCACTAAGAACAGCTCAGCTAAATTCACACATTTCTGTGATCACTGGATTTCGTGGGAAAGGGTAGGAATGTCAAATGCTTCAATAGTTCACCAGAGAAAGGAGTGAGAACTACTGCCCCTGAGTAAAAACACACTCCTTGTTTCCCCTAGGCACAAACTCACTGGCAAAAAAAAAAAAAAAAAAGGAATTATTTAAAAAAATGCAAGAATGGTCTTTGGCTCACTCTTAATGTTTTGGCCATTTTCAGAGATGGTTTGATGGAGATTAACTTGTCCTTTCCAATATACTGTTGACACACTTCTTCTGTGTTCATTATCACTTAATCCCAATTCTCTAACTCAGAAATCACTGTTTGTTCAATCCAAAAGCAGAGAGAAAGTCCATTAGGCTTACAGTCAATGGCTGTATATAATCTTCAAATAAAGTCTTCTTTTATTACCTCATTTCAAACTGAACAAGCATTAAGTCCTGAAATGGTACTATCAGCAAACATCTATTCACCAGAAAGTGTATCAAATCCAGTATTTGACATATCATAATATAGTTTCTATTTACCAGGTGATGTACATACTTTGGGATTATTAACCCTGCAGACAAATTAGAAGGTGAAACTGAGCACTTGAATATTTTTCTCCTTTTCATATGCTGGTTACAATAAAGAGCAGATTTTGGAAATATTTTCTAGAGTTACCACAATATTTTGCTTATGAAGGTACAGTTAGAGGCTGTTGCACACCTCTACAAAGGTGTGTACAAATATTGTATTTGTTGTATTTGTTGTATTATGACTTACTTATAAATGGCCTCTTACTAAACAATATCAACATAAAAGAAGTGCATTAAATATCTATAGTAATATTACACATAGAACATCTGTTTAGGGCATAAATATGGGAAAGAAAAAGAAACAGTAACTTTCTATGTGTAAATATTCCCAATTTTACACTTAATAACCATCCAGCCAAATAAATGAAGAAACTATCACACTCTTTTCCAAATGACCAAAAAATGCCACTCCATTTTTGAAAACTAATTATAATGGTTCTGGTTCAATAATGCATTTACTATTTCATATTATATATACATGGGGTGACAATTAATTTCAGTGTAAGGCTCTGATGAAGTCTTCTAGGAAATTGATTTTCATTGTCAACAAGAGTTGAAGAAATTACCTACCTCAAGGTGCCTTACATTAAAGCTCCTGCTTTCAGTGTCTGCTCCTGAACTCTAACAATTCAATGTAGTTGTTAAGTGCTCCCCCGATGGTCTGTTATAACATGGCATTACAATGCTTTGTATTTTTCTTCATTAAATGCTAGCATCTCATATATGCACTGCATATATCTCATCGGAGTTAAGCTATGCCGATAGTATTGCAACTCATGCAGCTGTTTCATTGAATAAATCTGTTGTAACGGATATTTGCAACTGCATATGATTGTTCATTCTTTTCTTTGAAATGAGCTTTTGGATGAGCATTGTTAAATTTCAGAATAAATATTTAGGAAAATAATTTATTAAATCAGGGTTGACTGACTAGTGTACCATATGAAGGCACAGACCCTGCTCAGAGGTGCGACCAGAATGGCTTATTACAACAACCAGGCAGTTTATATAGTACTAAGTATCTTCTCTCCCAACCCACATGTCCCTGCAATCACCAGCTGCCGGGGGGGGCATTCCCCTCAATCAGTTGGGCCACCAGGCATTGTTTATGGGTCATCAGAACTTGTTCACTGGCCATCCCCTGACAGTGTTCCTGCTTCTTGTATTCCTTTTTCTGGTCTCTGCTTCTTCCACAGCCCTGTTCATCCACAGACACAGAACACAGTCTTATTGGGATTCACTCTGGATTAGAAATACACTGTTGATGGGAGATTTGTTACTGAAGTGAATAATTTGAAAATGTATTCGAAGAAACAAATGTAGCACAGTGAAATGAAATATCATTAAAATGATAATAAATTTTCCTGAAGAAGTGAAAAAAACTGTCCAGTATGTGTGTGTAGCCACTGCCACCTTCACTCTGCTGTATGAAAGAATTTCTGTGGTGAGAAAAATTCCACCTCTGAGTTCATTACTCTTTCTTCAAATCAAGCAGTCTATTTCAAAATACTTATTTCATAACATACAGAATGGATTTGCAACTTCATTGTGCAACTCCTTTAGAAGAAACTTTATTAGTTAGACATTATAGAAGATCAGCACTAGATTAAAAGCTGTTGAACATAACGTTTCTTTCACCATTCAAAAAATCTTATCCTATTCCTATTTTCACCCTGGTGCTGACCAAACCCACACAGGCTACCTCACAGTTATAATCAACTGTGATAACTTATTTCTCAATGCAGTTTGTGCTTGTATACATTCCCTGCTCTACTATGTCCCCATTATGTCTATGCATAGGTACCATCAAACCTCTTCATTTCTTTTCAGCTCCAACTCATCTTCTCAAAAAGTACTGAAAACCATTCATTAACAGTGATGTGATTTCACTCCCACTGTGCTCTCTCAGTCCAGCAAAGTGCTCCACTGTCTTGCAAAGTCTTCAGAACACAGCTGGTAACTTCAAAGAAAGGCAAGCACTAACTTTTCCCAGAAGATCCTGTAATGGTAAGCAAAGCACATTAAGAATTAAGATCCTCTCTGGAAATAAAAAGCACTTCATTTGATTCAATTTCTTCTCCTGAATTGGAACTGAATAGTTCTACGGTTATTTTGATAAAACAGTTTGCTAAAAGGCATCCTTTCTGATAGTGCTTTTATCTTTGCTAACTCAATTTATAAAAATTAGTGAGTTTATCTGTGATGGATTTACAATTTAGATCTCTAAACAAAATAATCAGCTCGACAATTTTCTGTCATGTATTTTGTGAGAGAAAATGTAAAAAAAAAAAAAAGATTCAGAATATTTATTAGAACACGCAAAGTGTATGAACAGCCCAACAGATACAATCCACTGGGGAATTAGGCAAAAACCTACTAAAATCCCCTCACCAAAAATTAAGCCCCAATACTGACATTCCCATATAATATTTGATCAATAGTTCCCAGTACTATTTTAATCTCCCCTGGGAGCATAAGAGAGACTCTAAAGATTCATTCTCTACAAGCATATGCACAAGAATGGAATGGAGGGTTGGGGGTCAGCTTCATTCAAGAAGCTTATCACTTGATTTTGCTTTCCAAGTTTCCAAAGTCATACCCACAAAACAAATTCTTCTATTAAGTAAAATTTTTACAGCTAGGTCTTTAAGAAGGCAGCTACCTTCTGAAGCAGGGAGGGTTATTTCTACTAAATCCTTCTACTGTTATGAAGCTATCAAATATCACTGAGAGATTTCCTATGAAATGCTACATTTCAACTTTGCACTTTCTGAGATTGATTGTATTTGAACAGACTCTACTTCTGTAGGATGGTTGTCCAGAGTTCTTCTATATGCAGTTTCACAGAAATACTTTTAA
This sequence comes from Gallinago jamesoni, assembly GCA_025769975.1. Taxonomy (NCBI): domain Eukaryota; kingdom Metazoa; phylum Chordata; class Aves; order Charadriiformes; family Scolopacidae; genus Gallinago; species Gallinago jamesoni. The sequence goes on along the minus strand of JAOQGH010000002.1, from coordinate 22,273,127 downwards.
GACTTTCTAAGACTGGAGTTAATAGTAGAAACTAATTGTAAAAGTGTTGTCTTTCTAGTTATAGGTAGTACAAGCAAGAATGTTTGTGTTAGAGGGTTAAATACCATAAATACAAAGGCTTTGTCTTTCAGATGGCGTGAGCAAACACAGAAAGCAGGTTTTCCGCAACGGAATCACCTTGGTTTTGAGATGTGAGAGAGGGGCAACTCCCCACTCCCATAGGAAGTTTGTAATTGGAACACAGAGTAATTGACAGAAACTCAAGAAAAGGGTAGCAGCAAGACAATCCTTATGGCTGTACTGCCTCACATCAAACAGAGGGGGCTCTTTTTTGTCAGCCAGCTTTCTAGCAGTAGTAGGGTGGAAGCCAGTCTTTCAGAAAGCCATCCAAGGTTGGCCACCACATGCCTCCTAAGATGTTCCTTGCCCTCTCAGGGATTCATAACCACACTTGTGCAAGACTGATGTATTTCAGCCTACTTTTGTCTCAGAGAGCCTCTTGACAAGCAAGTATATGTGCTCTCAAGTTGTGGTTTGGGTCAGGTTGGCCAATCACAAGACAACAGATGCTCTCCCCCACCTCTTGTTTCAAGGAAGGGAAGAAGAGAAGTAAACAGATTTATGAATTTAGGAAAAAAAACTTTAATAGATACAGTATATAAAAATATATACAAAACTGTATCAAGTTCCCAGGAAGATGTCACTGGAAGGCACTGGGGAAATTCCAGACTGGTTTAAAATGACAATAGGAACTGGATTCCAGAACTCGCTGATGGACATCAAGGGCAGACAAACTGACTCATTGAAGAAGAACCCTCAAAGAGGAGCTAAAGAAGAGTAGCCAACCTGACCTGCTTTGATCCCTCAGCTTTTTTACTGAGCATGGGGCAGATGGGATGGGTCACCTGACCTGTCCATGCCTCCCTAGAGGTGCAAACCCTACATGGGATAAAGAACCAAGTGAGCTGGCCGTGGCTGCCGTGGCAACAAGAGCCAAGAGCCTCTCTCACTGAACAGGAGGTTGGGTCTGCTCCACACCATACCAGGACACTGGGATACATATAAGAAATCTGAAGGAGACTGATCTAAGAAAATCCCCACAAAAATACTACATTTTTTCTGGCCCTGCTGCCCTGCTGTTTTGCTCTTACAGAAGGTTTTGCGTGCTGTGAGAGACACAGCAAGAGGTATGAGAGCTGAGTACAGTTCATCTATTGTGAGAATGAGAAGGAAATGAAAACATTATTTATAGTATATCATGAACTTTCTGAGTTTATTCCATCCAGTGCAGAACCCCTATTGACCTTCTCTATGCAAAGTACAGTAGTGAAGTCTTCCAATACTTCAATTTAAACATCACTAGAGCCTGTATTTGCGTATCAAGTCTTGCTAGATAAAGTTCTGGGGAAAAAAGTGAGAAAGATCCCCAGTAAGGAAAGAAAGTGTTTAATGAGTGATTGTGGGGCTTTCCAGATATAATCTCAAAACTATTTCACAGAATCACAGAATCACAGAATCTTAGTGGTTGGAAGGGACCTTTGAGATCATCGAGTCCAACCACATAA
>JAOQGH010000002.1:22254528-22271462 GCA_025769975.1 Gallinago jamesoni | reverse complement strand
TAATCTAAACCTCCCCTGCCGCAGCTTCATACCATTTCCTCTGGTCCTGTCCTTATTCCCTTGGGAGAAGAGGCCAAACCCTGCCTCTCTACAGTTTCCTTTCAGGTAGTTGTAGAGGGCAATAAGCTCCCTTTGGTAGCTATTGTCCCTTAAACGTTAACAGAAACTGTGGCTCTCAAAGCTGGTCTGAGCACTTTGCAAAATGTCAGTAGCAATCCAAAAGCTAGGTTGGCAGGGTAAGCAACAGCAATGACATCATCTCAGTGATGTGATAGGGGCCCTGGATGAGAATACCTTCAGCACAAACTACGATGGAGTGATAACTCTAAATGATAAAAGCATTACTGTGCCTGTAAATTAAACTAAACTAAGGTCAGTCATGCAAGTCAACAGGAAAGAGGAGAGGTAAGGGCAATTTTACAATGACATGAAATAATCTGTAATCAGTTCTGAGCTCTGGGCCATTCCATTTCATTTTGCTGATGGAGGTGTATCAGGGCCAGTGTATGCTCCCAAAACCTTTGCATTTACTTGTGCCAATCGCATATAGAGCATGTTAAGTGCTTCGGTTATGAATTGGGGCAAAACTGACCAAGAGATGAGAATTGCCAGAGAATTCAATTGGCTGCCAATAATGGAGAGATGCAAAATTGCAAACAGACATAATAGATCATGCTCTGGTCAGTGGAAAAGATGTGGCAAATAAGGTATAGGATGTTATGCAGAATGTGTAGCTTGCAGAGGACTGAAGTCATCACTGCTTCATCTGATATGTAACTTCTGACCTCAGAGGATAATCACATCATAGTAAACTCTCACTGTTCTGAAGGTCAGTGGTGAGGTTTTTATCAGCCTGACATTTATTGTTGACAATTTTTTTTTTAATATTTAAGTTCTCATTCCATTTCTTTTTAATAACAAAGAAATGAGGACCTGAAGGTTATGCATAAACAACTCCCACTGACTTTTCATAAATTACTTGAATCAAAATTTATTAGGAACGTAGGTAACACTATCAAGGTCTCATTCACACCATAAATCCAATCAACTTTTGAAAACAGGCATGGAATTCTAAGGTAGAGTTGCTTTTGAGGTGTGTTCAAAAGCATAAAACAAGCATATGAAAAAAATTATACCAGAGTACAAAATTGTTATGTGTTCATTTCTTCTCCATCTCACCTCATGTGGTTTATGGTTCACTTCTCAAAGTGAAGTTAACTTTCACCAGTAATAGAAAAGAGAACATTTCTAGAGAAGTGAAGTGAAGGAAGCATTCACCACCGAAGGAAAACAGGAAGCTTCTACTTCCACTGCTGTTCAGGTTATTGTCCTGAAAAACCCACTGATACAGTGTATGTGAAATTCAGAGCAAGGGAAAATCTGACGAAAACCATAACTGAGCTACCCAGTATCCACCTGAATAGTAGCTGATCCTCTTTTACATTATCTGATGAGATAGCCATGTTCTTAAATATATCAACATTACATAAATTAATTATACTGGACACTGAAGAAGACATTTTGCAACAAAATTTCTTGTTGTAAATGAAGTTTAGCCAGTGTGTTTATTTCCCATGTTGCTTCCAAGTATATTCATCATTTGAGATATATCATTCCTATGACAATGATATCACAAGGAATCATGGTATAACAATGTTAGACCAGGCAGACAGAATGTCAGCAGTGTCAAACTGGCAAATATATCATTTAACCAGAGATCAAGAGAGAAATTCTGAAGGTCAGAAATACAATATTTGTAATACTTTCAGTAGACGGATGCATACTGAGCACCTCATATCTAGATCCATAAAAAAACTTATCAGAGGAATGTTTACAACACACAAGAGCAGCTGTTACTGGAGTCTTCTCCATTAGGTTGCAATGTGCATGAATATTGAGCCCAGCATACCCTAGTATATTCCCTAGAAGCAGCAAAAATCTTGAGATATACATTAATGGTACAGTTTGTCGTGCAAGACACACACACAGAGCAGTCAGCTATTACCCTCGTTCGCACTAATTCCAGCGAGTACCACAAAACTGCCTTTTGGTACATCCCACGTCATTATTCACCTTACACCTCATTATATTTAAAAGTCCCAGCATTTTTCTGATATGCAACATGTATTTCCTTGGAAATAAACTAACATCATTAGCATGACTTCTGCCTTTGGAAAAGAGAAGAATAAACTGAAACAACTCTGTGTTGTCATCAATACATACTGCAACAAGCCACTTTGGCAAAGAAAATACCTGTGAAAATAGTCGTGGCTTTCCTTGAGCATCTCTATGACAATTGAACTGGAGATGCTAAAGCTATGGAAGAAACGTTGACAAAAGCAAAAGCGGGTTCACAAGAAAAATGGAAAGAGAATGGAGTTAACAACACTAAATTCTGGTTGTATTTAGCATATGAAATAGAAGACTTCTCTGGATTTTGCGTGAGAAAGAATTTGTCATTGTAAGTTTATTCCTTCCATACAGAATCACAGAATCACAGAATCACAGAATCTTAGTGGTTGGAAGGGACCTCTGAGATCATCGAGTCCAACTGCATTAAAAAAAAAAAAAAACGCACAAAAAAAACCCCCACCCAAACAAACACAAAACCACACCCACAATCCAAAACAAAACAAAAAAAACCCTCACAAAACCCAGGAAAACCACACAAAAAAAGCACCCACCAACTAAACCCAACACCCCCAACCCCACACACAACACCTCACCACAAACCAATAATCTTTTACCTAGATCTAATGTCCCTGAATACCATGCTGATAGAGAGGTTTGATGGCATTACTATTACCTAAATGATAAACAAAACCACACCAATAAACAGGAGCTAGAATAAAAAGTTATGAAATTATTGTTTGTGTCATTCAAATGAGAAAAACTAAAAATTACTTTTTGTAATTTTTTTCTTGATAGTTCTTTTATTTAAAATTTATTATAATAAACATAATATATCTTGAAATATCCTTTTGATATATAATATTGCAGTGAGAATAAAACAAAAATACCAAACCTATAGATCTATCAGGTCTTAAGGTCTTTCTTATTTATTGGGATTTTATCATATTCTCTCTCTGTTGACTGTCAAATAAACTCTGCTTATAAAGTTTTATCTATGTCAGCAGGCTAAGGATACAAGACATGTAAAAGCTCTATTTATGAGTCCAAAAACCTTGAGAAACATTTTCTCTTAATACAGCTTGTCTCCACATTGCTTCTTTCTCATTTTCTTTACTTTTTGTTCCCTGACACTTTTACACCCCCTCCCTTTGCCAATCTTCTTAATTTCTCTATCCATCTTTGAAGCCCTCCTTCTCCTTTTGAATTTCTCCTTTCTTCTGTCTTTATTTAGCAGGCTTAGATGGCCATTTTTCCAACTTCATTTTCAGGGCTCTGTTGGCTGGAAGTATGGAGGAGGTCTGCATATTTTTGGTACAAACAACATCTGGATGCTGGCCAGCTGACACAAACATTCCACCCTATTCTTCTTATCCATAAAAGTGAATAACATGCTTCCTGGACTCTTTGGGCTCCCCAAAACCATCACTGTTTCCTTCTTTCCATGTGTTCTCTTCATGACAATAAGCAATAAACACCTTGTCCAAACAACTCTATATCTCAGATTCTCTTCCCAGATCTTCCCTCCTTCATATGACAACTGACCACAGTTTCCCTCAGATCTTCTGCTCTCCTACAGAAAGGTCTTAGATTTTGCAGTGTCCTGTTCCCCCATCCAGTTGTTTTCCCAGACCAGTTTTATCTCAATTGTTCTATGTAAGAGCTAAAGCTAAGACCTTTGTGAATTCATCCAGTATGGTTTTGAATGAAACTTGCATGTCAGTAGCACAGACACACAATAATACAGTGCTATAGTACTATACTATATAGTACATATCCACTGTATATACTTTATACTATGTATACACTATAATGGTGATACTAATACTGATGGTACCATAGCAATGGTACACTAATGCTTCACTATCGTTTTGATACTTCCACCTGAGTTTCGCAGCTGAGGAAAAACACGGGAGAAATGGCATCCTTCTTCTCCGAACCTGCATGTTAATTAGGAGGAAAGACCTCTTCAAAATAGAAGCAGCTTGTTCTCCCATGACATACCTGACATTTCCTGTTAACAAGGCATGCTAACAAATAAAAACTTCAGTTATAACTCAAAAATCTATTGTGGCTGAATTGTTTTTTTTCTGGTTCAAGCCTCTATCAATTCAGTGAACTCGAGTAATACTAGTTCACTGTGGAAATCCACATAACTGCTGCTCGATAGCTGGACATACTGAAATATCACAGGCTGTTCCAAAGGGTACACACACTGCAAAGGTAAAGTGGACGTGTGGGGCTAGTGAGGAATGGAGATGCACTCCATCCATACAGACAGATGAGGTCTGTACCTCAAAGAAATCAGTGGTAACCATAGCACCTGAAATAAAAGAATATCTTTGTGTATTTTTATTTAAATTTGGCCCTCCTTTGGAAGTCATAATGGGGCAAATTTCTTGGAAATATCATTTGGAATTTTCTCTAACTACAGCTATCTGGGGTTGGCCAAGTTCATTGCAATGACAGGGAACTCTGAATCTGGGAAGGAGACACAGCAACAAAACCCCACCACTCCGGTTCTTATATGAAGTTCATGGCAGTCTTCAACACCTACAGGGTCAACCTTTTGTTGAGATCCTCCACGATCCATACGATGCAATGATGCACTAGTACATCCACTGGGAGTTAAAGTATTAATTTAACATTTTTTCCAGTTATCTTATATCAAGAGTCATGTGCACAGCAAAAGACCTTTTATACATATCAATGTACAAGCCTCAAAGAAATTAAAAGTGGTTAACTAAGAATTCATAATACTAACAAAATCCACCAAAAACATAAACAAAAAGATTTAAAACACGCAGCAGTCACAGCTTTTCAAATGTAAGCTCCCTCGGAATGACTTATAAATGACAAGGCACAACACTGAAATAATATTATTTTTCTGTTTTGAAATGTACTCAGTAGATTTCAATGAATGTAATGTTGCCAGACGGAGGTCTGTTTATACACATTTTCCTATATTTTATCAGAACAGTCAACACAGATAAATTTTGAAGAAAGGTTCTATAAAGAAACAGTATAAAATGTAAGTGCAAACTATAACAAGCCAGCATATGAATCTAGAGGAATAGACAGCAAGTTCTGCCAGGGTGTTCAAACAAATAAAAATCAGAGAAATGAGTCAGTTAAACTGCGAAGAATACCAAGTACTTGTGAAAGATATCACAACCAAGCACTACAGCTCCAATTCCCGCCTTTAAAAAAATAAAGATAATTTCTAATGAACAATGTCACTTTTGTAGCAGGTTGGGTTTCTATTACTGTAATATTTTATTGTACTAGTTAAAAAACATTTTTTTTAAAGATGAATAGTGCAAAATTCAGGTTACAAATAAATACATAAAAGAATACGTACATTTTTAATGCATGGTTGGATGTGGGAAAATCTCTGTAGAATAATGCTGGATATGTCACTAAATTCAAAGAGAAGGTCAAACTAACAATCAAAAGCCATATAAAAAGATTTTAAAAGGCTGAGTGACAACATAAAGAGAAACTGTCCATAAGACAATGTTTTTTGTGCCACATATCCAGCCTCTGTCACACAAAACAAGCAAAGAAAAAAAACTATAGCATTTGGCAATAATTAAAATTTAGCTGAAACTATATGCCCCAGGAATTAGCTGATAAACAATATAAAAAAATGAAATAAAGAAGCCATATTTATGGAGCAAACTGGATATAGAGGAAGTGATTTAAAGATGCCAGGTTTCAAACCAGCATACAGTGATAGTCTCCTCTGTATAGCAATGCTGCTAACCACTCTTAGCAGGGGGTTTGGGGCTGGGTGTTGGTTTTGGTGCTTTTTGTTCTCTTCCATTTGAAGCTTCTTTGGGTCTTGGCCTTATGCGATCACAAGAAGGAAATGCATCTTAGAGTTACTGTTTAGGGCTACACAGAGAGAGACGTCAATTAAGTAATGCAAATAGATGTTTTCTTTCTTTACCACAAATGGTTAATTATTTCTCTGTAACATAGTCTAGATGATAGAATCCTCCCATAAATTTACTGATGACTTGCGAGTTAGCTGCTTAAAAAAGTTCTACAGATTATTGCTCTGTGTTACAACTTGAAACAAACAGTACACAAAATGAACACACAGATAGTAAAAATGAAAAGATACTATTTGCCAACCTTCCCCCTCCTCCCCCCTCCAAAAAACCCCAGAAGAACAGATATCTAACAAAACCCAGCCACTCACTTTATAACATGAAAGCTTTCATAACATTTGGGAAATCGTTGCTATATTAAGGCTCCCTATGGTACTCCTTGTTACAGTACTAAATCCTCTCACAGAAATAAAGATGGAAGAAAACACTAGGACAGAAAATAAGTAGATTTGCAAAAATCCATGAAGTATTTAGGCAGGCAGAGTTCCCTTTGGCCACTGAAAGACTCCCTAATTGACTTATCTGCATCATAAAAAATAATCTGCATTAGTCACAAAGGGAACCCAAGACTCTTGAACTTCCATTTCCATGCCTCATATAATTGGCTGGCATAATATGAAAAAAATTAAAAATGCAATTACAACTCAAAAAATAAAACTACATGTTGCTGTTGTTGGAGTATGTTTTCATATAGAACTAGTTATAACTCCTAAACCCCATTCCTTCTGCAAAATCAGGAAAATTTTGCTGAGTCTGCCACATTCAGGGTTACACTTGAGTTCCAAGATAGATCACACCATTACAAAATCTGTTATGAATTTGGCATTATGGTTTTATTACTGAAAGAACAGATGTCCCTTTTAAGCAATACAGCATCGAATATCTTCTTGTAGCATGATTTTTTCAACAAGAAATTTCAAATAAAATGTTGAAACCTAAAAAGCAACTTAATGATAAAGACACGTTAGAATGCAATTAATCTAAACTGTCCAAAGTACAAAAATGTTTCTACAGAAAGTAATTTTCTAAGAAACTCCTTCACATAGTACCTACCAGTGGCATCATTGGAAAGACCTGGGACATTTCCCTCACCTCCAGGTTCTTCCAAAGTCCATTGAAGTCACTGTGGCTCCTGAAATACTGGTCAAAGAAAAACAGAGGTAATTAGAGATCCACACCTTTGTGGTGTGGATGGTGTGACCAGATGCTTAATTTTGGTAGTAGTCACAGCAGGATCAGAATATTTATTATCAATATTAAGATGGATTAGAAATTTAAATAAGAATGACATAATGATATTCTCAATACAGATTCCATAAAGAACTAGCCAAAGCGTTATTCTTGAGCTCTGAGTGACTTGAATTCAGCATATAATGTAGATCAGTAGCTAAAGAAGAGCAAACATCCATCCTTTAAGATGAGGGGGAAAGGACTAAAAAGGAAATAATTACTTATGAAGAAATGCTAAGGAAAGTGGGTTTGCTTCCTCAGGAACAAGAGGGAGTCTAGGCTCAGCCCTTCTGGTTGGTGCCGAGACAACAATTAGCCTTATCAATGGGCACTTTCTCTGCAGCAGTATGGCATAGAATTATTAGAGTTCTTCCTCCTGCTGTGCCACCCAAAGACACGGTGAACTGGATGCTACCCCAATAACTCACAGTTAGAAACAGGGGTTCCCAAACTGATTTCTAAGACTGAGCCAATTTGCTGATTGTATTTGATCCTGCCTCTCTGCTGAAGCCCTGCTGAGATCTCTCAAGCTCCCTTCCAGACACTATAATTTCTGTTGATAGTTATTTTTTGATTTCTTGTTAAATAAATAATTAAAAAAAAAAAAAAAGATCAAAAGAAATTAGTGAAGTTTTACCAAATGCCTAGACAGGTAGCTGTAAGGAAGCCTTCACCTTCCAATGTTCTCTGTGAACTTATTCAGGCTATGACACTATTCCATCTTTTTACTTTAAGAATGTTTCTCTCCCACCCACCAGGAATGCCAAGCCTGTCAATCACACTAACAACAACAAAATACATACAGGACAGCTTAAAGAGGAAGAGCAGACATGAGAAACTGCTCCTTTAACTTGTTTGGAATCAGTTCCGACCTGTGCCTGAGAGAAGAAAAATGAGTATATGGTAAGTCATGTTCCTTTCATTACTTTTGTATAAAATGCACAGAAAAATCAGTGACAATGTACATTTTATATACAATAATACTTCATTGAGGTATTTTGCTCAAGTGTATTTTCCCCAAGAGCAGTATTCCAGTGTTATATCCAGTAACATAAGTTGCACTCAGCTTCTATGAGTTTTTTCAAAGCACAACTTGACTTTGAAAGTTTTGAAATAATTTAACACATTCAGTGCTTATGTTCATAAAAAATATATAGTTGTATTTAGTAAGAAATGCCAGAGGTATGATTTAGGAATCATGTTTTTGTACTGTTTATTAACAATTTCTATAAAATGGCAATTGAGAACTTACTTTATGAAACTCCAAGGAGCTGTAGCCTGTAAAAACAGGCCTCTATGTGGCTTGCACATGTCATACTGTAGGAAGAAAATTATTTCAAATATATACTGATTCGTTAACTCTGCTTTATGTACAAGTTATGTATAAGAATGATTTCTGTTTAGACGTTAAATTACCTGGTGTATAAAATGCACACATTAGATAAGATTCCTCTGAAATTTGGCATCTTTCTAGTACCAGATGTCTTTTTTGCTAAGGGGTCCAGAAAAATGAGATTTCTTAATATACAGAATCAGATTTCTGCCTTTTTTGGAGGAGTGAAACTGTAAACAGTATGGATGAAAAGTGTTAATGTCTCCAGTTACATACTAAGTTTAAAATATCATATTATACTCTGTATATGCACCTAAACACAATTTTAGGTTTGCCAGTGTCTCTGCTAGATCAAGAGGCTCCAGGGAATATTCAATAGCACATGAGCATGAGCTGCCCAAGGCTAGTGCTCATTCTCAGTCATGTCTCTATAATCTGCTTGAAACTTAGGTGTAGGCACCTGGCCGCTTCAAAAGAAACAGCATCTGTGCCCATATTTATCTGGAAAGCTCAATGTTCTGCTCAAGGACCCCCCATCGCAGCCTGCACAGCCAGTGTGTGTTCGAGTGCCTGTATCTGCTTGGACTGCTTTGAAAGGTGGTACATTGAATAGGGCAACTAGGAGTGTTTGGTAACCAAATCCAGGGTCCTCCTAGCCAACAATTCTTGAAATAATCCCCATGAGGGTAGTGGAAAGAAGTGGAAGTGCATGATAATAGTCTCCATTTTTGCTGCACATACATGAGGAAAGAAAGCTCCAACATTGATCAAGCCAACATCAGTATCGGCATCAAGAGATTAGCTGCAGGATCTCAGATGAGTCCCCCCCACATCCCTGCAGTTTTTTTAGTTTGGGTTGGTTTGGGTTTTTTGTCATCTTTTTTAATCTGGTTAAAACAGAAATGGCAAAATATTTCTTTCAAGGTCCAGTCCCTGTGGTTCAACCACCTCTGCCACAGTTCCTTTGGGAACAGAAAGCTGAACATGATTTTCCCAATAGATACGTCTCATTCAGCGGAGAGAGGTAAACTGCATAAACATTGGCCTCCTGAGAGTACTCTCCTAAAAACCCAGAACACAAGGCAGTGTCAACACAGGCAGTGGTAGGAGAATTAGCCAAAACTTAGTGTTGGGGGAGAACCATCAGAGAGGAGCAGGAGGCTGGGGCACGGCGAGGGGGGAGATGGCAGGGCAGAGCCTCGAGCATGGGGACGGAGCAGCTGAGGGCAGCAGGCAGCCAGTGCTTCTGAACGGGCTGGTGGCCCACTGGGCCATGGCGAAAAGAGGCCTAGGTGCTGCTAGCTGCATGAACTGAATTCCAAAATCCTTAAAACACTATTTTTAATCTGCCTTTGAGATGTTCTGAACTAGAATTCCTTACACCTACTCAGTAACCAAACTCAGCCTGTACTGCAGAAATAACACTATTGCTGTGCTTCACTTTCTTCACGTTTCATAGCTGATGCCATCTGTTATTTTGTTGTTTCCCCCAAGCAGCCTTTAAACCAGTAACTCACGTGCATCTCCCAACTGGCTCCTTCCCACCTCCACCACACATGAGGACCTTGCTACTGACACAATTACTCCTGCACTGAAACTAAGCCACCAACATTTCTTAAGGAACGCATGAGACTCTCTCTTCTGTTCCTACACACCCTGAAGGACCCCTCTTGTCATCCAGGGAGGTGTTGTCCCCCTTGGAACAATTTGCAGCCAAAACGGTACGAAATACCACATAACTTTTCTTGTAATGTGTACAGCCAGGAGCCTGGAGATTATCCTGAGGAGGCAAAGTTAAAGACACAACGGCTTCTATCTCAATTCTGCATTTCTGAAATTCCAGGAGCTGAGTTTTACCAGATTCAATGTTCTGCAAAGTCACAAGACAGTAAAGATTGAAGACTGTTCACTGGCAACAACTGACCTGACAGTGAATCTAACAGCAACAATACACACAGGGAAATTGGAAGAAGGATAGTAGATGAGAGAGATCAAATTAGCTGAAACCCATTTTAATCTTTAAACATGTGCCCCATAAACATTGTGCGCTGGGAACTGACACAAGAAGAGCAATTGGAAAGCAGAATATGGCATTCCTTGGTCTCTGGCCTTTTATGGAAGCTTTCATATTTCTACTGTTGTGGAGACTCAGAACTGCTGAGAAAAATAATCCGGGTTTGTTTCAGCAGCTGAATCTCTGCCATTTTTCTCAAACTTGTCCCCCTTGATCCGTTTTGGAATATGCTCCCTGCCCCTGTCTACAGTTTAGGAATGGCATGTGCTCACAAGGGGAGGTGGGTTCTGCCTTGGGAAGTGCTGGGACCAGGGAGGGATGCAGCTCAGGGGAGAAGGCTGGAGAGGCATGGGAAGGGGCAGAAGGACTCATCCTCTGCCTCCTGGGCTCTGCTCCTTCTTGATTTGCTTTGAGCAACCTGGTCTGGTGGGAGGTTTCCCTGCCCAGGGCAGGGTGGTTGGAACAAGATGATCTTTAAGGTCCCTTCCAATTCTAACCATTCTATGATTTTATGACTCTATCAGAGCTTCAGGCCCCACTGAAAACATTTGTCTTCCTCCTCCTGCAGCCCAGGAGCAATTCCTGGCTGTGCCTGCCTAGTTCATTGCACATCTCCCTCCTTAAAGGATAATGGTCATGGCTCCAGATATGGAAATTATTGGTATAACACATGTGATACATATCCAGGTGAGTAAGTCCCTGAATTCAAACTGGCTAGAGAGTGGGAGAATACTGTAGAAGTCTTACCTGCTTGCCCTGTCTCTATACACTTTCCTGGGTAGCTCATTTCTGACCACAGTCAGAAAAGAAGATGCTGGGCTGGATAAGCTTCGGTCTGACTCAGTACAAACACTTCATGTTAGTCCTGCCTTTTGAAAAGATAACATAGCACTGGAATGAATTTGTGGACAATTTGTTCTTTAGCATTAATAATAATGACAGGAGAAAAAAAAACCCAAACAAAACAAACAAAAAAAAAACCCAAAACTTTTGATCAGACATCACCAAATTGAATGATTTATTTAAGCCCAGAAGTATGATGTCTAGACTTGACATAAAAAATGAGATTATATGAAGAGAAAATATGGAAGTAAAAGTTCTGCAACTGAACTCTGTCTTATCTGTCTAAACACCACATCACAGTATGTCAAAACCCAAAAGCAAGTCAAATGCAATCTGAAGGGAGAGCCAAGCACCTGGATCAATAAGTTCAAGGTAGGCAAGAGAAAGCTATCAGCAATTGGTTTTGTAATAGATACGAAAAATAGTTTCCATATTTAAATATCTGAGATGCTGATGACTCAGAAATATTTTATATGCCAAAGTTCAGCAGAATTTCAGTGATTTCAGTAATGGCAGATATTTGCATATGTTGATATAATAACTTACAGTTTCCTAATACTGGAGTCACTCATAGAAGAATATTGGTACTTCCTAAATCACCCTTTATAGGTGTTCACTTTAAGTGAGGAAACAGGAAAAAAGTTGCAAAAAGGACTTCCTCCTAGGATTTCTACAGCAGTTTAGTAAAAAAACAATGAAGCAACAGTTGCGTATTACTCAAATAGATCAAATCTGTCTCACTGGATAGCAACACGGACACAAAACTACCATTTCATGAAGAATTTGAGAATTGGACAGCTTTTCAGGTTGCAAATCTCCTCAGACAGGTACTGAATGTATAGGTAGAACTTAAGACTGTCCAGTCTGTATTCAGCTAACAGAAACTCTTACTGGATTTACCTTTGAAAAGCAGATATATTGTCCTAAATCTAGCACAGATGTTCAAAAGTACTGAGAATAGATTAGTCACCCCAAGAACTTTTTAAGTAAGTTGCTTGGTGCTCTCCTGTTTTTTAATAGAAATTTATTCCATGGTAGAAGCTGCTAGCTAAGATCTCCTACGTGGCAAATCATATAAAAATGTTTGCTCACGGGGATATTTCTTATAATAGAAAAGATATTTCATGCCCCAATATATTTTCTGCTGGGAAGAAATAACCTTTTCATTGAGGGTGGGTCTACATTTTATATATGAATATCACTTTAAAATTTACAGCTTGTCGATAAGAATTTACTGTTCATCTTTTCTTCTCAATGCACATATATGCACAGTAGTTTCTAGATGTTGCTTAATTTTAAGATACTCAAGCTTGTTTTGTTTTTATTTTAATCATTCCTTTGTCTGCCTGTACCTTTCCTATTTCTGCAATGACTTTTCTAGTATATGTAAAATAACCTGAATTGCACAAAATATTCCAAGCTTGTCTTCAGTCATCCTTCCACTAGTGGAATAATATCCTCCAAGATATGCAAACTGTATCTTCCATTATAAATGATTTTTTTGATATCAGATTTTTCCTTGTAACTTACTGAATACTATGACTCAGGTTTTAGACTTCTGCCTGTAACTAACTTAGACAATGAAGTCCATTCACTGCGTTTTGAAACAGTCTCATTTTACATTCCTTTATTTTTTAATGCAGGTTTCTCTCTCTACATATATCTTATATATAGGATTCTTCTGCCTTGTGTTCATCCTACTTCTAACTGTAGAAGCATCTATCTTTTCCAGTACCTGCTTTACACCAATAGTGAGAATTCATTGTCATAAATTTTCTCATCCTTTTCACTTGAAGGAGCAAGGGGAATAATAGCATTGTGAAGTGTTTCTGTAAGAGTTCCATTTGTAGCCACATAAAAAGTAGGCCAAAGTTCAAAATGTTTGGGGGTTTTGTTATTATTTTTCCATTTTGCCTTGTGCATAAACACATATGCTCATGCATGTACCCTTTAAAAAAAAAACAACACAACAGTTTTACAGTGCAGATTATCACGGGTGGACCATTGTCCTCATGTTGAGAAAGCTAATCTTTTCCATGGAATTGCTTCATACCATAATGAAAAAGTGTCATTTAAACTGCAAACTTATTACTGTGAACAGCTACTCAGAGGATTAATTAGCTCAAAACCTTTCAGCGTAAAGGAAGTCAGACTAATTAATAGAAGATACAATGATTTTAAAGTACCCTGTAATTCTACAGCAGAATACAAGACAGAAAATTAGTAACAATTGTTCAATAACTTAGAGGCTTCCAAGGAAATTTCAGCAGGCACACCATAACTATGGCTCCATACTTGTTCAGAGAGACTCTTCCAACTTTAAAAAAAGCTATTAATGACCATGTTTGCACTCACACCACTGATTAAAGCAGCTAATTGATCTAATTACTACAGTATAACCAGCTTTAAGTGCTTGGCCATTCTGTCTATGAAGGACAATCACTAGGGAGCAACAGCCGCGTTCCCAGGGCCACCACGTCCAGAGCTGTTCGTCTCCTGCTACCAGAGCCTGAGCACCACGTACCACCATCCTTCCCCCAGCCAGCCAGTGCTCTGGGTGGGCTGTGCTGGATCCCCCTGCACCCAGACTGGGCATACACATACCTGAGCCTTAAAACAATGCTCTTACGGTTGCAGAAACATGGACTCAGTGTTGAAAGTGACAGAAGTGCGATTAGCTCTATAACCTGAATTTACTGCCTTTTACATATGCATTGTGATAATCTGTAATTGCTTCTTTGCATGCTGCCTTTTCCATTCATAAAAACCCATCTCTTTCAATGCAGAGAAACATGTATGTTTTGTGCACTGCTTGGGCCGTTACAGAGGTGTAAGGTGCACAAGGATTGCTGAAAAAGGGAGAACAAATTAATGGCAATGTTGATTCAATTCAGCCTTGAAATATCAGATTCTTTCACTGCCCCAGCTCAGCATTTTTACCTGAAGCCAAGCAAGTCACCCAGAAAAAACCACGTCATTCCCTGAGTGCTTGACTTGAAATTCCAGGCTCTGGTTTGCAGAAGTGGTGAAAGGTGGGGGTTGCAACCACAGTGGCAGCTCTGCTCAGAAGGTCAACTCCCCTTCACTAATAGAGCTTTCATCTCAGAGTGTAGTCTTAGAAGAAGCAGTTAATGTTTCTGCAGCACTAGGACAATTTTAAGAAGAGTGCTGTAAAACAGCTCAGAATACAAAAAAAATCATTCTGAGTTCAGAGGAGGTTTGAATACTGTGTGATATACAAGATAGAGACAAGCAGTGAGCACTGAACAGAACACAATAGTGTTCAGGAGTTCGGGAAAGTCACATCAGCTTTTATGCTCTGTGACTGAGCCTGGGTCTTCTAGAAGATGGATCCTGAGGTTGACACCATAATATATATGTGTAAGGCATATGTACATAATTACAGTGCAATTTTAGCATTTCCTTAACAGTCTTAATGGTATTTCCAAAGCAGATTTTCATGTGTCATAGGTACAAAAGTTATTAACTGCACTGAATATTCTGCACTGAATAACTTCAGTAGTGAATAACTTCACGACGAAAAAAAAAATAAACCTTTTGATTTTGCTTTTTTCCTCATAAACAAGCATAGATAATAATGGAAACTTAGCCATGTGCATGTACTTCCCTGTTATCTTGCATCTATGCTATAATTGCAAAAACACTAAGGTATTTGATGTTGCTTTCATAGTTTATCTACTTGGTCTGATGCTAACTGATCTTAATGTTATGGAGTTCATGTAAGAAAATGAGAGGCTGAGTCGTCATCACTAAATATCAGTAATGAGATGTCTGCTTGTCTGACAAGCTAACCATGTTAAACGATCAAATTTCCCTTACACAAAAGTTACATCCTTGATTAATGGCATAAGGCAAAGCACAAAAACAACTCATCACAGCCAATAACTGGACATAGAGCAATAAGTTGAAATAGATCGGAAGAAGCCAAGAGCAGAAACCATGCATTACCTTGGTTCTTTACTCTCCAGCAACAGCAGTGCAACTGGTGTCACAGAATCTTCATGGTTGGAAGGGACCTTTGAGATCATTGAGTCCAACCACAAAAAAACCCAAACAAACAAACAAAAAACCCCCACACAAATACACACACGAACAGACAGAACCCAAAAATCTCGGACACTAGACTATGCCCTGAATTGCCACATCTACACGTTTCTTAAATCCCTCCAGGGATGGTGACTCCACCACCTCCCTGGGCAGGCTGTTCCAGTGCCTGACCACCCTCTCAGGAAAGTCATTCTTCCTAAGATCTAGTCTAAACCTTCCCTGCCCCAACTTCACACCATTTCCTCTGCTCCTGACATTATTCACTTAGTGATTAGTGAAATTAATACATTCCACAACCAGGCATTGGTCCAACACCCGCAGCAATGCCCTGCTTTGAGCTGGGATCTATTCTGTATTGCAAACAAGCAGCGCTCTCCTAATCATAGTATAAATGAACAATTTATAAACTCAAGCATATTGGCTTATAGGCCAAAAAAACCTGCCTGAATATGAAATTTTCATGTCAAAAAAGTAGATAAAATACATTTTGAATGTTTTCAGGCATGATGAGTTTAAATATTATAGAAATAATTACATTAGAAAAGCAACAAATATTTCTATGAGAATAATTTATTTTCATCAATATTTCTCTGTTAGTGTTCAAGTTGGTCATTATTGCTACAGAAATTTACAGCTAAGCATTACAAATACTAAAACTCATTTCAAGAGTGGTACATCCTTAAAGAAAAGATTTCTAAATTTTTTCCCACTTTCCATGCAAAACAGTGTAATTTCTTTGAAAAGCCAGGTGAAACTGTCAAACACACAGTAAGATTTTTAGTAAGGAATGGAGCGTGGCTGAAGATATCCTACTTTTTAATAAAGGGAATCCAATGTGCTCACTTTTTTTCCAAATGACAATTTAGTTTCTGTCATAAAGAGATACTACTTCTGGGCACCCCTGTTTCATTTTCATTTTTAATCAACACCAACTTTCTTACAAAGCCACCACCACCACAACCACATTGCAGAAAAGAAATCCTCTTTCTGAACCTGAATCCTTTCCAGCAATGCCCATCTATCATGGGAACTGCAAGACACACTTAGCCCAAAGTCCTGCTGCTGGAGCCAAGTAGCATCCAGTGCATGAGGGGGTTGGGAAACAGACACGTAATAACAGAGCTTTCTCGTATACAGCCTTCATTTCCCAGTGGGATAATCATCTCCTGAGGTGACTGCATGCCTACTGATCGCTTTTGTCACAAGCTACATTTTAACCTGTTTCGAATGCTGGCCTTTATCTCATAGCAATTAGACGTAGCAGGTCTCGGGAGGTGATTCCACCCCTCTGCTCTGGTGAGACCCCACCTGGAGCTCTGGAGTCCTCAGCACAGGAAGGACATGGACCTGTTGGAACGGGTCCAGCAGAGGGCCAAGAGGATGATCAGAGGGATGGAGCACCTCCCCTATGAGGACAGGC
>JAOQGH010000002.1:22241846-22254471 GCA_025769975.1 Gallinago jamesoni | reverse complement strand
AAGGCCAGGCTGGATGGGGCTTGGAGCAACCTGGTCTGGTGGGAGGTGTCCCTGCCCAGGGCAGGGGGGTTGGGACTTGATGATGTTTAAGGTCCCTTCCAATCCAAACCATTCTATGATTCTATAAATTAAAGTTCCACAGTATATTTCAGTTGTGCTCCTTGTTCCATTAATGTTACATTTTATGCTTCATAATTTCTTCTTGTCTACTCCATTCATGATTTTATCAGCCCTTATTCCTTACAGCACCAGGAAATCATCCGACATTGTCTTTCTTCATACACACTTCATCAGTTTTTCTGGTTTCCCATTTTATTGGGTTGATTTACATCTCGGACTCAAGGAACCACACTGCACAACAGAAATCTCAGGCAGCCCTTCTCTCCCTTCAGTGAAAGTAGAGATAGGTAGAGTCAGCCATTAACACACAACTGTGGCAGTGAATATCTCATGAAATATAGTCTGTTTTGTTCTGGTTTGTTTTGTTGGGTTTTTTAAGAAAGTACATATTTTAAAGCCATTGTTTACGTAAAAGCTTTTTCATAAAACTTGCATGAGTACATTTACTAGTACAGAATTCTTCATTAATTTTATAAAAAGAGCTGACAGATACCCAGAACAATGCCTGAAAGAAACCTGATAACTTCCTTTGTTGACCTCTGTAGAATTTTTTACATAAGAGTGCAGTTAATTTATTACAACTGATTAGACGAGAAGAATAGAATAACATCTTGAACTGGGATGATTCCTCTACCACTAATTCCATTTCTGTAGCTATTGAAGTCAAAGGCCTTTTTTCACCTTTTAAAGGTAAAGTAATGGTTATAATGTATTTATGCACTGCAGAGAAATTACGTTTGCTTGGCTCCATTGCTCAACAAAGCTGTTTTCCGGATGCATTAGGTGCTGTATCTGCCATTCACGTTAACAAGGGCTCCAATCCTGCAAAGTTATTCATTAGAACACA
The DNA here is from genome assembly GCA_025769975.1 of Gallinago jamesoni. Classification (NCBI taxonomy): domain Eukaryota; kingdom Metazoa; phylum Chordata; class Aves; order Charadriiformes; family Scolopacidae; genus Gallinago; species Gallinago jamesoni. The sequence goes on along the minus strand of JAOQGH010000002.1, from coordinate 22,253,504 downwards.
GCTACTCACGTGTGTGCAGGTTCTCTTTGTTTCAAACTGCATGGCCACAGAGTAAAATTGTCTCGTGACGCATGTGCAGCATTTCCATATGTCTCCTTGATGTTAGATCGATAGTTAAATGCAGGTCTGTCCTTCTTCTCACCGTAGAACTCCTCCAGTGCCACCCAAACCTCTGCTTCCCTGCCGTAGCACCCACACCTTGGGCATACGCAGCACGGGCTTCTTGTATCAGGGAGATCAGTGGAAAGCCAAGCTGTCAGCAGCACGCTGCACGTTCACCACAGTGTGCAACCACCAGTGCAGCAGATGTGCCTCTGTTCCCCATGTGGTTTCAGCAAGGACACTCATCTTTTTAATTTTTCCAAAGAAAGGATGTTGTCAGAAGTTAAGGGGGATGCTGCAGAAAATAATTATCCTACAGCTCATAAGTAACACAAAACTTCTCGGGGGGACTTCCTGCACAACATGTCAAATGTAAGTTCCATTTTATATGAAACAGAGGGATTTATCAATACTAAAATATTTTTGAAGTTTAAATTTTTCGAACTTGAGTCATGCAACTGTCATAGCACTGTAGACACAAAATAACTATAAGTTGACCACAACACCTTAAATCAATTTTGACTGATTACCTCCGAGAGTAGGTTGTTTATTTGATGTGTTTTTCTAAATTCTGCTTTGAATTCCCAGTAACAGATTAAAAACCAGTGAATTTTGACTGGAACATCAGATCTGAAAAAAAGGTAGATTTTTAATTGGATTTGTATATAGAAATTTACTAAGAGAAATCTCAAACGTAGCAAAATGATCAGTCATTGATTCTAAAAAACTTTCATGTATTTCTCCTCTTTCTTGCTATTTCAAAATGTGTTTTGAACTGCATGGCTGGAATATGAGTGCCTTGGAGAAAAGCAGTCTTATTTTCTTCACCAATACTCTAGTGGGGATTTTTTCAGTAATATTTAGCAATTGGAACCGGTGGCTTCCAATTTTGGCTCCCTGCCAGCACAAAACACTGCCAAAGCTTCCAGGTTCCAACCACTGAGTCCATACTGTGACACCCACGTGTGTCAGCACTGCTGCTGAGAAAAAGCAACCCTCATCTCTCCCAGAGGCTCCTTCCCATCCCTGCAATGCAGAAGCAGCAGACAGGAGAGGACAGGAACGACATCTGCTTTCTGGAGTGACCACAACGACTGAGCACCCTACACCTAGAGCTCCTCTTGCTATGTGAATGCTGCAGATTCCCACAAGATCTAACTCGCTTCCCCAGTTTCAGCTAGTTCAGCTAAGGACAGATTAAAATTGGTTTGGGCTGCTTGGATATCTGTTAGGAAAGAGCTAACCAGCATCAGGTTCTGTTCAATTGGATCTGACATCCATCCCAGTGTACATAGTTTTACAAATAAAATTTGGACCATTGAGTTTCCAGAGGAAAATGTTGTTTATGTCCTACATAAACAACAGAAATAAGAAATTTAAACAATAGAAATAAGAAGCTTGCTAGGTACTTCTTTATAACCTCGTTCCTCTCTGAAAGGGCCAAAAACCTCTTGCAGTGTTTTCCCCAGGGATCAAGCAAGCATAGAAAGCTTGCATATGGGTGAGGTCCAGAGAAATTGATGCAAGTTACAGGTACTCTTGAGTCGCTGTGTTGGGCTGGCTGTTGACAGCTAAATGCCACAACCCCATAGCCAGAGTTTAATACTATATAGCTTATCTTAGAAAGCCATTAAAAATATATTTTTTTATACAATCATGTAAAACCTCAAAACCGCAATACCAACATTTTAGGGTGCCCAAGCGTTTTGTGTGAGTAGAAGCGATGCAGAATATAGAAGACATTGTTTGTCCTGCCTTTGGCAAGCACACAAGGTCCCCAACAATTGCTCTCTACAGAAAAGTGATGCTATATGATTAGGCCTCATATCTGCATTAATTTAATTGCCTTTTTTTTTTTTCTCCACCATTTCTGTTCCTCTGATATTCCTTTCTCCTATTCACATTCATCTATCATCTGACATTTCTCCAATACACTTTGCAGGGGCTAAGCTGTGCCCCCTTCCCTTCACCCAGCCTTGCCTTAGGTGCCTTCCAACACTTAGTGCTTTACTTCTGCTTGGCTTTTAGCCAGGGTCCTGCTGGTTTTCCTCATTTCCATCCTTCTCGGCTGTAGAGGCAACTGCCTCGGATACAAAAGGAATTTTTTTCAGAAGCACCTTCAATTTCCAGGTATTTCTGAAGGCTCTAGGCTCACTTTCTCAATGAAGACCCTAGACAGTGGTAGGAGCCAAGCACCTTAAGAGCTTGAACCCTTGCACAAACACAAGCGATCACAGCACCTATCCTATTGGAAATGCTTTACAGACTTTGAAAACCGTGTTAAAACAAAGTTGTTTAAAATCGAAAGTTTCTCAGAGCTGAAAATACTTTCTCCACAGGGGAGGTGGATGCCAAGCATTAAAATGGAGGGCAGAAAACGTAACAAAGGGAAGTGCAATCTTTGCCCCTTGCAGAGGGGCAGAGTTCATGCAGAGCGAGGCAGGGGGGCTCCCAGCAAAGGGACCTTCAGCAACAGCTCCGTGTCCTCATGCGCTACCAAGGGAGGGGTTCAGTTCTGTGACTTGCTGCTTCTAACCAAATAGGAAACTGTTTCTAAAAGCAGAATCACGGGTACATACAGTGATTTCAAAAAGAGGAAAATTATAAGAACATGCCATAGAAAGGAGGCAAATTTTGTTAAACATATAAAGTAACTAGAATCAAAGAGTGAGCTTAAAGAGACAAGGACTAAAAGGGAGATATTTTATGGCTTAGCGCATCTGTTTATCAATCACCTTCAATTAAGTAGTAAGGTGCAAGGGCATTATGTATTCATGTAACTTCAACAAAGCATAAAACATCTGCAAAGTAAAAGCAAAAATTGCATATTTATCCTTATGTTTCAAAAACAAACCAAAAGAAAAATATGAAGATAGGTTACTGCACCATGAAGTTATGCATCATTATCTGACACATAAGAATACCAGTGATTTTAGCTATCAATTTATTAATTTCAAAATATATTGATATTAGTAAAGAAAACACTCAAAAGAAAATATTAGACTAAGATACAAAGTCAAACATCATTATCACCAAGTTCCCATGAATGTTAGTTTAGAAACTGAATTTGTATCCAATCATTTGGAATTATTTTCCTGCTAAGTAATTTCAAATATCTTAAACACAATTTAATAAAAATGCTAATGCTATGATCTAGGAATGTAATCCTGTAGTAAGAAATCCTGAGCCAGTGCAAAAGTATTCATTTGCAGGAGTGGCCCTTAATTTTTTTCTGTGACAGAAGTTCTAACATTTCTATTCATGTTCCAAATGCTGCTGCCAGAATAATTTGAACATAAATTTGCTTCATTTATGCAGTGGCTACGAATGATGGAAAGTGCTTGTCTGCTTTCCAGTCTTTAAGCTCTGGCACAGAACAATCCAATCAAATTCTAAATGTCAAATTATTCATAATTACATTAAATATGGACTAAAGTAATGTTTTTGATGCAGAACTCTTTGTTCTTAAAGTTTATTTATTTTAAAAGTTATTAAAAATATCCTTCAAGTTCTGTGGACCTCTCAAATTCACGAAACATGAAAAAGAATGAGAGAAGTTGTGGAAATTTTTAAGCTATTGTGTCGTACTTTCATTGACTTTGTAAGCCCTGAGCTGAAAAATAGATAAACTGCACAAGGTCTTAGGCTTTCCAATTTTGAACTTTCTCCTGTTTCTGCTTTATTCAAACATCCTGGTTATATAAATGCACTCCCTCTGAGATCATTTTAGGAAATTCTACTTAGAGACAATTTGTGATTTGAAGAATCTTCATTTTGGGTGCTTTTGTACTCCTTGCATCCTGGAAATCAGGAGCTTTTACAATGCATGCAAGTTGGAACATCAATACACTAATGCCTAATACCACTAATCATTTTTTAAAATCTAGCCCGAAACTATAACACTCTCCCGTTGTTGAATACCATTTGCTAACTAAGAAATCTTCCAGAATCCCTAAATTTAGTATTTTTGCTTTTATATTACCTGTTTCCAATACACGTCTATAAATTTCTAATTCTCCACTCTGTTTGATGCTTGAAGAGGCAGGTGAAGATGGGAAGCTGATACTAAAAAGCCAAGTTCATTTTTTCATTGGTTACCTTCTGGATAAGACTGATCTTACAAAAAAGAAAAAATTAAAAAAAGGACAAACCCCATACATTGGTAGGCAAGCACATTGTAAGTTACATAAAGATTATTTAATGAAGTAATTCTAAGTTTCGGTGAGCAAACCTCGCAGGAAGTCAGCAAAATACCTCAAGCAGAGAAGACAGCAGTTTGTCTCTTCTCCCAATATGTACTTTTCTTATTAAAAGTACTTATACACATATAAACATATATGAGGGGACCAACTTTGTTATTACATACCAATAGCTGCAGCTCTAGCAATGCAAAGCTACCAAACTAGACAATTATAGACACTTACGTGTGTCTTTGTCTGAATGTCATTAAAAACTCAGAACAGTTGGAAAACCTTAGCCAACTGTGTCTTGTAGGAGCATTTGAGGAAGTTATACTTCATGCTTTTCTATTAACAAAGGATGAAATTTGAAAAAAACAGTGAGAATTTCCCTGAGAAATTTAGACAAAGCCATATTTGTAAGATGGACTGTCTACCCTTCTGGCAGAGTTGAAGAAAATAAGAATCAAGAATGTAAGTTTTGCAGGAGCACTTGGCTTCTAAAGGTTAAAAGATTATTATTTTATTTACAGAAGAATGAGAAAGGCCTCAACTAACTGGTGGGAACACTAATTGGCAAGCAGCACTTCCTGTCAACGCAAAATGAACAAAAGAGATTAGAGTATTAAAAAAGAAATAAAATCTCTTTTGCTTCTTCTGTGCATCCACAGCAGTTATGTGTACGAGCCATTTTATCAACAACAGAGCCTATGCTGGTTCTGCAAAAGGGTGTTTTACATCAAAATTGCAAGCACAGAGATACAAAAGCAAAGCCAAAAAGACATCAGAAGGTAACAAGTGGTCCACAGAAAGGGAAAGCCTAATCTCATTTGATTTTGCCAGTCTCAAATCTATATGACATCTCACATACAGATTTAATACAATGACGGAAACAATAAGGAACTTATTTGGGGGATCCAATTTCTTTCTCAGACATCTTTTTTATTACTAGAAATTTTAATTTCTAAGACAGTTTACTCTTACAACATCAATTTACAATGGCTGTAGAGTTTCTCTACGTAGTGGTGTTGGGTTTTTTAGAAGAATAAAAAGAAATACTGGAAATATAGTAATCATGTAACAGAAGAACAGCAGTAAGGAAATTAAGTTACACATATCTGGACCTCACCGGCCAGACTAAACTTGAAACTCTATCATCGCTTACCATCATGAAAATGAAAAGAAGTTGACAATAAAGTCAAAGCAGATGCAATCTCAATGTAATGAAACCAAGGATAATACACTTGAACTGATTTAACTGTCTTGATGAGGGGGACCATGATGCTTTTAGCCTGGAAGATATTTCTGAAGGTTTCTGGGAAAATACTTCTTTCTGCAGCAAAGACTAAAACTAGCTGAATATTACTGAGTCTCATGAGAAGGCATGAACAAGGTTAAAAATCACCATTGTAAAGGAGTTTTTCTAAGATTGGGAGAACTGTGTTGGTTTGGAAAGGTGAATATATACAATTCCACTGAAAACAAGGAAATCCTGTGAGAACCAGACAATATAGCAGGGAGAAAGGGCTCCCTGGGAACAGGCCAGGGAGAGTCTGAAGTTTTAAGTTGTTTATTTCTACTGGGTTCAGGAAGGGTGGACTTCATTAACTGTCTATGTAAATACCGGATTGCATTAAATAATACAGCTGGCTTTAGCGTAAATTTGTCTTTCAAACAGAGGGAACCTGCAAAGGCCCCAGATATTAACATGCTCCTTGGGTCCGTGTGTGATGCCAGTGCCAAAATTAGATAAATTCCAAGGAGATACATTTCAAATTGCTATTCCTGATGAATCAAAGCAGAACTAATTGGAGTCCTGATTGTAGAAATGAAAGAAAGATAGAAATAAATATTAAACAGTAAGTATCACAGGAACTTTAATTTCCCAAAAGAGCAGATAAAGAAGTATACTTTTATTGAGACAACTAAACCTGTTTGGATATTGCTATTATAAAGCTACTAAACGTAAAGTGGCATGGACCAAAGCAAAAAAAGCACACTGTTATTCCCAACAAGACAGCCACAGGGGTGTTACGTGAGAATGATTATGCCAGGACAGTGCTGCTGGTACATTTTTCTCATAGACACACGCCTGTAGCCTGGAAGCTAGCGATAACCCACACCAACCTGAGCACATCTTGCAAACGCTGACTGAGCTGCTACGGCTGCATTAAAGAGCTTAACACAGCTAAAATGAAAATCCATAAAGTTTGCAATACAAATTTATAGAAACAAGAAACACTGAGGCAGATAAAGACCAAGCTACCAAGTGTCAGGGGGTTTCCCTCAGTAAAATGAAGCCATCCTGTTTTCTTTTACATGATGCTATCTGCTCAGAATAAGCATGATGCCGGGGGAGAAGCAAACAAAACAGGAACAGCAAACTTGCAGATTGCTACAAACGTACTGACTACTAAATTTCAGTGCAATATTGTCTTTAATTAAAAATGATCAGCAGATGGCTTGCACAACCTTTCAGTTAACCACATATTGTTAAGAGCAAAGAAAGCTTGCAGCCGTTCCTAGAATGGCTCAGAGGACACTATTAAATATTTTTCAACCTCTCCATATCTAAGAACTAATGGAATCTGCACACGTTAGGGAAAAAAAAAACAAACACAAACAACAAAACAAAACAAAAAACCCCGCAAAAAGCAAACGCAGAGATCTTTCATTATTGAGTTTTCCCAGTGCCAATTCTGTGCATAACCACAGACTTTATCGTTAGGGAATCTGGCTTGAAGTTTGGGTTGCATTGCTGGAAAACCACATCCCACGTTGGCGCTCAGAAAGAGGCATACTGGAAAGAAATTAGAATTCCCAGAGGTCCCACGAGACCTGCACGTAGAAGAATAAGATTTTCATTCATTTCACGTACCTCAAGCCTCTGGAATACTGAAGGGTAAAATCTAGCTAAAATTCACATTATCATTGCACATGCAGAACCACAGCTTCTACTTGTAAGGCACTGGGTTTCTTGTAGGTACTATTACCTGAAGTATTTGAGTTTGCATTAGTAAACAAATAGGCATAAAATTCCTCTGAAAGACATTTTAAATTGTTAATTAATATTTTTCATGCCTGCATAGAATGCTTTTATTTTGTTTCTGTGCTTTTCTTTTTATTTCCTCCACTGTTCCTGTGCAGCTGGGCTTTTTCAATTAATAATTTAACTATTTTCTCCCTTGGTACCTGAATGCAATCTACAATTTTTTAAAGTGTTATTGTCTGCATTCATTGCAACACAGACCGTGAAAAGTGTAAGATTGAAAACTATTAAAACCATACAAATGCCCGGGGTTGATTTGTCATGGTATGACCCTGATAAAGTAAAAACTTGATTTTCCATTAAACTTACTTGGAAGTCCCAGAATACTAAAACAACATCTGATCAACATAACACGAGCGGGCAGGATGCTTAACCATCTGAATGGAGGATAAGATAGAAACAATCAACTATACAGGTTGTAGAATTTTTGTGTTCAAAAAACACACAGACACTAGATTACAAATGTATATTTGATATTTATAGCTGACAATCCATTTCAATTGCTCAGAACTCCACAAGTAAAATGCTGACATTTGCAAATTTGATATTTGCCCCCTACTTCCTGGTGAAGGGGGAAATGCAATGCTTCATTTCTGCGTTAGATTGTCTGGGTCCTGCAGTATATAAAAAACAGATTAGAGAAATGTCTATATGTGCCAGCATCACCTTGTAAGCAAACAAGACTCTTCACTGGACTAGAAAAATCTCAAAAAATCAAACTTTTACCTGAATGGTTTTGATTCAGGTGGTTCACAGAGTATCTGAAATGCATCTGTACAAACACCATGCTGAATTTTGAAGAGACAATAGGAAAAAAAGCAAATAAAATCTGTAAGGAGGAGGGTATCGTCCCCAAAGCCTGGGGTTGTATTTGGTCATAGCATATACACTTTCCCAACAGGAAGTTCTCTACCAACAAAATTTCAGCCTTTTTTTATAACAGCATCACGCATTATTTATGGTGTTACTGTTTTTTCCTTTCCCCTGTCCAATTAAGTATTCTTGAACTTTACAGTGTAGCACTATATTTTCTGTTGGGTCTTGAAGGATTTTGTTCCTATGCTCATGGATAAATTCAAGAGCATAAGAAACTGAGGAACTCAACAATTAGGTCACAGGAGACTTTTTTTTTTTAATAATTTGATATGTTTTTCATCATAACACAAACTACCACGTTGGTTCCAAATGGGAGAATATCCATTTGGGTAGCACAGATAAAATGGGTATAATCCGACATTTGCAGACAATAGCTGGATTTCCACAATATAACATGAAATATGGTCCCAAGGCCAAGAATTTCTTTGATATGATTTTGTCCTTGTTGAGTTTCAGTTTGAAGTAACCCATATTCATGAAATCTTGGATATGAATTTTAATCAGCTAGAGCCAAGAAGAGCCACTTTTGTCATGCTAAATGGTATTTGGATCCACAGACACTCCACATAAGCATGGCCACCAGTCAGAAGGTCAACAACTGTCCCAACGTCCATCATCTGAACACGTGTGTGCTCACCTACACATCTGAATGCAGATTCACACTTACATACAGATAACAATGGGAAGCAATATTCATTATACAAATATGTTATAATGGGAAATGCCAGTGTCTTTTACTCTGCAAGTACTGCAATACAAGAAAATAAGGAAAACAAATAAAACTTTTAAGTACTTTAGAAGGCATGTCGTCATACTATGCAGGTATGCGTGGCTGGGTAATTACAGTCACATGTAAAAAGCAGTAGAGTTAACGAGTACTAAAGGAAAAGAAAATGGTTTCTTATTACTTAATGTTTTATTTTTCTGGAGTAGAAATACAATACTTTTGTTTAGGCTTATGTAGGAGGTGCACACTATTATGGGCTATTTCATTAATTCATAAGGAGAAATTTCTAAATGGATTTTGGTTTCTAAGTGTGCATGTCTGAAGTTTAAAACCTGTTCTTCCTTCTCCTCCAATACTGCAAAAAACAAGTGAAGATAAAATTTCGATTTAGTGACAACATCCATTCTGTGGCCATCTTAATTTATTAAGAAGATGGGGTTTTTTTTTTACATTTTCACATTTTAATTGCACCAGAAATAGCTGTATCCTATAAGTGAAGTGATAAAATCATTGCTACTAGCTTTAGCAACTAAAGTGAATGTGGAAAGGAATGCTGAAAAATAGTACTTACAATATTTAGTGAAATATGGAGGAAACTTACATAACTTACATAATCAAAATTCACTAGTTTTATCCAATAAAGTTATTTTATTTTGCTTGTGGTCACTTAAAAAAGGACTGGATTCACATTGATACGTAACTCATTAGAAACCTTTCAGTACAGTGGTGGATTAACTTCTAATACACATGCAAAATTTGTTAACATTTGATATTTAATTAATTGACCCATATAAACATTCAAATGTTTTTCTCTTTTCCTGCTTTACAAGTGTATGTGCCTAGTTGTAAGGATGGCTGTTTTACATTATATGATCATTGTCCATTAGTGCCTCTTAACTTTCACAAATCTATCAAATTACTTAAGTAGCAGTATATGATTTTTATACTATATTCTATATTTCTATATAGAATATATATAGAATATATTTCTTTCAATACAAGAACCACTACTGTAATTTATACTATATTCTATATTTCTATACTATATACTATATTCATTTGATTTCTAGTTTCCTTCTTCATTTAGACAATAGTCACTCTGAAATATAAATTGGTTTAAAACCTTGATTGAGGCATTTTAAAAGGCATGTAATCAAAATGGAAATACTCATTCTAAGTTAAATTTCAGTATTAGTCAGTGGTTGAAGGGTGAGAAAAGGAGAGAAAAAATCAACCAACAGAGACTTTTCCTAAAAAGAAACTACTCCCATGCACAAGGCAACTAGGGTTGGGAGACTAATTTAAAATTAACATATTAGTCTCTTTTGTGCTAGCATAAATATCACTGGCTTTCAGATACCATTATAATGACAGATTAATATTAGAACTGGTTGCAAATATGTATATTGTATCCCTGGAATGAATTTATTTTTGAAGCCATGTGAATCTTCAGAAATTGCTAGGATGTGAAAGGACACTTGCATGCACAGTTTTGACCTCTTCTCTTGCTCTTTGCCCATTAGTGTATCTCATCTGGTTGTCTTTTAACATTCCAAAACTTTCAGTAGCTTTCAAAGCTCAACTTTTCTCAAAGAAAACATGCTGCTTTTCCTTTTTTGCCTTCCACTCTAATCTCTGCAAAAGCTTACTAATAGATTTAAAGACCTAATGCTCTAAAATGGTTAGATGGTACGAGACTGAAATTCAAATGTTAATGTTTCCTGAACTGCCAGGAAAGGAAACAGTGTCTGTATCTCAGTGAAAAGTTGGAATTTCTTGTAAGCATTTAAACTTGTTTGTCAACAAGATGTTGGGTCATTGACTTGTAAAGCCTTGAAACAAAGATTTTTATTTTTAGACATTTAAAATATTTATCCTACAATTTCTTTCAATACAAGAACCACTACTGTAATTTAAATTTTAAACATTGGTAGAAAGAGATTTTTTCTAAAAGAGAGTCACATATGTTTACTTATAGCAGAACACTAATTTCAATGATATTTGGCATCATTTTTATAACCCACTTTTTAATTGCCTTGCTCACAAATAACTCGGGTCACTTCAAGAAAGAGCCAAAAGAAAATCTGTTTCATATCCATTTCTGAACAGTATCTAATGCTAAAATCAATGCAGAACGTACCAAGAGCCAGATTATGCAGTCTGAATCCTTAGAAGCTTTGAGAACTTCAGATATATACATAAACTTCCTTGGTTAACATCAAGCGTCTAAGAAAAAAGACTGATATATACATTTTCAAAGATTCATAGTGCTGAGAGGGAATGAGGTGCACACTGTCTCAGGACCTTGAATGAGTACTCAGGTTCAGCATGAAATCAAAATAAACAAACATTTGTGTATAAAGACCAAGCAGCAATACAGAAGTAGAAAAACCACAAATACTATATTGTTTATGTACCAATATGCTGCAGAGAAATCATAGAATCATAGAATTGTACAGACTGAAAGGGACCTTTAAGATCATCTAGTCCAACCATCCACCTAACTCTGATAAAAAAACAACCCATGACTAAACCATGTCACTAAGCACTATGCCAAACCATCTTTTGAACACCTCCAGGGATGGTACCTCAACCCCTTTCCTGCGCAGCCCATTCCAAGGCTTAATGACCCTTTCAGTGTAAATATTTTTCCTAATCTCCAATCTGAACCTCCCCTGGTGCAACTTGAGGCCATTTCCTCTTGTCCCATCGCCTGTTCCTTGGGA
>JAOQGH010000002.1:22225194-22235755 GCA_025769975.1 Gallinago jamesoni | reverse complement strand
AGACATTCAAGGTGAGGCTCGAGGAGGCCCTGGGCAACCTGGTCTAGTTGGGGGTGTCCCTGCTGACTGCAGGGGGGGTCGGGCTAGATGGCCTTTGAAGGTCCCTTCCGGCCTACATGGTTCTATAATACTATATATAATAGCACTGGAGGTAAAGCTAAATTAAAACCTCACTGGGGTAGGTATAACAGAGTTTTAGCAAGGGTTTTTCTCCAAAGACACTAAAATCAGAATAAGCTAGACAAAATGTGGAAGAAAATAGAAAAGAAAAATATTTTTTAAAGGCTATTTGAATAAAATTATGAATGGGAAATGCAGATATCAACCATCAGTCAGCAAACCAGCTAAGCGCAGACTGCAGGAAATGAACATATCCTCTCACTTCAGTGGGAATGACTTCACCCTTTAATGATTCACACCCCACAAGTCTTGTCTGATTTCATGTGAGATCTCAGTTTTGGCCATAAAGTACTGCTCCCTCCTCCAGAGAAGCTTGCACTTGTAAGTAATGCCATACCTGAGAGACACATCACAGCTCTGACGCCTGACTTCTGTTGGTTATTCATAACAGGTCTAAAATTGGTAGCTGCCGAACAATTTCCTCAGTGACCCTGCTAAGATTCTTTAACCTTATCCTCAGCTTTTTGGGTGGGAATATTTTAATCGTAACGTCCCTTCCAACTTTTTCCTCTCTACTGAAACCATTCATCAGGATGACACTTCTCTAGCAGGAGTCCACGCATTCATAAAGATGAACAGACACCACCAGCTTGCTTCACACAAGTGAGATATTACTAAAAGGAACAAGATTTAATTTAAAAGGCTCTGTAATACAAAAACCACAATTTGAATTAGGTTGAAGTACAGAGAATTACAATTTCAATATGTAATACAGTTACAGTGTGTTAGTCTGCCCTCCCAAACCGGTCTCACTATAAAGCCACTTTGCTCTTGCTACCACTAGGTGTCAGTTTTACACACTTTAAAGTGGATAAATACCTTAAAAATAATAATTCTCCATTCTGGATAGAAACGTATTTCTTTATTAACCCATTATTTCTGGACTGACCTTTGATTTTAAGGATTCCACACATTATTTACCTTCTTCTCTTCTGCGTTTCTCCCCCTGTGGGGCACAGTTCTCCTTTTTCCAAGAAAAAGCCCTAAAAATTTTCCACTATGCATTTATACAATGATTTACTCAGTCAGAGCCACTGACAGTTTTTGCCAGATATCAGTGGCAGAAGTCTACACCTCAGGTTGTATTTCTCGAGAATGGCACTGAGATCTTACTCTTATTCCATGAAGACCACTGAGATCATATTCTTATTATATAAGGACATTTTTACTTAGAAATGCCATATCTTCTCTGACTAATTACTGATACTCTACTATGCCAGTCAATAAAGGATATCATTCACATGTATTATTATAATTCTATGGTTTTTCAGGTTTTTTTAACTCATATTGACTGCCTAAATGTAGATCATTTTTATTTACACTCCAAATTTCTGCCTCTCAGAAATAAAAATCTAGCTGTAGATTCACCCTAATCCTGGCTTCTTGCATGTCTTTTTGTCAATACCAAACAGATTCCATAAACGTAAAGAGGCTTTAACATATAGACATTGATCATTCAGAGCTTTTGCATTTACTTTGCCATAACAACATGAAATTGCTTTACATCAAATAAATCCAGGTCTTTAATCCCTCCCCCCAAAAAAACCTGAAGAAAATTCAGAGAAATTCAAATTTATTATATCATATAATATTAAAATATTTTTATATCTATATATTTTATATATAAAATGTAATTTTAATATATATATACACATAGAGACACACTCAAAAAGTAACAAACTTATTTCACAGCAAACCTCTCCATCTGTGCCATGCTCAAAAATGGCAATGTTACAGAATGGAACTCAACATTATTTTAAGATAATGACAAGACTTACATGCAGCTTTACTGCTCAGATATAGACAGCTTACTTAGCAATACAGTATGTTTGTTTATGAAAGCCAAGGGAATCCCCTCATCCTCATTCACATCAAAATTTGATCTTTTCAGACTCCTGCTGATCCTTCAGAGCTCTCCTGGGTTGGTCAGGTATTTTATTTGCAGCCATAACCCTCTTATACAGGTGTCACCTACGAGGAGGGTCTGAAAAGTAGCAAAGGGGAAAGAGATGTGCTTATATAAACTTCAAAATATAGTTGAAAAGACTGTATTGTACAATCAACTGTATTAACAACCTCCCTCAAAGACATCTAAAGACTTTTTTTGTGGCAATAACTCTCTTAACACAACCTCAGCTAGGAGCCACTAGGGCATGACAAAAAATCTCCTAAGCAAAGCTGGAGGCAAACCCAGGTCAGGTCCCACAGGTCCCCTGACTCCTGACACTGTGTGAGCCTTCCTCAGGGGGGTGCTACCCCTGGGGCAGGTGGTGCCTGCAGCACACTGCAGTACAGCCGTTTATCCTGTTTAAGAACCACCTTCCCTTTACCTTCCTATCGCTCAGTTTCCTGCCGCCAGAACTCCATTTGCACGCTGATGACTCCTGATCCACCTACAAGTCATCCCCTAAGCGTCCCGGGGCCAAGGCACACACGCCACATGCACACGTGTGTGATGGCTCTTTGGGGAGCATGTGTCCGGCACCAGAGCACCTCAGCCATGCCAGCTCAGCCTGTGTGCTCTGCACAGCCCATCTGCTTGAGTCAGTCTCAGCTTCTCCAGACAAAAACGCATAAAACATACTTATGGGTCTGCAGTTCCAGAACACACAGAAATTCAGCTTCTCTTTGCTTTTGACATATAAAGCTGCCCCTTCCTCAGCACCCCTAGGGCAAGCAGCTACAGCAGCACAGGCTGAGACCCCAGGCATGCCTCTGCAAGTAAAGGAGCAAGTGACACACCTCGAACACTTGCACCAGCACAGCATTTTTGCCCCTCCGAGGTGCCATCTGCCCAAGGAAGCTGGCAGCTGGGTCTGCAGGCTCAGAGGTCTGGGTACGGGGAGCTACGGAGTGATGGAAGTGAGCAACTGAGAGAGCTGGGACCAGGGGAATGAAGCTGCCAGTAGAAAAGAGGACATCAACAGCAGGTTTTGAAGAGAACATAATTTTATATATGCTTTCTAAATTGTGCTCCAACATGAAACTGTAAATACAAAAAACCCAAACACTCCCATCTGTCTCTTTAGTTCCTCATTGTAGAGTTGGCAGCTCAAATCCCTCCGGGAAAAAGAAGCTGTTAAAGTAGTTTCTATCACACATATTCATTTGCAATGTATTCCACTCACACCAACATGAATCACTAACAGTGTATGTCATAAGCAACAACAGGAGCAATGAATAATTAAAACCTGGAAGAACTAGTCATCTTACAGAAGCTACCACGGCATTTCAAAAATATTGAGTTTGCAAGGTATTTTTGTACTCTTTCCTAAGACCAGAATTTTATTGCTAAAAATGCAGCAGTAGCTCTTAGTTTCATTCAATAGGGCAATTTACTGCAAAGAAAAATAAACATACAAAGTAAGAAAAGATAGCTTTCAGCTGGATTTATAGATGCCAATCTCCTCGAACTTCAGGGAGGCTTAAAGCTTAATCCCCTTATTGAAGGCTACCTCATGGGGGGGGATAAGGAATCAAATTAAAACTTTCTATATAAAACATGCATCAGTATAAAAAGTGCTTGGATCCATAGTTTTCTTCTCTACCAATTAATTACTCGCTTACTAGCTCAATTATTCGCTCAGTTATTAGTTAACAAAAAGCGCTTGGTCTGACCCCAGGCACAGCCCTTGCCTAGGTGAGCTGCGAGCAGAGGAGCAGAGCATCAGCTCAGCAGGGCAGGGAGAGCTACACAAGCTATTTGGTTGCCAGCACCAAGTAATTATACTTCAGCAGCCGCAACGCACATAAGTAAAGGTTTAAAAGTTCAATTTTGCAGAGAAAAAGGGAGTGAAGAAGAATCAAACCCTTACAACAAAAAGCACAGCTGCTTCCTCCTCTTATTTAGAAGGTGAGTCCCAGGGAGGAAGCGGCCCTAATATTGGTGGTCATTGATCTGCAGAGGCAATTGGTGAGTCATCACTACAGCTGAACACAGCTGAAGGAGCCCAGATGGGCCTGGCTGTCAATCAGACAGCTCAAGAGAGTTTTACATTTCCTCAGGAATTTGGTGATTTCTAGATCCGGTAGATCATCCAGTTACTGCCGTGCACACGACATGTAGATAAGCAGCTGCTTTTTGTTACAATATAATTACAGGCTAAGTATTAAATGTAGGGGTTTCCCTAGTGTCTGAAATAGCACATTTTCACAACAAATACAGAAAAGAAATGCAGACATTCACTTGAATTTAAATACAGACTGAGGAAATATGTATTCTCTGAGATCTTACATGTTTTCCACTTGCTCTCCTTGTCTCACGTGCTTCCTATTAGCGTCTCATGTTGTATGCTCGATACAAACTCATCCATCATGCTGATGAGATACTGAGACAAAAAGCAAAACAGTTTGGAATGGGACTGGTGGCTGTGGAAGTTATTCAGAAAACCAGATACATCAATCATATTACAACTGACTCAGTGTCACTGAAGTCACTGGAAAGTAGCCGTTTCAGAGATTTCACATCCATTACATGGACACCTGAGACTTGGAAGTCCCAGGAAAGAAGCAAATTACTTTCCTTTTCTTGACACAAAAATAGGAGGGTTAGAATTGCATTACTAAATGGACATGTTTTCAGCCTGCCTGTCCCCAGTTGAAGTCTATTTGGAGCAATAGGGCATTTTAGTGTTAGCAGGTTGCTGGACTGAAACCATGCAATCAAACACTTGGTCCGGGTACAATCCAGAGATTTTACTGGAAATTTTGCACTAAAGGAAAATCCATAGATTAAAAAAAAGAATTAATTTAGACTAGCTTAAAACTCTGATTTAAGAAGTTCAGCTGCAAGCTGTGAACTAGCTTGAACATCAAAAGTACTTCTGCAGCTTTGGTGCAGTGCATGGACTCGGACACGTTGAGGTGAAAGGTATATGGAGCTACACCAACTATTGAAATGATTCAGCTAAACTGTTTCCAGTACCTGCATTAGCAGCACTAGGAAATGGGCACTGCATGTGCCAAAGTAGCACACTAAAAATTCTTTTTCAACCCGTTTTTCACGGGTTAAGGAGTCACACAGAAGTCTAGTGCAACAACAGATCAAACTGGGATTTAATAGTCTCCCAGTCATTGTTAATCTTCCACTCAGCCATTGTTATACTAATCTGCTGGTTTCAGAAAAAAGCCCCAAAGAAATTCCATGGTGAAGCTGGAGAGACTATATAAAATGACTTGCTTATCGCTTTTTGAATGATTCATTAACCAGCATCATTTAATCTGCCTCATGCCCGGTTAAATTTCAGTTTAACAATGTAGTGTGTGCTACCAGCTTTCCAGAAATGCTGCAGCAGCCAGTAATAAAAAGTTAAGCATTAACCAAGATCAGACACCAATGTAGCTACAGAACTAAAAACTATCTTTTTGGTCTTTGCTTAGTTCACTATTAAGAATGTCATGCAACTCACTTAATGGACAGCTTTTGATTACATTGATCTTTATCTAAAATACAAAACCTGTTTACTCTCTTTTCAGAATGTGTCGGATTATGAGCTGAGCCAATTCAGAATAATGCACCAGCCGTAAATTCCTCATTATTTTCTACTTCCCCATTAAATGACTAATACTCTGCTGTACTCTACAGTTTCCCTGCTAATAAATAACGAAAAATGAGGACTGAAACCTCCTGTTCATGTGAATAGAATTAATTGATGGGGGTGGAACTTCCTCAGGATTAGGACCGCGGAAGGTTTGTAAGAACTGTGTTTCAGATCAGCTGGCAAGCAAATCTCTTCTGCACCAGCGGCTGGTTGATATTCTTCCTCAGAACAGGCAAGGGCAACCTTCATACTAGGAAAGTACAAGGTCAACTTCTTCCAGAATACAAAACCTCTTTACTTGTATAGTGTATGAGGCTAAATTTTCAGAATTGGCTCATCTACTGCCTAGGGATCAATTTAAGTGATCACATTAACAGAGTGCTACGTTGAAAGTAATTTAAATAGAATTCAGAGCACTGAATAAACCAACACAGGTAAAACAGTTAAGAAATGTTTTCATGTAATTTCTGACAAATCAAGTTCATTTAGAAGGATATCCTTAATGTTAAAGTATATTAATTCTCTTGTATTATTACACAGAAATAATTTTAAGGAGTTTTCTCTATGAGCCAATGAAACCAAAAAGATTTCATTTTAATATGAAGTGAGTTGTTCTACTTCAACTACTGGTTGTCATTTTTCCTTGTATCTATTTAAAAAACTAGAATTGTTTTTCAAATCCCACTCTATTGGCAAGAAACTGCAGGAACTTGGAGGCATTTTTACCCATGAAAATCCTACTCATATTGATAAGAATTTGATGAGAGCATAAGTTAATATTCTTCTGGGTTTGTTTTGACAATTATTTAGATTAGTAAGGAAAATATCAAAGTACTTTATTGCAAAGTAATTAACGGGACATTTTGAGAGAAAATGTAAAGAGCATAAATACAAAGTTAATCTCTGTTTCTGTGAAATGAATCTGATCTACTACAATATTGGGGTAAACAGAAATCTACTGAACTGAGGTGAAGAGTTGCACTTCTACTGATGTGGGTTATTCCAGCTTTGGATTCTGAAACTGTATATTGGAAAAACAAAGGTGTTTTGTAATAGAAATTCTGTCATCAAGTATCAAACAAAAGACCAGAGTAGATCAAGACAAAAGTAATAAAGCTCCTGAAATGCACAGTGAGGATGTCACGTCCCTAGCACCAAGTTTCACTCTCAAATCTGTTGCTCTTACTACTTGCTATTGCAAAAATTACCTGAGTTTCTAGCATTCCAACAGTTTGCACGTTTTAATTAGGAAAGGTCTACTGTAGTCCACCTAGGCTAGATAACAGGCCTGTTCGTACAGCAGGTATGGCCAATGGATCAAAATGCTAAGGACAGATGAACAGCAAAATACTAATCAGCAGACAAGGTGAGAGCAAAATTCTGTGTTTCTCCTGGCAGTAGCCAGTGCTTCAGGTCTCTGCCTGTTATGAAAGTTTCTTCATGGGGCTAAATTCAACAGAAGCTAGGTCCCCTGACATGCCACCATCATAAGCTCTTTGCCTTTCCCATTCCCAAGAAAAACACTTGGTGTTTTTCTTTTCTGCAAGAAAGATTTTGAGTCTAAAAAGCTATAAATGCTCTGTGAACTAAACCACACAGTTATTTTACATTCTGCTAGGAAATCCCATCACAGCTGTACCAGGAGCAATCTGCAGCTATGCACGGGTAGACTTCTGCACCAAAAACCTCCGCTAACTCCCTCTAGTCAATACTCCACCTGCCCTCTAAGGGGGAGAAGATAACAGGTGCAAAAAAGAGAAGGGAAGAGTTTATCATAGTAATTGTTTTGATACTCTGAAATAAACTTCTTTTGTACTACACTTTTCATGAAGATCCTTATTATATTCTGCCATTTCAATAAGCATTGGCTTTGACAGCCTAAAGACAGCCTGATGTAAACTTACCCACACTTAATGCCACAGGTCCACCTAGATGGCTTCTGAGCAGTTACTGAATTTAGAGGTGAAATTATCAAGGTGCAATCTCTACTAGTGTCCTATCCAGAGCGT
The DNA here is from genome assembly GCA_025769975.1 of Gallinago jamesoni. Taxonomy (NCBI): domain Eukaryota; kingdom Metazoa; phylum Chordata; class Aves; order Charadriiformes; family Scolopacidae; genus Gallinago; species Gallinago jamesoni. The sequence goes on along the minus strand of JAOQGH010000002.1, from coordinate 22,228,026 downwards.
GAAATGCAAAAATGAAAGATTCCTTCCCCACTTCCCAAAACACTACCAGAAGAGAGGTGCAGCTCTCAGGCACAGGACAGCAGAGTACTGAGGCACTAGTCCAAACCCTCTCTGGCTGCCAGGGTTGTGCAATAAACTGCTCTCACAGGTTGGTTTGTTTTCCACAGTTGTGACATCATGCTGAAATCTTGAGCATCTTGAACATCACACTACATCCAGGAGCACTCTTTAAGAGAGCGCATGTATTTCACAATACTGGAACTTAAGTGCTTTGAAAACATGCTGTCATGCTATATTTACTTAACATTTTAATAAGCAGTGTAAATAAGATTGGCATATATAACTATATATAACAGTATTCAGCAAAACTGGCATATAAACTATAACTCACAAACATCGATAATTTGGAACCACATCTTGAGAAAGGTATGTAATTACAGGTCAGTCACCTCAGAGTAGATAGTCCAAGACTTACACTACCAGATGTTTACGCAGAAATTGTTTCACAATGATTTCAGCTTACTCAAGTTTCACTTTCCCAGGGACCATGAAATTAAAAGGCCTTCATTACAGCTAATGTGATTAGAAATTCATTCCAAATCAAACTCAGAATAAATTTTGCTCACAATTCATCAGCTCTGGGGACTGTTTTCCAAAATCAGGACTGGCTTTTTTCATCACAAAACCAGTGCTCTTTATTACACGTTCAAATGCAGAAACCTCTTCTGGCTGTGTCATATCGCTTGGTAAATGAGAAATCTTTCACATGAAAATCAGGTATGAGATGTCAACTCTTGAGTTTACCGTTTGTATATAGCAACATGCAGTTATGGAAGATTCTGGTAATAAGAAACATATAATTACAAACTTTGTTTAATTATGGTGTGGGCAGCATTTAATCTTTCCTTGAAATAAACATCTACCAATTCTCCCTGCTGTGAAGAATGTTACTAGTTTATTTTACCAGTATTTTATAGTAGGTGCAGAAAAAAATTGCTATTCATAAATCAAGTGTTCTGTAATTAAGATTGATTTCTAGATTAGTTTCTAACATCTTTTTTTTTACTATTCGTTTCTTCACAATTTTTAATAACTCCAGACTGAAATTTTTCATCCTTACCTTCCCAGCAAAGGAGATGTCTTTTCCTGAGACATATACATAAATCTCAATTGTAAGAGATGTTATGTACCAGGAAAGTACCTTTGTAATGCTGAGATGTTGCACTGAAAATGTCTGCACTTGCATCATTCAAACTGCAAGAACTAGAAACATTACACATTAGCTCCTTTTTCATCCTCCCCCCCTCCACTCACATTTTTTTTAATTTATTCAGTAAGGAAGGTAAACACCTAATGTGGAAAATTCAATTTTCAGCTTTTTTACAGCTACCCATATTTAAATCCATGGGCAAGTTCTCCATACAGCAGCTGCAAAGGCCTGTAGCTGGGTTGGGATAGAGTTCATAAGACAAAATCTTTTGGAGTGACGGTGTCCAATAATCACTAAACTTGGGTTTCATAAATGTGGATTTGAGACCTTGCTCAGCCTCAGTAAGCTCAGCTAAATTATTTTAGCATTCCCTTCTTCCTTTTCCATCTGCAGTGTGGAAACAGTAGTATCTCCATAACTCACAGGGGTGCTATATTGGAAAAGCATCAGGAATTGTGATGTCTTTGCTTAATATAGAAGGAACATTGTACAACTGCACCACAGGTGAAAGCCGTAACTTGCTTCCCATTCAACAGCTGTGATGCCACAGGGCTCCAGGAGTTACACGCACTGGGGACGCCTGAATATTATGGGGGTTACTGGCCAAGCAGTGGCCAATACTGCTGCCTCTGCAGAGCTCAGTGATGCCAGTGGCCACCCCAGGCTTGCAGGCAACAAATGAGGATGATGGTGCAAAGGACAAACAGGCCTCTGCTGGCAAAATTAATTCTAGTCTACTCTTGACAGAGATTTACACCCATCTTTTCGCAACACTTCAATCAGACCCTTACGTGCACTTTAACTCATGGCCTGTGCTTCCAGAGAGAATCATTGTGTCAAACACTTGTGTGCATAATGTATTTTCTTCCATTACACTTTTACCTCTTATTAAAAAGAAAATAAAATTGAAGAGATTAAGACAATAGTGAAAATTAGGAATAAAAGAGAAGTCAAGAAATAAAATAGACTTCTAACAGACTACAATGACATTCATGTAGAGAATTTTCTAATCCTGTTTGGAGAGGAGATTACATAGGCAATATTGTTACATTTATTCTTAGTTAATAGATGTAGGGTGTGCAACATGATACTTTGAGTTTCACTTTGAAGGATTTCATCCACGGGTCCTCAGGGAGCTGGCGGATGAAGTGGCTTTCCATCATATTTGAGAAATTGTTGCAATCTGGCTAAGTTCCCGCTGAGTGGAAAAAGGGGAACATAATTCCAATATTCAAAAAAGGAAACAAAGAAGACCCGGGGGGGACTACAGGCCAGTCAGTCTCACCTCTGTGCCTGGAAAGATCATAGATCCTCCTGAAAACATGGAAAATAAGGAGGTGATTTGAGACAGCCAACATGGCTTCACCAAGGGCAAATTATGCCTAAAAAATTTGGTGGCCTTTTAAAATACTGCTACAGACTTGGTAGACAAGGGCAGAGCAACAGATGTCATCTACCTGGACTTACACAAAGCATTTGACACTGTCCCGCACGACATCCTGGTCTCAAAATTGGAAAGTCACAGATTCGATGAATGGACCACTCGGTGGATAAGGAACTGGCTGGATGGCCGCACTCAAAGGGTGGCAGTCAACGGCTCAATGTCCAAGTGGCGGCCAGTA
>JAOQGH010000002.1:22197573-22225094 GCA_025769975.1 Gallinago jamesoni | reverse complement strand
GTTCAAGGCCAGGCTGGATGGGGCTTGGAGCAACCTGGTCTGGTGGGAGGTGTCCCTGCCCACGGCAGGGGGGTTGGGACTCCATGATCTTTAAGGTCCCTTCCAACCCAAATGATTCTATGATTTTGTTTTCTTGCTCCTGTGCTTTACTTTCAGTGGATTACTTTGCCTAACCAAAGACAAATCCTAATGAAAGTACTAGTAAAAATCAATGAGATTTCTATAAGAATGTCTGTTTCCTTAAGAAATAATACAGACAAAGAGCTTTTGCTGTCTCTTTAAACAAGATGCAGCAGTACAGACATCTTGTAAAAATCTGCATTTGGACATTTCTTACTGCAGAGAAAGCTCCAAGCTGAAAAAGCAAAGGTGGTAGAGGACTTCTATCCCAGTACTTAGAAAGCAGTAAAGCTTTTCCCTTCCTTCAGATAATGGATTTTTAATTACCCTATATCCTTTAAATACCAGTGCTGACTTGAATATTTCATATCTAAATATGTAGTCTTTATCTCCTTGCATTCTTTCATTTTTGATGTAGCTTAAAATGCCACTTCAAAAATCTCCACTTATTCCCAACATGGGAAAAGCCCAGGACTGCAAATTCATAAGATACTCTTCATACAGTGACCTCCCAATAAAAATTATACCTAAAAGAGTTTTCCATAATATAACCATTCTAGTGTCACAGACACATACTATGGGACTCTTCCTTGGTAGCTATATATGCTCCAAAGAAATAAAAAAGTGTCTGAATTTGACTTTAAATCATATTTTTTTGTTTTACTCATTTTTAGAATAGAAAGCCTGTGACAAAAGTCTATTCAGGCATCAAATCTAATCAGCCATTGCCTGCTGATTAGAATTAATTCTGGATATTCTCCTGTTCACAGGAAGATGATCTAGGAAATAGTTCATCTAGAAGATGAATAGATCTAGAAGCAACACTGTCTTGCCTCCTCTTACAGCAGCAGATAACTGTAATAATAACTGTATATATAATAATTGTATATAATATATATTATATATCATATAATAACTGTATATCTAATAACTGTAATAATAACTGTAATCAGATAACTGATAATGTTACACTCCTACAGCAGAAAGGGGGCAACAGACACTTGCATTACAGCAGTTTCTCTTCCATTCTGCCATAAGCAGCTGAGACTTTCGCAATGACACTGGTTGCTTGAGGAGGAGGGAAGATGCCCTCACATCTCAGGAGTATATTGTGCTCCAAGTTCCATAAGGAACTTCTGCTCTTGTAACTAGACTGCTCACTGTGCTATCCTGGATCTAAAGCCAGGCAAAACTGGAATTCTGAAATTATTTTTGAAGTGTGTTGCCAAATTCTTAACAAGAAAACAATGTTAAACACCTTGTGGCACCACCACATGAATTTGAACCCGGGACCACAGTTTAATCATAGCACCTTCCGCATCCCAGCTCCATGTCAAAAGTACCACCTAGTCAGGTGAACACAGATAGACACATCCCAACACTATGAACCTGTAACTGGGTATCCTTAGTACTAAGGAAATCCAGTCCAATCTTGTAACCAAACTTTGCCCTATTTTTGAAATTCGCCAAAAATTTATGACAGTCAATGGCAAAATATACCATTCACTATTTAAGTCCAATAATATTTGATATTTTCCCACAGATAAACAGTGAATTTGTATTTCATACGGTGTTTTAGATTGAAAATAATGTATAAAGAAAATTCTACAAGGGAGAAACTATTTCTGTAATCACATTCTCCTACAATTGCAACTACACAGAAGACATTTTCAAACAAACTGTCCTTCTAAACTGGACACGGAGATGCAAGGTAGAATTACATTCATGGTGTTCTAGGTGGGATGAAAACCAAACTCAATACATAAGCCATTCAAGCTAGAGTATGCTCAGCTGAAGAGCAATGTATATCACCTTATGTTCAGTCCTGTGCAGTGTGGCTTAAGACAAACTCAGAGATGCACTGTTTGGGCAAGAGTCTTAGGTGTTTTGCAGCACCTCTTAAGATTTCAAATGAAGGATATTTTCAGCAAACACAAAAAGTCCCTACTTCAGTGGTCTTTCTCATGAAACAATTTCTTCAACTGCAGTTGTATAAAGATACTAAGTAAAGTTGACAGGAAATAACCACGATTACAAGACTGTCTTTGTTACCAAAAATAAAGATGTAGCTACAAACTACATTTGGCAGAGAGAAAACAGACACCCATATGCAAGAATCACTGGATTTCACCAGAGATTGTAAATAAAACAGCATCCAGTCTTTGAAAAAGATACTGCAAATAGTAGCAAGACAATTATCTCAAAACTTGAAAATATACAGAAATACAGAAAATATTTAAGTAATACGTATATTTGTATTTTCTGATCAAGTCTCAATATCCAGATATTTGCTGAGTCTTACTGCTTTCCAAATGGCAATGATGGCAGTTCAGACATTACCATGCTATTTCCATGCTACATTGCAGCTGTGGTTAAACTGGAAACTAACGTGGCAATGTTTTAGTCCTCGTGGTTTGGGGGACAATATTCCTGCCCCTGGGCTGAGCAGGAAGAATATAGATCAAAAGGCTTTCTTTGTGCACATACTAGTGTTAGACTGAATTATCAATATTGCAATGATGAGGAATGCCTCACGGTTGCAGATATTGTCAGAGCTGGAGGGTTTTTTCCCATTTTAATGAAAATTACATCCAGGAACTCCAATGAAATAAAATAATTTTGTCCTTTTTCCTATCCTTTCTTACTGAAAAAAATACCATTCTTAAACAGTTGAAATATCAGTTGATACTATCTGGAGGTCATCAAAGAACTGACAGGATATGAAGATTTCTTGATGCCTGTAATCGAAACCAGTTTCAAGTTGTCTGAGTATCTTCCATAGCACATTTTATCTCCCTATCCCAGTTAGGAAAACAGAGTGAGTCACAGAGGTTGCAGTCTTTGCTGGCTTATGTCTGCATAGATAATATACAAATCAGTACAAGCTTAGAACTGTCCCCAGAGTTTCCTCCTCTTCTTTAGCCCCATGATTTTCCATTACTCTCTGTTCTACAGCCTGTTCAGAACAACTTCTAAAGTAGAGAATTTTTGAATTAGTCAACCTTGCCCAATAACCTTTCATGGTACCCTACCATGCTCAGCCACCTATGGAATGCCATTGGAGGAAGGTTAATAGTATAATTATAGAAGTGTTTCTTTAATATTGGAAACACTATGCTCATTTTTAGGGGCATTAAGCAACATAAATCATACGCTCTTTTTGCTAAGAATGTGACAGACTAGTGCTAAATGATACTCAATGCCTATTAACCCTCTTTGAAGATCAAGAGTGGATCAGCCTCTGAGAAAAAAGTATGTGCTGGTCCTGTGCTGTAGGGAGAGCCAGCCTGTAAGTCTCAGCTTAAGCTCACTAAGTTTTAGTGAAAGTAGAAACATCTATCTTTGTTAGTACTCTGGACCAGCCTAAATAGCAATAGAGTATCAGTTCTGGAGCAACTCAAGTTGGGTACCAAAAATCAAAGAAAAAAGTCACCTTTTCAAGGCAAAGACTCAAATGACCTGTTCATGTTTGCATGCAAAGCCAGAATCAGGACCAGAAATAGAACCTGTTGCCCAGGAACAGGAACTTTTTCCTCCACCCTAGCAGCTGATGTGCTTTCCTTTTCTCTCTTACATGGCTGTACTCAGACCATAGAGAAAAGGTGGTTGTAGTTTCGAATCACTAGACTTTCTTCCCTTTTAAAAATTCATATTTGGTAGTCAGAAAGTGCTGCACCTGGGACTCAAAACTCAGAAGAAAATAACTTCTGGCTCATTCAAGCAATGAAGTGTGAAGGACTAACAGTCCTTATAATCTCATTTAAGCAAAATTGCACATGTGCCCCAGCTCAAGTACACACTGAGCAGAACACGGAGGAAATGTCTTCACTCATTTTGCTCCAAAGCTCCAAACTGCAGTCCTCTCAGTTTTTGAAAGAAATACAATATTTAATTTACAGCATGTTATCAACACACATGTAAATCTCATTCTTGTCACTTTAGACTTGTGAAAACAAGTGAAAATATAACCTCTTTTTGTTTTATAAAAGCATGCAGAGCTTCATTCAGTAGTTCATACGTTTGTGCTGTGATGGCAGGTGGTCTATGCAGTATTTCTAAGATAAAGAAGGAAAGCATTAAACTCTTCCTTTGCTTTCTTGAATTCAGAAATAAGAAGAGAAGAGGCAAATGGCTGAGATAAGATAGTAGGTCATGAAAAGTGCAGTGCTTAGAAATGGGGTCAACTAGACAAGCAGGGTAGTGAAGTTAGAAGATGAGTTGGAAGGAGAAGTTAAGGGGCTGCCACGGGAGAGAGCTCTTGCAGCTGGAAGCCTGTCAGTTGGTGCTGCAGCAACCAGTCACTTGAAACAGCTTTAGGAGAGGCTACTCTGCCCAGGTGGCCCGGCAAAAGATGAAGTGCAGTTGGTACGAATGCCACAGCAGCCCATTGTGCAACAGAATTAAAGACCTGAAACCCAACAAACAGCCTGCATAGGTACAGGTGGCAACCCACAGCTTTAATGGATTTGCCAAAAATATATATAAGATTTGCCCCAAACAAAAGTAGAGATTTGCATTCAGCATGCAAATAAATATCTCTTTACTAGCACCTTCCTCATAAACTCCTATTCCAAGGGCAATGCCAATGTGAGGAATGTAGAGCTGCCTTAGTAACACCACAGATACTGGCATGATGGTACTTGCGCATATCTACATGATAGGTGAGATTAACCCCCATCAACAGACGGTTCAGAGCATCAGAGCGCCACTCTGGATAGATCACCTGTAACCACCTAGATACAGACAGTATAATAATATATATATTTATGAAATTAAGATTCACAGGCAAGCTACGTGCTAGCTTTCTCTCATTTTCAGTGCATCAGAGCGTCTGTACGTTGGGTTGGGTGCAGCCTAGGGACTGAGCACCAGGCACAGGAGCTGCTCAGCTGCCAGGAGCAGGGGGACTGCACCACTGCATGCTGCACATAGAATCATAGAACGGTTAGAGTTGGAAGGGACCTTAATGATCATCTAGTTCCAACCTCTGCCCTGGACAGGGACACCTCCACTAGAGCAGGTTGCTCAAACCCCCATCAAGCTGCAGCTCTGTTAGGTCTTGTTCCAGATACTGTTCGGTTGTCACCAGCTCTGACACCATGCTCCACTGCACAGTGTAAACACATTTTGACTTTACAATCTTAATGTTTGTTTGCAATTCTTAGAAGTAAAATTTAGATAGGCTTCGAATTCTTGAAGAGGCAAAGTGTTTTCAGGCCAGGCTCCTGCCAATCTCTGGCCACACAAAGAGCAGGGTACCTGCAGCTTCCCTGCAGCGTGGTACAGAGCAGGACCACCCAGAGCACCTCACACGGGTTATTTTATCAACCTTCTGGAGGACAGAGGGATGAAGGGAAATTCTGCAGAGTAGGGAGGCAATTCAATCTCTTGCCCAAAGCCCTTGGTCTGGGCTGAGAATACTGTTAAAAATTATAATGGAACAGTATTGCCTGATTTGTTTTTTTTTTTAAAAATATATGTTATTCTTCCACAAGCCATGCCTGATTTTTCAGTCTGTCAATATCCTTCTGTTCCTAATAATCGAGTCCTGAGGGGAAAAAAAAAAGAAGAGATTTTATGTGGTTTACAGTCCTTATACTAGCTTTGCTGTCTTCCATTCTCCTCCACTGACTTTCATTGCACATTTTAGGTAGTCCAATGATATCCTTGAGAGAGCATTAAGTCTCAGTTTCTTCTTCACAATTCTGGCACTTCAGTTTCCCCAGACACCTGCTACCACAACTCTGTCATTTCTCCTATTTAGTTCCTCACTGACCAGTTTCATGGCTTTTTATTATTTCACAAAGCTCTCAGAATACAGACAATAACCTAAAAATACTTTGCTGTTTCAGTTAATTTGCCTTACCATACGTTCCATAAAAGTAATCAGATCCTTTTCTAAATCCCTGGTCTGGCTGATACAATTAATTACCTTTATCAGTATATATCTTCTTTATCTCATTCCTCTGACTTCAAGCAATAATATTCTGAAGAAATACAAGGCATATCCATGCTGTTCCTTTAATGAACAGATAATACCATTCACAATCACAGAAGTAAAAGGACTGTTTGTATTGCTTGAAATGTCAGCACAAGCTATCAGCTATAATCCTTTTAGATTACTGGTACAAATAAAGTTTAAGAAATTATTATAACTAGATGGGGTTTGTCCACGCATAGATTTAAATACACCCTGAAAATAACTGCAAAGTCAAATATTTCCTGTCATTATTTGGTCTTTTTAAAGAAACAGAAGTACAAGTCTATGTGCAGTCTTACCGGTATTCTCTACTCACTAATCCCTTTCCAGGGATTTATTTAAAATTACAGATAAAACGAACATTTCAACTATTTCAGCTTTTAACAAAAGCGGTAATAAACATGAATGATATACCTCCATCACATTGGTACTTTAATGGCTTTTAGTTCATTTTTTTTTTTTTAAAGAAAAATGTGACTCTTAAAAAAAGCCTGAAAAATAACAGATACAGCTATTTTCAGATCACAGACCAGAGCCCTTACAGATATCTTTCTAGCAATACTTCTCTACCATCATCAAGGTAGATGATATAGTATCAGATCCTCTGTTAACCACAATGAATAATGGGAATAAATTCTTCAGGATTAAAGATCTAAATGGTCCAGAACCAGCCTAAGTCAAAACCCACATATCAGTATATGTCTATATCTACTGTGTACTTTGCAGAGTCCACAGGATCCATCCAGTTTCTGGGAAAAACCCACTTTCTGTACAGATTTGAAGTATTACTCATTTATAACCAATGCACCAGGAACATTTTGAAACACAGCCTCATGGCACAGCTCCAGCAGATACCTGGGCAGTCTTAGAATGTATTCTATACCAAGCTCAAAACTTTGCTCCTTTATTACGGCATTTTTTTCAACTATAGTATGTTTGAGTACTAACTTACTTATATTTAAAGTAAAGCAATCCCACATAAGATCAAAGGTCTAATTCATGTGACATTTACCAGCACCAGGTGCCTGCAGAAGGAGATAAGGAGGAGGCAACTGGGCGAGGGCAAGTGCCTCCGTCCTCCCTGCCCGCGTGTGAGCAGCACGTCACTGCCTGAGCTGGTACAACACCCCCATGGACCATGCTGAAACAAATACATTTACACCTTGAACTTTGATTCAGGAAAGTGCTGGTGGTATCAGTTCCACCAGGAATAAGAATAGTAATAGAAATCTATAATTTCTTTAGAAGCTCATGATATTTTTTTTAAAAAAAAAAAAAAGTATGAGCCTTTTTCATAAAAGGGAAAATTCTCCTGTGAACAGAATGATCAAAGTTAACCAACCTTGAGGAAGGCTTAAGCTCGAAAGAAACCACAACCCTTAAGGAAGAGATACCTTAAAAAACAGTAATTTCTCCCTCGAAGACTGCGGTATCACTATTGTCTTCCTGTTTGCTAACTCACATGAAGATTTTGCAGCAAAAGCTATACAAATAATATATACCTTGTCAACAGTTTCAAATTAAAAATAGTGCATAGCAATCTATTCTTCACTCATCAGTCTGTTTATAAACATACATACTCCTGACTCAAAATTATTGTGGCAATAACAAACAGGACAATTTCAAATGTATAACATAATGCCAGGCAGACATGGAGAAGGTTTAAGTACCCAAGTCCATGTTGCAGATGTTGGTAAAATCCATGGTTTTCCTGAAGCAAAATATCTCATTTATGTATACTATTTCTAAACTACCAGTCAGAAACTTTATTTAATCCCGAAAAATTTTAGATTTTAATTTCCTTAAGCCAGTAAACTTCTTCTTGTTCCCTATTAAAACAACATATAGTGAAAAGGTATAGTTGTTTATGAATAAGACTAATACATGCTACTACAATACAATGAATATTCAAATTTACATGTATGTGTTTCTTTACACGTAGACTTCTAATAAATTTTCTTTCTTCTCTCCAAGTTCACTTTATATTTTAAATCTGAAGAATGACCAAAGAAGTAGAAACGGTAACTCTGAAACCCAGTGTTTGCTACTAAATGTAGATATTTTTTCTTCTCCCAATATACTCTGAGAGTAGAAAGATGCAGGCTCTTATGACAACAAACTTCTGAAAACTCTTTTAAATCCTGTACTACAGCAATAAATGCTTCAGATTAGGATATATATAAAAAATCATAACCCACTCTGATATAGTGTGACACTCCTATTCATCTGCTATGGTTTTGTAGTCTTAATGCAATTAAGGTTCCCAACTGCCTAAACATAATATTTACAACAATTCACAAAATTTTCAGTTTAGACAACAGAAAAATTTCATAGCTATAATTACAAGTCTGAGCAATTTTTCTCCACAGAAGAAAGTATTCCATGAAACTCTATCTCAGCTCACAGCCATATAGCACCTTTGGTCATAAAATGTTATCTTATTATTTCAAATAGTAGTTTGTTACTTTTAAAATTAATAAGATAATTTCTTTCTTTAGAAAGTTCCCCATCTCCTTGATCACTTCATTGTCTTTTTTTGAAGGTGGTATTTCAAATCCACCATACTTTCAGGTGAGAAGGACATTTCTGCTCCCAGGACATAGTGTCAGGCAACTGCAGTTACCCAACAAAGAGAAGAGAGTGGTCTGAAGAAAATGGCAACACATGAAAACAGAAAAAAGTATTCTTCTTGTTCCAAAGCAGGAACAGGAAAATGCTCAGACAGCAATTATAGTGGCCAGTGAAGCAGCTCAGATTACCAAACTGTACCAGAGAAAAGATGTGCTAGCCATTTTCCTTGGCTGTATATATTAAAGATCAGTGCAGGAAAGAACTGGTTTCAAATTGTTTTTTTGGCTTTTTTCCAGGTACTGGAGGCATCATGATATGTTTAAACAGTATCAGTGCTATGCAAAAATAACTTCATTTTAAGATATGCCTTTCGTTTTGAAATCTGAAAACTTTGTGCAACCTTTTGTCAGTGTGAGTACACACAGTCATTCTGCCAGCAGGGACAGAAACACATTCAGACCATTCACTCTCTAGGTCTGAATTCCGACAGATGCTCAGTAGGGACACACAGAAAGGAAGGGCACAAAATGCTTCTCCTCCTCCATCCTCCTCTGCCCTGTGCCAGCCTCATCCTCTGTGCCGAGCCTAAGTCACTCACTGAGCAGCCCTTGCAGGAAGCGATGGGGAGGAAGGACAGCAGGGCATACAAGCCCTGGAGAAAAGCCAGAAACAAGAGTAGCTTGCCAGCCGGCAAAGCAGCCTGTGCCCCTACATCCCTGCCTCGTGGTTAGGGTCAGAGCTAGCCTCAAGCTGGCCAGGTTCAAGTGTCTCTGTTCCAGTCCCTCCTGACTGCTCAAAGGGGCTGAGCTTTGCAGACCAAGCAGCAGAACCACTCTTGAGTCACTGTGGCTGTGGGTTGGCTCCAGCACAGGTCACTGCCTCCAAGGCAATCCGACCTCAAATGCTTTCAGTTTAACATCAATAATTATTCTGCCTGAAAGAGCAAATTTTGTGGTTTTGTATGCATGTGGAACAGATGACAGTAAAACCAAAAAGCAGAAGTGCAGCTTTTTGCGCAGTGGGTTTGTCCCCAGAGAAATAAAAACGTTTTCTCCACAGGTGCCAAAATGAGTTTGCTCACAACCCCCTTCATGAGAAAATCCTACTAAATCTACTGTTTTCACATCTTTGCCCACCCTGCAATACCTGCCTCCACATACAGCCTGTTTCCTCCAGCAAGCCTAAAGACAACCCCAAATTCCATTCAATTAAAGTGAGTTGCATTTCCAAATGCATCTCCTCTTACTATTACTGTATGAACAACTTCCAATATGCCACTTAGTACCCAAATTGATAATATATTAAAGCTTCAAGATTTCTACAGCAGTTGCTAGGAGTCTTCCAAAGTTAACATGACACTGAGCCATTTGGCCCACAGTGAGGAGACGACAACTTCTGAAAATTAGTATTATTTTACAAATACTTGGCACAGAAAATTACCTTCCTCTCACCTGCTAAGACACAATTAAATGCCCAAATGTAACTTTTCCTGTAAAAGTAGTGTTTTCTACTTTAAAAGAGCTTATATACATCCTGGAAACTATAAAAATCCATTCAAATAGACTAGTTAATGAGAATTTGAGAGCAATGCATAGAAAAAACAGAGATGTATTATTTTAAATATGAAGCAGCAGTGTTTCACCTGTTTATAGCAATCAGTGAGTAATAAATACAGAGAACGTCATGAGAAATCATGTTCCATAAACTCATGGTTTCCAAATAGCAGCTCTGGGACTCTGAACAGTAAGTTAAGTAGACAGCGCATCAACCAAAATAGAAATCAAGGGGAAATAAAACTATGTCTAAATTGGCATAGTTTTAAACAACAGTCTCTGAGTGCTCTTTTAGCCTGGTACAAGTCCCACAAATTTGCATTCAGACCCATATGAACAAAGCACAAAACTTTCCCAGGCAGCATGTGACAGTCTAGCGCTAAAACCCTCCGCTTCCCCTCGGCGCTTCATCCCCATGGCATATTGTTGGCACAGCTTCCTACAGATAATCTGAAAGTAGATCAATTATATACAAAATACTTTAAAATAGCAGGCCTTTAGGAAAAGTTCAAGCCTGAAACATGGCTACAGATTCCAGTTCAGATTCAGGTGGTATGAATTTGGGCTGCTTCCCAATTCAGATGTAGGTGGTTTCAATGTGGGCTATTTTCACTAAACTTGCACAGCCTTTAAAAGCAGAACTGTAGCAATCGTTTAGTGACTTCCATGTGAACACAGACTGATCGAGCCAAATTCCTGCTACTGACTGGCTATGTTTGCATTCACCTTACATTGTGTCCATGGTTGCAGCTCTCTCCTTTCCTGCTCTCCCAGTAGCAGCATGAAGTCAGAGCTCAAGAAGTCAACTGCAATTTTAAATAGAGACCTTTACTTATGAATAAATACTCTTTTTGAAGCAATTATCAGTGTCTGAGAGAGATTTAAGACAGCATGTAGATATAGGCTCAAGACAGTAAAATCAGACAGACATTTTTAAATGAATCTTCAATCCTTTTACATATTGCTGATATTACAGTGCTGCTCTTTTGTCAGGATTTCCTGAAAAAGTCAAGCAAAATCTCACAAAAGCTTCAAAAGGGTAAAATGTGCAACAACTTGTGGTTCCTCGCATTCCCCAGAAGTGGTGAAATCAAAATGAAAAAATACACTAGCTACTTGGTAAGACAGGTTGTATGTGAAATCCACTTGAAGAACTCTTTCCTATAAAGAACAGTTGCATCCTTGACTCTTCAGTACTTCTAGGAAAAAAAAATTTGGCACAATCTTCTCTATTAATGTTGGAGACAAAATTTTGCTAATTGAGAAGGGGTTAAGAAATGGGTTTTCCAGCATAACTGAGGGGAAAAAGTAAGTATTATATGATCACATTATGAATAAAATTGAAATCTGTTTATCAAACTGATTGCTTATTTCAGGTTTCTCAGCTGTTCTATATACATTGAAGGCACTAGACTATATCTATGAACGTTAATGGAATCTTTAAAAAATACCTTCCTCTTGAAATAGTCAGGCATAGTTCATTGAGATCTTTTGATGCAGCACTGTCTCCTCAAAGCACTAAAAATAAAAATAAAAATACATTAAAATGATTTACTTCAAATTGATATTTTAAACTAATCTATTTGCAGTTCTTTTTATTCACTTTCTCATTGTTAAATTTTTGTGCTACATGACATAGTTTACAGTTCTCTGCTTTTTTATTTCAACAATGTGAAATCCTAGAAATTCAGAAATGGCAACAGAGAGCCAAGACTGTACCTATACACTGGCTTTGACTTTTCACACTCTTCCCTGTACAGCTGATATTTTATATAACATTTAACATTGTAGTATGAATATCAATGATATTAGTAGCTTTGGTAGGAATCCCTGACAAACCCCAAATCAGATAAAACCCATGTACTGGGTATTAAACTAGAGAGCATTAATTTCAGTGGAAATCAGAAAAAGCAGTCATCAAAGGAGTCAGAGATTCTGCCTAACGGTTTCTCTATGATTGGGTCTGTATGAAGATGTTTGTTCTGGCCTAGGAACACCACTTACCAAGTCTTCCAATCCCTTGTTTCTGTGCTACAGGAACTCTCTATCTACTCAGAGAAGCAAAGTTAAATGATAAAGCCTATACCCCTTAACAATGGGGTATAGAAAACCAGAGTGCTGAGCAAACAGCAGATATCTGGCAATTCACAGCAATTTTTGACCAAATGAAGAGAGGATACTCATAGACTCAGAGTCTGTTGCACTGACTCTGGGT
Organism: Gallinago jamesoni; assembly: GCA_025769975.1. Lineage (NCBI taxonomy): Eukaryota > Metazoa > Chordata > Aves > Charadriiformes > Scolopacidae > Gallinago > Gallinago jamesoni. The sequence continues at coordinate 22,212,655 of JAOQGH010000002.1, read as the reverse complement.
TTGACTGTGTCTCAGTGGCCTCACAGCTCCTAAAGAGAAACCAGAACACACTGTCAGAGTGCGTGGCATGTACAAGGAATGATCCAGTGGGAAATAAACAGCAGAAAATAGCACAGGAGGTAAAAAATAATTTTAGTTTCTGAACATAAAAGATAAAGAAGTTGCTTTTTACAATCTTTTTATTTATGAACATAAATGGAAGTTCACTCGGTCATACTGGGAGAAGATGACAGAGACAAACCCAGACTAAGCCACAACACTTGCAGTGATGAGGAAATGATGTTGCAACAGTTAGTGACATTTAGAAAGTTTGTACAAGCATTTAGAAGGTCTTTTCCAAAATGTCAATGCCAATTTGAGCATCAAAAATAAAAATAAAAAACAATGCCTATTCTGTGAACCATCCTGCCCAACCAATTTACTGGCAAATGCTGCATTGCCTGTTAAGTAATGGTACCAGGAATTTATCCTGTATCTTTTATAGCCATACACAGAAAAATAAAATTACCAACTATCTACATCATCACAAAAATGGCAGAGTCCACATGAATCCACAGGGTTCTTCAAACATTATATAAGAAAGTATCATTTAGGTAAAGGGCTTGAGTGATGATGCTCCAGAAAACCAGTACTATGAGAACACCTCTGCAAACATCCTCATCCAAGACATCAAGATACATTCTCCTGGGACACTGTTATGCCCCACACCCCTGGGACCTGTCCCTCACCCAGCTGGGCAGTGCAGGCTGGTCCAGGCTGCCAGCCATGTCTCAGCGGCCAGCAACGCCTGCAGGCTGGTTGGTGGCCATGTCTGTCCCCGTTGGCCCCAGATGTGCCAGGGAGCAGGGAGATGGCACGGGCATCCCTCAAAACAAATCCCTCTCTGCCAAGAGCAGCACTCATGGCTGTGGAGGAAGGGTTTCACGTTAACCATCACTGATCAAAATGCCACCCATGTGGTAAAACAAATACCAGTTCCTCTTTGGCATTTTCCAAATGAGCGCATTAGGTCAGAGAAGGGACAGTTGCTGGGGTTACAAATACAAAAATAGCATGACATCATGGCTCAGACCTGCCTCTGCCTCCAGCCCTCCCGGGGCTCCTGAAGAGGAAGGCAGGGTGTTTCCTGGTATGGGGGCTAGTGAGGCCTGGGTCCCCCTTCCAGCTGTTTTGGTCAGAGTGGACGTAAAGGGAAGCAAGACATGCCCTGTGTAAGCATTCAGAAGGCCAGGGTTGTGAGGATAAGCATTTCCCTCTGCATTTCTTTCCCCAAGCATTTCTTTCTCTGTACTGCTTTCCAAACAGGTAAAAAAGAGCCCTGATGGGGTCGGAAAGGGTTTAGGGTTTTTTGGCTACAAACTACTTGTAGATATTGAAGCAAAGCCGGGCTATGTGTCCATGGAAGAAACAAGCAGGCTGAGGTAGGACCAGTGGACAGGCCCCACAACAGATGCCACAAAACCTCATGAACAAGTCTTGTGCAATGGAGACTTTCATAGGAGTAACTTCTTGGCAGCAGCACCAGTACGAGTAGTCACACACCTGATTCCTCCCACCCTGTGCTGCACCCTCACAAATATTTGTCCATTCAAGGAACTGATGCAGTTAAAAACCCTTTTTTTGTGACTTTTTGCTAGATTGTTTCTAGCAGACTCCTTCCCCTGTCCATTTCACTGCACAGCTACACAAACCCATGGGCCAGCAGATTGCAGGGATGAGAGACCCTGTGGGATGCACACTGTCACAGGGGCACACAAGCTGTCATACGAGCACAGGGGCCTCGGGGACTGCCCTGAGCATGAGGCGGCAGCAGCAGCCCCTTGCCAGGAGGTGACAGCGCAGCCAGGACAGGCACGGAAGCCCTCCACGACGGGCATTTCAGAGCATTAAAATGAAACCTGTGAGCTGCTAAGTCAGGAAGAAACAAGGCAAAACCAGCACTGCAGTGCAAATGACAGGCTGCCACCAACGATCTCAAACAGAAATGGTCTGGGATTCCTGTGACAGTCAGGCAAGAGGCAGTTGTTGTCTAAAAGAAATCACTGCATGAGCCTACTGAGCAAATCCTCTGCTCTGATACGTGTTTAGATAGAGCAGGAAGATTATATAAGCAAAAAGTAAAGCAACTTGGCAATTTATTTATACCCTTCTCTTCACACTGCCAGAGTCTTAATTATAACTATTTCAAAATTAATTTAATTTTCAAAATAACTGAGGGAGTAAACTTGCAAAGGTGTCCTGTTCAAAACCAGATACAATGCAGGGTGAAATTCCAAAGATTTGTGTAGTAAATGACATTCAACATTATTATATTATTCCTTAAAGCCCACAAACTTTTAGATCTCCCAAAAAAGTAAATTTGCTCACTATGGCCTCTCCCTAGAGAAATACTACATGCAAATAACCAGTGATTTTCATGTTGAAAGCTCAGAGACCAAAAACAACAGCCATGCCAAGATCAGAGTAATACTCTTATCAAAGATACATCTCTCATGGTAGACTGTTTCCCCATAGTCATCTGCACTAACCAGTAAAGGCTGTGTTGCTGCTACATTTTCACAGAAAAAGCCCCTATAAGTCTGGGGAGGAGACACAGCCATGTGAAAATCTATCCTAAGTGGCAACAAGAATCTCCCCAAGAAATTACTTTAGGTGTCCTCAAAACTTATTGTATTTATCAAAACATAGCAACATGATGCTTTTTTTTAAAAAAAGAACCAGTAGATTTCCTGCCTAGAGCAGCCTTAGCTTATAAACCAAACTGCAGACAGGCCACAGACACAGAAAGAGAGCAATGACAGTCATCCTCCAAAGGTGCAGAATTCAAATAATTCAGCCCTTGAGGATAAAGGCTGAACATGAATATCTGCTTTCGTCACCCCTCAGAAACACCCAGCTTCCTACAAAGTTCATCTCTAAAGAGGAAAAATGGTTGAGCCCAAGAATTCAGATGTCAGAGCCATTATACGCAGGGCAGGTGCCTACATCTAGGGTGGGAACGGCCTCACTGTGGGCCCCTGGAAGGATCTGGGTTTGCTCCTGCCTTACTTTCATAGGATGGGGGATTTTTGTCTCCCCTTGACATTGTCATCCTTTTGGATGGAGACAACAGGGCGATTTCCTCCGGTTTTCCTGGAGAACCTCTGGGAATGGATACGTTCCCGTGGCAGCACGTTGCTGCTGCCTGGTAAATCTCCCCTCAGCAGAGCGGGGAGAAAGATGGAGCCGCGACCCCGCATCGGTCCCGCAGCCTGCGGAGCCACCTGGGGCCGGACACCGAACTACGGTTCACCCGGCCCCACCGCAGCCCGCGGAGTCCTACCTCAGCCTGAACCTGCGCAGACCCAGGGCACCCGAACTGCTCCCTCGCCTTCCCCCAGGGCGCTCCCACAGCTCTAACAGGGAGGAGCGGGTCAGGGAGGCCTCGCCTTTCCATTCCCAAAAGCTCCACCTGTGCGCGCCGCCGGACGGTCCGCGCCGGGCCGGGCCTGGGCGGGGGCGGGCGGCCGGGCCGGCCCCCTGCCAGCGCCCGGAGGCGGGAGGGAGAGAGGCTTCGGCAGCCGGCACGGCCGTGATTTCAGCCGTGGGGGGCATTCCTGGCAGCTAAGCTCCGAGGAGGGGCCGAGCCCAGGCCGCAGGGAGGACGCGGCCGCGCCGGCAGGTGCCGGGCCGGGCGGAGCATGGAGAGGCTGAACAAGCTGACGGTGCCGGCCGGGGAGAAGTTCAGGTGGGGCCTGGCCCGCACGGGACCACGCGGGGGAGCTTGTCGGGGGCTGCTGCGGGTGGGAAGCTCGGCGGGGTCCCGGCGGGAGCGGGGCCGTCCTGCCGGCGGCAGGGGCGAGGGAGGGGAGGCGAGGCGGGGGGCTCCGAGGGACCGGGAAGTTGGCGGAAGCTGCGGGGCTGGAGGGCGCTGTTGCCGGTGCCCGGGGTGGCGGGGCAGGGCGGAGGGGGAGTGCGGGGCCGGAGCGGTTCGCCGCGGACAGACTTTAAACGTGCGTCAGCTTCATCTGCAGTGGAAAAAAGGGTGTTGTAAAGTGTCTCTCTTCAAAGCTGTAAGAGTCTTCTACGCACTAAGATGTATAAGCCTTATGCAAATTAGAGAAATTTAACTAATTGCTTAGTGTTTTAATCAGAATGTTCTCTGAAGATGGCTTTTACAGTCAAATTCTGTAGTAGTTCCTAATCTTCAAACGAACTGGCTGAATATAGGGAGTAGAGGGAACTGGAAAATGGGAAATGTTCCTAAGTGGAGGAGAACAATGTTAAATGGAGGGTTTGAGAGTTAAAAAGCAGAAGCTGACCATTACTGAAGTATTTTTAGTGTGACTCTTGGTGTGCGGGTGGCATTGGCAACTCAAGGCTCTTCCATTGTGACTTGTTTTTTCCTCGATAGTTAGCTTGTACTTAAACACTGAATAGTAATTTGTAAGCCATTCTCAAATTTCTCTCCCTCTGCTCAGAAGCCTTCATGCAAATCAAAATAATCCCTCATAAATCTAATTTTGATGGAATGGTATTTCTTGATAGCAGTTGAAATGCTGGGGGGTGCTTGGGGGGAGCTGCAATGGCCCCCCATCCCTTGGCCCCACGCTCCAACCCTGACCTCGCCGAGCGCATCCCACAGCGCAGGCAAGAGCTCTGTGGAGGGCTCAATGGACTGGGGAAAGGAGATGGTGAATTTCCTCATCTGCAATTTATCACTTTAAATAGTCTGAAATGGTCTAAATGGGAGAGGTGCAAATGAAAGAGATTAGCATAGCGTGGTGGCAGCCATTTCTTTCTTCTCTGAAACAGCCAGATACCCCCCTGTGCCACTCACCTGTTGGCAGGGCAGTTGGCTTCTTGTACAGCTCCCGTCTGCATGGGAGTTTGTGCTCAATGTTACATGAACTAAATGTAAAGCCTGCTTCTTCCATATACCAAGATGCAATGCCAAGAAACGTTCCTACCAAACATAGTTTCATTTGGTATAATTATAGTTCATGTCTTTCTAAAGCCAGCTTTCTTATAATTTTTGCTTTGTAGCAGCAAAAATTAAAGTAGCAGTGCTGAGTCAATGTCTGAGAGTAGGGCTTTTGATTTTTTTTTTAAATTTTTTTTTGAGTGTAGACCTGAAAAACTTGATATTATGTGGTTTTGCTGAGCTCGTCTATTCTCTGTGGGTATATTTGAGCCTACCAGACATAGCTTTTTATTGCATTAGCAAGTCTTAGGTCAGATCGGAATTCTTAATGTATTTCATTAGTTTATTTATTGGAACAATAAGAACGGTAAGTGTTCTTATGTGCTTCTAACTACCATGTTGTGGTACATATGTTGTTTGCAGTTAAGTCACTCAATTAAATTTAATTGGATAAGAATGCTAGAACTTCATGGAATTCCAGTATTACTTTTATATAGTGTTTGTTAAAAGGTATGCACAGTATTATACAAGTATTCCCTTGGAGTACATTGTGTGTTCTCATTGCTTCCATATAATCAGGAAAAACAAATTCCAAGGCCTTTTTTTTTATCATGAGATAAATTAATTTGTGATGCGTACAAATAATTTAGTGCTTTGAATGGGTTTCTAAATTGTGAAGTGAATAAGTGAGCAGTAGTCATGCTGCTCCAGTGTGCCTTGCTTTCAGCCTGAACCTCAGAACACCATCCTGTGTTGCAGGTGATGTGTAGGTGAATAGGTATACTCGTCACGGGGGGCGGTGGGTGGCAGAGGTAACGGGAAGTTACCAACTCAAAAGATAGAGCACCAAACTTGCAACTTTTTTGTGGTCCTTAGGCTATGAGTGTGTGAATCCTGGTCTTTAAATAACTTCTAGCTGCTATATATTACTCTGTTGTAGCATCTGTTCAGACCTGATGCATTTTTTTCATTATGGCCACAAACCTTAATAAATGACCTTCTGCTCACAGTATCACCAAGCATTTTTAAAAGGCATCATTGCCATCGCACTGCGGTGACGGGCAAACCATGGCAGGGACCAGAGATGTACCATGTGCTTTTCACTCATGTAAGGTCATGCAGCCAGCAACTTCTAGAGTGCAAACAGGCTTTTCCAAGAGCGCAGTTTGACGTTCATTTCAGATGACTTCAGTAATTTGCAGCAGTTCTTCTCTCCCCCTCCTCCCCAACCCTTTAAAGACTGTAACTGCTACAAAAAAGCACGTGAAAAAAACAACTGACTTTTCCCCCCCCCCTCCCGGGTTAGACAATGTGTCAATTTACTTGCAGTATTTTATTTTAACATCCCTTGGTTAAATGGAGGATTTAAGTCCTAATTCTGTTAAAATCAGGATGAGTTTCCTTAAGGACTGAATGTCTGCTAACTGTCTATCACGTTTGAAGGTACTTACGGTCTTTACTAATTTTCTGTTGATAAAGATAGCTTGACTGTAACTAGCTTGTCTTCACTAGAGGATGACCTGGTAGAGTTTCCTCTTGAAAGCAGAGAAGCAGAAACGTAATTAATTTGGGAGCGAAATGATATTTAACTGTAAACTAATAACTTTCTATGTGTAGGATGTATCATATGGAGTATTTACTTCTTGAGGAAAATGAATGGGGAATATCTGAATATTGGTTTAGTACTGTAAGAAAATATTTTATTATAGTAGTTCTGCTAATTCCTGTTAGTTTGTTTGCTTCAATTCACTATTATTTTTTTTCCAAGTCTAAGTTTAACATAGTTTATTGCATCAATGGATGTGAACAAGACAAAAGAACAAAAATAAACTCAAGCAGAAAAGAAACTGGAGTTTCAAAGTAAGCTAGAGAATGTTATCCATGACAGAACTGGGCATCAAAGTCCACATCCAACTTGAACATCTGTTTCCCTTTTTAATTACGTATGTTGGAGGAAAGGCTGTGCAAATGCCCAGCTACTTGCACACTGCTCAGTGGTCTGATGGCCCAAATCAGAACTCTTCCACATAGAAGATTTTTCCAGACCAACCCATTCTGGTTGCCATCGATATCTGTTCTTCACAAGTCATTGCCCCCTTGCTTCTCCTCCTCTGCCTGCTCTGTTCTCCTCTTCCTAGCAGAAGCCTCCATTGCTTCCACCCTCAGGCCTGTTTTACTCTCTCTTGTGCTTGCAAAATTTGTTAGTTACTGGCATAGCTTATTCCAGCACTGCTTCATATGCACACTCGTCCAAATAAAATTGCATCTTGTAGTGACATTGTAGTTTTGCCAAAATAACAGCAGAAGCATTTGCCAACTATAGTAATAGGAAATTACATCGTGTTAGACCTGTGATTGTCAGTTCAGAAAAAAAACTAGTAATGTAGATTGGCTCTAAAGACTAGCTTTATTTTTTTAGTCAAATAATAAATGACCAATAGCCAATCAGCCCAATAAATTAATTTTCTTGGCCATGGAAAAAAAAAACATTCTAGCAAACTTGACTGCCTGGGTTTCACGTAAAACAGAACAGACCTGAATTCTTCTTGGTAATTTGACTTTTCAGTTAATCCTCTTCTAACTTCACACTCTGAAATTAACAGCAAATTTTTCAGACAGATAAGGTCTGATGTTTATAACATCAGTACCTGCCCATGACATGATCGTCATCCTGGGAGCTCAATACAGATTGTATATATTTCATTATTAATATTATATTTTCTTTTAATTATTTTGTTATTATTATGTCATTGGTTTCTTATCAGCTCATCAGTCTCTATCTCATTTTCTCTCCTCTCCCCTGCAAGGAGGTGTCCTCCCTTCTTTGAAAGGGAGGTGGGTTAAAGAGAGCATCTGTCATTCATTTTAGTGGCCAGCCGAGCTCCAACCATGAAGTTGGCCATTTTTCACTGTTAGTTTAAAACTATACCCCATACAGCTGTGCAGAGTGCAAGATAGTAAATCATAATATGACATTGCAGCTACCTAGTCATATGTTGATGTCAGAACAAAACAATTCTGTATTTTACAGAATCATTCCAAACCTACATACTGCACAGCACATTATACCATAATAGATGCTTTTCTTTTTTGGAAGGAAAGGTGCCGATCGTGCAGGGTTGCAGGAATGCCCTCCACACTGTTAGGGCCCATATCAGCATATAGAAAAACACTGGAGTATCAAGAGGGGGAAAGGAGTTCCCACATGGGTAGAAATTGCTAGAAACACCTCTTTATGTGAAAATAAGTACTGTTTTAGTGGCTTCGTTTCTCACCCTGGAAAATGCCTCTGCCGTTTGATTATCTCAGAGTTGTCTGACAGCCTGGGGAGGCACAGCTTTGTAAGTCAGCAGTTGAAGAAGTTAATGAAGAGTAATGGGATCAAATTTTAGTTCTGGTGTATTTAGTTGTGGAAAATCATTTTACCTGCTCAAAAATCCTGACTAATGATCTTCAAGGTTGTAACAGGCCAGACAAGGTTGAACTGAAACATTTTTAAATATCCCAAGAATTCCATTGATTTTGCTTTTTGTTTATAGCATGAGTAAAATCAGGAGTGTCAGCACTGCAGCATTTCTAGCATTATGACCAAACCTAGAGGAAAAATAAGATTTCAGTTATCTGCAAAAGAGGAACTTGCAGAGTTGAGAGAATTTTACTTAACATTAACTGAAATTTTTGATGTTTAAAAAATGTGAATATTTCCTTTTAGTTTGTTGGACCAGTATAGTTCAGGATTAAATTGTGCTTCTCCATCGTAGCACATTACTGTGTTGACACTGCAGTGAGGTAAATTTGATACCCAGTCGATTTGATATTTAATGGAAATGCCTTAAAACTACTTCTTCCACAGGTAGAATTTCACTGCAGGAATCAGTTGAAGATGGCTAAAAATCACTTGTATCTTTTGCAGATGATTTATAAGTCTCCGGTCTTTAGAAAAGAAAGAACGTGACTGCCTACTATGTAGGTTTTTTTCTTATACACTTCATCTGATTTTTAAAATGATTGCTGCATTAGAGGACTGATTTTAGTTTTATATAACATCTTTTATAGTCTAAGTACCCTAAAGTATATTACAATGTGATAGATAAGCAAATAGCTTTTTTAGGAAGTAAATATCACTGGTTTTGCTTAGCAGACAAGAGAATTGGAAGACCGATGGAAAAGAATGGCTGAAAGTGACAGTATTTTCTCATTTGGCTGGAGGGAACCGTGTCACATTTCTGGTAGAATGCAGAGGACTTTCCATACTGTGTAAATAAATTGGTTTTGTGACAGCCATAGTAAAAGAAGCTTGGAAATTCTGTTAGCATTTTTATGCCTAATCTGTTAGCATATATGTTTTGGACGAGTTTGTTTTCCAGACATAAGTAAAGCCAGACATGCAATGCTACAGGTTTATGACCTCGACATAAATGATATACTACACAGTTAATACTTTAGAATGAATTAAAATAATGCATCCTGAGGCGATAATATGAAAAACATATTATTGAGAGTGTATTTTTCAAGTTTAGTGTAGTGACAACTGGGTGAAGTATGCTATTAATACAAGTGGCTAAATAATTCCTTTATGTTTTGAAATGTAGACACTATAGGCATCTGTGCAAGAAACACAGAGGCAGCTAAGTGCTACTGAAGGTATAATTACATGGCCAGTTTAATTTAGAATAAGTTTGAGTTGCTGCCAGAAGAGTAGGTCTCTTTCTTCCAACCTCCCAATGCCTCTGATCGCTCTGCTACTTGTCTCTGCTCTCACACTGGCAAAAGGCTTCCCATGACCATGTGATGAAGCTGAATCTGATCCTGCTGATATCTAAATTGGCATAAGAAAAAAGACATTAGTTTCCCAGCTGGAAGTTCCATGAGTCATCATAGTTGGGTAAGCAGCAAGGGCAGAGAAGAGCAGAATTTCCACTTTCAATGGCAGTCTCTGTGGGCTCCATTAAAGTGGCCATATTACCCTATGGACCAAAATATTTCTCCAAATACTCCAGATGGGAGTGTTTAAGGTTTAATGTGATATCTAGAAGCTCTGCTCTGTTTTATTTGGCTGTTAGTACTCTATTTGGTAGAGCAAATGCAGACCATTATGCATATAAATGTGCTTTTGGTTTAAGGAGAAGAATTAAGAGGCTCTTTAGAAGAGCCTCCCTTTTCTCTAGTGCAAACAGCACCTTGCCTTCAGACTATTGAGCCCACAAAGTTTTCCAGCCCATGGAAAAATCACACCTTTTTTTATCCTTATCACAGTCTGTGAACTTACTGGATTAAAATCTCTATATTAGAAATGTATTTTAGTAGCAGTCTTAAATGACATAAAGACACTGATGAAGACTGCACTCGGTTCATGAAGTAAATTCATTCATCTTGTGCCGGTGCTTATGTGCCCACGTTAGCAAGACCTTAAGACAAAATGTAAGTAGCTACGTAACTTTAAGGTACTTGAAGTTAGATATGTGCTTAAATATATGGATAAATCTTGGTCGAGCCCATTGCATAGTTGGACGTAGACTTTTTCTCTGTCCTTCAAAAAGTCACCAGACCTAAAATGGCAGATTTGCAATTCATGGAAAAAGTAAAAGAGGAGGAAAACCAGAACTTCTTGCTCTGTTGGAACACCAAATCAAAATTAAGCCTTCAGCTTTCTATGTTCAATTCACTCCGTTTTCTTACTTTTTCATTTACTTTCATGTTCTCCATGTTACTGTAACACACTTTCAATCTATATGCTGGCAGGAATGACAGAAATTTTATCTTGCCTTTCAAAAATGCGTATAGAATTGTGACTAAAAGTAACGTTACCACTGACAGGTCGTAATTTTCTGGGTCTATACCAAAACCTGTCTTTATTCACTTCCCTGCAATGACCTTGTGCTTCCTCTTTTTGGTGAAATATAAAAACTACTTTTTAAAATTTATGTCCTTGCTCTCCTTCGCCTACCAGGCTGTAGAGTACTAGCCGTTTCAGGAGATACACCGCCCGGTTAGTTCTAACTGGAACAGTATTTTAGAGTAACCTAATGCATTTAGTGTCCTGCTGCTGCCTGCAAACCTTTCAGAACAACAGAGTAAGCCTTCTGAATGTATCTGTGTGGGGTTTTTATTTTTTAATGCATCAGCTCACATCCAGACAACTGATGCATAAGAGGGATCAGTAACCAAAAAGACTCAGAAAATATTTTTTAATTTTCTGTGTCAAAAGCTGATGTGCAATAGTTAGCCTATCATAATAGCTAACTATTCTCTATACTACTTAAAGTATCACTATTATCCAGTTGGGAGAAAGAGGAGAGCAGGCTGGGTAAGAGGGAAGAGGTTTCCAGACCTGAAATGTCTTCAGGTTTTATTAAGTTTCCATATTTAAAAAATTATACAAAAAACCTGCCTGGCCATCACTTTCTGATATTCAAAAAGAGCTGTGAAGCCCCCACAGGCTCTAAAGAAAGATGACAGGAACCAGGTCTACTATTCTGTGCCAAATAAAGAAAAAAGTAACTGCAAAAAATATTGTACAATGTAAACGCATGAAGTCTTTTTTTTATTACTAAAATGTCCATGCATATTGAGAACAAGCATCAGCCTTGACCTAAAATGAGGAAGCAGTTGCTCCAAGTAGCTGATGTCATCGATAGGGCTTTGTCTCAGTCCCCCCAGTAAACGTGCTTAGGTTCTTTCAATGCACAGAATTCCCAGTCACTTCAAAGTAATTATACTACTTAATTTCATGTTAGGACTGATTTGTGTCAAAGACGTATGATGCCTTTACATATTTTCATTTACTCGGTCAATGTTAGTACTTACTAGTACAAGAGAGTGACAGCTTCTTTGTGAAGATTATCTAGAGGGTATATGAAGATTAAAAGTATAATCAATATTTAGCCTTTGAGCTTCTGTGTGTACCATACAAACACACCTGCTCTACTTACTGGGTTTGCCTTTAGAAAACATAGTGGATGATTTAAAAGTGAGCAGAATAGGATGTTATTCAGACTTTAAAAATAATAATAAATCAACACTCTTAAGGGAAACTATTTATAGTCATTTCCTTTTGTGCATGTCATGAACACAGCAGAAGACAATTTGTTGTTCCTGCTTTCTCAGAGAGGTGTCTATAATTGACTTCTGCCCATAAGCAAGCCTCTTTCAACTTTTTTTCACAGCTTTGAGATACTGAGCCTTTGATCTTTATCTGTTAAGCTGCCTTGAATTGATGGTTTGGTGTCACAGGTTACCACCTCCAGCTCCAAATTTCTTCCTCTCCCATCAGGAAAGGCATTGCAGGGGGTGGGCTGCTATAAGCCCCCAGAGTGGATGAAGGCCAGTGACCCCCAATGTTAAGTGGCGAATGAAGCAGTTTATCTGATTGCATCTCAGAAATTCAGCTATGTCTTTATGCTTTATATAAACATAATGGCCCTAGCAAATGCCAGCTCCAGCACAGCCAACTGATGCCAACTTGTGTTTCCTTGCAAGGAAATTCTGCTCTTGTTGTTCTGGGTACCATTTCATTTAGGGGAGTGTGCATGTGATCTGAAGCACCTGAAGGAAGCCTACCTAAAGACAGGAATTAAGTGCTTTCTGTATTTGGGGATTTCCTTTGCTTTCCATTATGCAATTAGAAGGGCAGTGGAAGGTGGGGAGAGTTGTTGCATATAATTAATTGGGTTGCTTTAGATGCACCACACTGGCAAGTAATAGGAAATTACATCTTACGAGGACGCTTACCCAGTTCAGAGACCCATATTCTTCCACATGTGGAAAGATACCACATATTCCATGTGTCAGAACCACTGTGTTAATGGAAGCCTGTTGTAAGAGAGGCGGTTCTTGTTTAGTTTGAGAAGGTTGTCCAAGACAAGAGCTTCAAGCTTTGCAAAATCTCAAGCAGTACTTTTACAAATCCCCTTCTAGGTGAGCAGGTTTCCCGCCCACCCTGAGCAAACAGGACTCTTTCCCTTTGTCCAGAAACAGTAACTTTCTTAATTTGGTCACCTGCACACCTGTTTATAAAACTAAAAGCTAATAGAAACACAAAATAAAGGCCAGCTTGGGTAAAGGTGGAATAATTGTGCTGTGAGAAGCAGGAAAGGAGGGGGCTGGGCATGCTGTTCCTTCTTTGGTTACAGCAGTACTATAGTAATTTTTAGTTTTCTGCTCTTTTTTTTGTTTTTCATCTTATAATAACTTAGCTCTTATTCTTCAAATTCCATTATACTCTTCTTCACTTTGTCGTCTTTTTTTTTTTTTTTTTTGGTTCTTTTCCATAAAACTTTATAGGTGAAGCAGGTGGATTTTTTGGGGGGTATTTTTCTTTTAAGTCTAAATTTGTGCTTACTAAATCCCATTCTAGTTTTCTAATGCTAAGTATTTGAATTTGCCGGAAAAACAAGAAATAAAGACATAACTTGCTTTCTCCTCCCCCCCCCACCCCCACCCCCCCCCGGTCTGTTATGCAGCCTTTCTGAAGACAAAAGTGGGGGCTACTCCTACCTAGTCTTACTTTAAGTGAGTGGAGGCACTAATCATCTTCAGAAAATGGGACCTTCTAGACAGAGAAGTACAGGGTGCCCTGTAAGTGAGAAGCAGAGGTACACAAAAATGTATAAGAACTGAAACTAGAGTTCAAACAGACTGATTTAGTGTGGTGATTTTTTTTTTTAATTATTATCTTTTTGTAACCAGTCCAACTTATCAGTTAAAGATCTAACTGATGTTAGGAGAAGGAATATACAGGTCACTTATTATTGAATGTGTCAATATTGCTTCTGTCTGAATATATCCTGTTCAAAATTCTGCCCTGTTCTAACTAAATAAATTGGTCTCAGACCATAGATCAGAATTTTTCAAGAGCCACAACAGATAATTCAGGCAGTCCTGTAAGCAGCAGAAACTTAAGAGGTATAATTGTGGTTCTCCAGATAAACAGAAGTAAGTACACTTGTAATGCAGAAAGCTTCCTGTGATTCATTTTAAAATGTTGGGTTTTTTTTGTTTTGTTTTGTTTTGCTGCCACTCCCTACTGATGCTGCAGCCAGCCCTGTTTCTAACAGCGTTATCAGCACCACTCCCAACTTCAAGTGCTGTCTGTGCTGGCAGCCAGAGGCACCCGGAGCCCCAGCCCAGCCGCCCGCCCGGGGACCACCCTGCGCTCCTGCAGCAGAGGGGTCACCCGCTGCGGGCTGTCCCTCGCCACCCGCCATAGGCAGCTGTACAGCTTTGGGACTTCTAAGCAGCGTGTTTCCCGAAGGGCCAAAGCACTGGATTTGCTGGGCACAAGTTGGTGACTGTGCTGTTGGTGCACACAGGAGATCCCTCTCCACTCCAGGAGCAGGGGGATGCCGTGGCCACTGCAGAGCTATTTTTGCCAACTGGGCTGAGCCATAATATATGTATTTATAGAGTATGCTTTTGCAGTTTATTTCAGATTTACAATACTGATAAATACAATTTTAAAAAATTAGTCTAAATGATAAGAGGATTCCTTATTACACAGCTCTGTCTGAAAGTAAGACAAACTCCTCGTTCTCATCTCACATCTGAGTTGAAAGCTTGTCACACACGTGATCCTTCATGTTATCATGTTATTTATATTTTTCTTCCCCTTTTTTTTTCTTAAATTATTTTAACTCTGGAAAGGTTTTGTGAGAGAGCTCATGTGTGAAAGAGCCAAAGGCATGCATCTAATGTTTGGGTGTGGGGATGTGTCTCACCAGGCAGGGCCACCCATTGCCCTTCACTTGACATACATTGCTCGTGGGCTGATGTGACCACATCAGAGAGAGTGGCTTTGTTTCATTTTATCTCAAGGCAGCTCTCCCAGTCCTTGAGCACAGCTAGCTATTTGTGACATTGCAAATCCTTCTTTCAGGGCATTGTGTTTGCAGTGGTAAATTTTTCTGCCTTCCTTTACGAGTGTATCACAGCTACTGACCCCTTGGTCAGCACTTGCGGTAATTCTGAATTGCTGGAGGTCAAAATTTATAAGATATGAAAAATAGCAACACAGGGATTAAAAGTGTTTCTTGAACAGTCCTTTTTGTTATTCTCTCCAAGACAAAGCTGGTGAGGGTCTGGAGCACTAGCCTTATGAGGAGAAGAGAGGCTGAGGGAGCTGGGGTTGTTCAGTCTGGGGAAGAGGAGACTGAGGGGAGACCTCATCGCTCTCTCCAACTC
>JAOQGH010000002.1:22173438-22184632 GCA_025769975.1 Gallinago jamesoni | reverse complement strand
GGTGAGGCACTGGAACAGGTTGCCCAGGGAAGTCGTGGCTGCCCCATCCCTGGAGGGGTTCAAGGCCAGGCTGGATGAGGCTTTGAGCAACCTGCTCAGTGCATTGCATTGCCCACGAACTAATTTGTGCCCATTTTTACAAGTTAAGAGCTATTTGTTATGGAAACAGCGCTATGAAAACTGAAGCAAGGAGGAAAAAGTTTGGAAGTTATCAGATAATTTTTCTATATTTAATCTAAACACTTGTAATTAGTATGGTTTTCTGTAACTTTAACTGTGAAACAAGAAAGTGCAAGGCCCACAGGTCAGTGTTAGATCTGTTATGTAGAAATTATTACTCGTACGTAAAAATTAGACGCATTTAGCAGGACTCTCTGGGTGAAGTTCATGCTCTGCTGTTCAGACAATGTGCAGATTGTCATTTTCTAGTGCTTTTTCAACAGCTTTGACACCACTTATCAAAAACAAGCAAGCAGGAATTTAATTTACAGTTCAGTCCAAACCAGATGTGTTGCTCTGATCTAAGAAATTTTGACCACTCTTTTTTACTGAACATGATAGATATATTTTTATTTTATTTTTTCTTCAATCTATACTTAATATAAACATTTATACTTACTATTCTGTCTCCTTAAATAACTCTAATGTTTGGTTTAGAACATGCAGACAATGAAGAGGAACAATGGTCAGATGATTTTGTAAGTACATACTTGGGGGTAATAGGAGGCTACTATAGCAACAAGTTCAGCACAAGCGATAATAATAAAAGTTTATTTTTGAATCATCTATTTGTGGTTGAACTTAATACTACTGAAACGTTATCTTATTTGTTACATCAACATTATTTACAAGTAGCCACTGATTTTTAGCTACCTCAATTTTTTTTACATTCAACTTGGAAGTACACTCAGAAGCACTGTCAATGGTAGCCATGGATGCTGAGCTTTTTGGATAAGGCATTGATTTGAGGTACTTCTCAAACTGAACAGTAATTTCAGAAACCAGTAAGATCTTCTATCTGGGGGAAGGTGGGTGGAAGGAGTGAGGAGGGGAAAGCCACTTCTTTCTAAAAATGAAAAATTTCTGTTAAGATTTTAGAGAATGTTAGAATGAAGCAAGTCATGGTCATTGGCCATCGTCCTGAAGTGACTAGTTTCCTTCTGGAGTTAGCTCCTAAGTACCTTTTAAATAGGAAAGAGAGAGGACACATCAAGAGTGACAGCCAGAACTAGGAAGGAACTGTCCTGTGAAAAGAAACAAGCTGTTACTCCATAATTTGAAGACTAAGTTCTTGGTGTGAAAGGATTCCTTGGAGATAGGAAGGAGACAGAGAGCAGGTACTCCTGGGAGGAGCAGAAGTGCCTTTTTGTTTAGAGGGAGCACTAAAAGGGAGTGTAAGATGTCCTTCCAAGGATATGTTCTCGTAATTTAGTTAATTGTACTCCTGCAAGGATACTTGTTATACGCTGCTATGAAGCCATAAGTATGTTATGAGAAATGGGAAGTTCTGTCTTTCTAGGACAGTGATTATGAAAATCCAGATGACCACTCTGACTCTGAGATGTATGTGGTCCCCAGTGAAGAGAATCCTGATGATAGCTATGAGCCGCCTCCAAGTGAGCAGAAGAAAAAGAAGATTCCCTCCGCATTCTCTATTTCTAGGGGTGAATATGCAGGTAATTATGGAATAGTTGACTATGTCAGCTTGAAATTGCTTATTTATCAGTACCAGAAGAGAAATGGCCTTAAATGGACTAACCCGTCCTTTCCTCAAGAGTTTGCTTTTAATTCTGACAATCAGGTCTTCAGCTTTCAGGTGTATGGTTTGTTATTACAGCATGAAACATGTTAGTATTGCTGGTAGCAATGTTTAGAATTTTATATAATGTGTCTTAGAGTCTTTGATAGACATTTACAAACTCCAAAATTCAGGCTAAACTATGGGATATACCACTAACTTGGTTCCAGATTCGTCTGCATATTTTAATGCAGGAATTCATATTGAGAATTAAGCACATAGTACTAGACAACTCGCTTATTCTTTTCTGTATCTGAAATCATTATTCCAAAAGCACTGAAACAGGGGACAAAGCAGCACAAATATTCACTCCATACTGACCTTCAAGACTGGTACCGAGGAAGATAAATATCCTGAAAAACAGGGCAGGATCAAGATTTTAATTACATCGGTCCAGCAGAAAGGCATTTTTTGTTCCTGTTTTGATTCTTTTCAACCATGGGAGGGAATTGAAAGGGAATGAAAGTTGGCTTCAGTTAGATGAAGATTTGAACCACAGGGAAAAGAAATATTGGCATGATGCCTGCTTTGATGTTTGTATGATACAAGATTGTTACTGGTTATAGAATAATCATCAAAGTGCTAAAATGCTACATACGTACTCACAGAAGTTTATCAGCACAAACCTACACGTTCTTTGTAAAGGGGAGGAATTTTTAAAAATGATGAGCCAGAGGACCTGGCATAATTTATGTTTCAGTCTCACCCTTTGTGCTGTGTAACAGTTGTCTTTCTCATATGTAATATATACTCTTTCTCTCTTCCTATTACTAAAGTTCATACTGGCACAGGACACACCAACTAATGGACTACAATGCTCAGCCACCACCTTTTCTCCAGGGAGTTAAACAGGTTGTTCATACAACAGCCAGTGTCTAAGCACCCTCTGCAGCCTGATAGAAAGGACTGGGTTACTACCTTGAGCAATGAAATAGGACCAGTTTGCTCACAAGTCTCAACATCAGGACTCTGATACTCTCAGGTCTGCCTTTTGACCTGAGCTGCAGCCACAGTAAAGACTTGTTCCACAGGTACTAGAAGACAGTCCAGGGGCTAATGTGTAATTTTTACTAAAATTGTTGTTTTCTTCCATATTAAAAGACAATCACACCAGTCAACAGCAGCTTCCTCCCATCAATAAATTTCTCCCAAGTGCATCCAGTCCAGCCCTGTCTAGGCCAAAGAAACCATCTGTGCCATCCCTGCCATTGCCATCTCCTGCTGCAAGACCAAAAGTGCCATTGAAGCCTAAGGAGTATAGTGACGATGAGGTAATGTTTATAGATGTACTAGTTTTGACAGCTTAAATGACTGATCCGGCACCAATCATGGTAGACTACACAGCAATGACATAGTGTGGTCTCCTTATTAGCCTTTAAAGTATAAATCATTTTACACCTCACAGTGACCTGCAAGTGCCATTCTGATTCCTAGGGGGTATCTGCCTGCTTCCAGAGGCTCTTTAGGCCACAGAATAGTTTCTGCTCATCCATAAGTAGCTGCAGGCAATAGGGAGAAAGCAACCTTGAAGGCCATCCCAGGTCCAAAGGGAAGGGAGGGCTTTTATCCACCAGTCCAGAACTCTAGTAACTTGGTAAAGGATTTTCAGTCTTGGAGAATCCCATCCGTATAGGACAATAAATGTCTAAAATAGCAGTCACTGTGAAATAGCAGCTATTATAAGCTGCTGCCAGGGCTTCAGTCCCAACAGCTTGCTGTTATGATGGAGGTTTAAGTGGTAGATTTTTGTCCTGCATTTCTCGTAGGATAATTACATTGTACCAGTGGACAATGACGACGATAACTATATTGAACCCACAGAAAGCAGCACGTCACTACCTACCAAATGTGAGTTTTAGTCATTAAAGCTAATATTGCCCTGTTACAAACAGTGGTGGAAAAAAATGAATCAAATTAATGTCTATTTCTAGGGTTCAAAGTATGGAGGTACATCTATTAAAGAGAACACTGCATGTAAAAATGTAGTTGGCTACTTTAGCCAATGACAAGGCCAAGGAAAATTATTTTTAACTTTATTGGAAGCCATGTTTGAGTCCTGCCCCCCTCACTCAATTGTTCCAAAGTCCAGCCGTTATGCAACCAGGAAGCTTTTCATGGTATGTGATCTCCCTCCTCATCCAGGGGAGCAACAGCTTTAAAATTCTCTGTTTGCTGAAGTGCCTCAGGAGAAGAACAAGCCTTTTTAGATTTTTCAGTCAATAATGACAGACTGATTCATTTTTTACATCGCTGTTTTAAGTATATTTCTCTGGAGAGTGAAATTATTACAGTCCAAAGGTGAAAAGTAAACAGAGAAGAGTATGCTCTTTCTGAGTATGCTGCTTTCTGACATTACTGAGAGTATCAAATCTGTTCAGCAAGGCATGAACGCTAAACAATGTGTCCCTTTTAAAATGAGAGCTGCTTTCTGCCTCAGTTGGTTTGTTGAAGGACATACAAAAAGACTATCATGTGGACCTACTTAATATTTATTCTTATTGTATAAATTTTATTTTTATGGAACATTTATATATATTTTTAATACATATGTTTATATATATAAATATGTGTGTATATCCACACACATGGACAAGTATCTATGCATATGAATATATTTTTAGCTCCTGTGAACAGATTCATGAAGACAACAAAGTCAGCCTCCCCTACTTCTCCAAAGCCTTCTCTTACTTCTGATATGCAAGGTATGTGGAGTTTGTATCACTGTTAAAATAATCTAAGATTGAGGAATATTAAATTACGCTTCATGTATTCAAAACACAAACCATATGACATACTACAGTAAAACAGAAATATGTTCCCCTTTAGGTTTTTCTGTGTTGTAGCAGTTGTTTTGCCTAGCTTGAATAGTAAATCTGCTTTAAGCATGAATAAGACTAGAACAAGTCATTTGCCCCAAACTAATTTGTTTTGAGTCCTTTGCTCTAGCAGAGGAATACAAATGGATCAATTCAGCAAAAACAGTCATAGGAATCAGAATTTTAGTAATCCCATTTCACTATAGGAATACTCACTCAATACTTTAAAACCACATCAAGATTGAAACTTAAAGAAATTCTGTATAGGCTGGTGGTTTGCATGTCCTGTGATAACAGTGTTCCCATTTAAGTTCTTTATTCAGAAAAAGAAACAAGAGCAAGTAAGAGGAATCATATTTGCTTTTGTAGGTGCAAATGTACTTGCTTAATCTTCCTTAGCTGGTCTACCTCCAAGTTGTTTTCCATTTTCATCTTATTAATTGCTTGGAATGTAAACTTTACAGGCTGATCACACAGTTCTTTTAAAGTCTTGGCATAGTCATTAGCAATGTGTTCAGCTTTCAAGTCATAGAAGAGTTTTCTTCTGAATGACTTAAGATTTTGTGAGTAACTTTTCAGACATTTTTAAATGCCCTTTTCAATCTTAGAGTTCCTGTAAATCAGTGTCAAGCAACAACCAGTTCCTGGCAGATGTTACTAAAAAAATAAAACATCTCCCCCTGGTGGGAACTCAGACATTTTTCAGTGCAATAAAAGTGAAGCCTGACATGAAATTTGTTGAAATATGATTCAGTTTTCATTGTGCAATGCAAGCGTTCATCTTGGTTGGGGGTCGGGAAGAAGAAAAAAATCAAACAAACAAAAAGAGGTTGTAGGGTGGGGAGAAGATTCATTAATACAGTGACTATCAGACTTTCTGGGACTTTTCCTGAAGTTCTCACTAGAAGACCAAGAGGTGTAGCTACTGGAGGATTTTGGAGGCAGAATTAAGCTCTGAGCAGATTCTCCAAGTTATTTTTCCAGGGGTAGAAGTACAATTGATACAAATTCTCATCTGTCTTTCTGGTAGCATGCAGTACATTTTTGCTTACCAAAGAACACTTTTTTTCCTCTCTGTCCTACAGAAGTCTATGAGGTTCCTGAAGACAAGGTAAAGCCTTTCTATAGTTTGACTTGCATTGCCCATAAGCAGGGCACAAATGTGATTATAAAAATAAAGATGATCAGTCTTTCAAAGAGGAAGAATGGGAACAGATCTTTGCACTTAAAACTTTCTGATGCTTACGTCACAGAAAAGCTGGCAAACTAATTCAGAAGATCTGCAGAACAGAGTAAATGGGAAGGTTCCTAGTCCTGAAGTTTCCTAGTCCTAGGTGATAGTGAGCCAGTTCGAAGCAGCAGCCTATGGGAATACTTCACAGAAGCAGAACTGCAGCAAAGGAGCAATGACAGTTCTGACACTCATTTTCTTCCTGCTTGTGGGTACTGAGGTGACATACAGCCAAAGCATTGGGCTCAGGGCTTCACAGACGTACTTGTGGTGACTTCTTGCCTCTCCCATCCTAGTGCAGGTTACCAGGCAGAGTTCTACTAGAAATCTGTCACAACACAAAAATAAGATATTGCTTTGATAACATAAATAAGATCATGCTTATGTATTTTATGAAGTCAAAAAGTGACCAAATAATTCAGTGCATTTGCTCTTACAGGAAAAAACATCACCACCACTGATGACCAGGTAAACTGCTATGAATGTTTGTGCATTATTTAAAGCTTGTCAGAAAAAATATTTTCTCATCTAGATACTAGATGTTTGATAATTGATATGTTTGATAATGTTTGATGTTTGATATGTTTGCTTCTATATTCTGCTTCTGTATTCTCTAAGTACATTCTCTGTATGTATTCTACATACAGTATTTTTCTCTCTTTAGATTATCTACACAAAGATTGCATATGTTAATTTCAGTAACTCAAACATAATGCATATTAAAGAGAAATATCTTAAGTGCACTTGTTAGAATGTCGAGGGATTAGGGGAGGAGAGAGAGAGGTTGGCTTTTGTATTCTCAGTTGTTAAATATAATTTTCCTTTCTTAATTCATGTTGTATTACTAGGTTCTCTAAGCCACTTCCCTCTATGCCTGCTCAGAATACAGAGCATTCCCACATGCACAATATGACCAGAGAGTCACCTAAGCTGGACACTTCCAGGTAGGTCAACAACAGCTTACATCAATAGGAAATATTAGCAGAGACAAAATTTTCTCCTCTCTATTGTGTAGCCTTCAGGAAGTAAGCAATTGTCAGAACACACAAATACTTAGGGATGTTGGCACAAGGTAAGAATTGAAAGTTCTTATTTCCTTGTAAACTTTTGTAGTCAAGCCAGTGTGCCAAATGGGTACTATTTTCTTGACTATCTCTTTAGGGTTCTAGTGCAGGTGTAAAAGATCTCTGGAATCCATCTGGAAGTCCATTTGAAGTCCGTGTGCCCATGTCTGCCACCCTCACAAATGAGATGTTTTTGCAGGGGATGGGGACAGGATTGCTTGTAGAAAACAAACAAACAAAAATCTGGACACAGTAAATCCATGACTTGCATTCCAAGTCTCTGGAGGAAAAAGAGGCAAAGGAGACTTAAGTATGCAGTCTGTTTCACTCCTGTGTCTCCAGAAGCATAGGAAGCTGCTTCGTAAGCACTGTCTCGTCTCTAGGACATCACTCTACAAAAGAGGCCATATGCTCCAGCAAGAGCAAGTGACGTCCACAGCACTGTGTCATGGTGTTTGGTGAGGTCCTGTGGACAGTTGCAGGGGACCCAAGGTCCAGGACAGAAGCTCTTCTAGAGTAGTTCCACACAAAGGGCACAGCATCACCATAACCACTGCAGCAGTACATAGCTGCAATTAAATCACCTTACTGCAGACCACCTCCTCTCTAGATCTTGAAACACCTATCTGAGACAAGCAATTAAATAAGTAAATCCTGTTTACCTTAATTTATTGTGTGTATTTTCCAGAAATATTTTGCCTCTTCCCAGAAACCGTCTGCATCCAAAAGCAGTAAGTAATTTAATGTGCCACTATAAAAGAATGTGTTAAACTTAGGCTGTTCTATGTTTTATATATATAAATAGATGGATACTTTTTATTATCTGGATTAAATAACAGAAACAGATTACTCTGAATGTCAAATTGATCTAATATTGCAGTTGTGGCTATTAATCTTTTGAACACGAGTTGCATTGGACATCTGTATTGATCCAAGAAAAAAAACTTAAGGGACATATGTCTGGTCCACAAAAATAATTTCTTTTACCAAAAAATACCAGTTGAAATCCTTACCTTCAGTAACAATGGGCAATTTTGCCCCATCAGAGGCACCTTCCTTGAGCCTCATTCCTCTCAGATAATGAATGATTAATACTTTCTGAAAATTGAATGCTTCTAAGATGTCAGACTGAATAGTCTGAGTAACTGGTATCATTGGAAAACACAGACCATGAAGGAGTAATTACAATCTTGTATCCCTAAGGCTTTAAGTCATTCCTCTTCTTCCTCTACTCTTGCCCCGCATCCATCCCTTCCACTGTGCTGGAACAAAGGTTTTCTGAAGCAAACTACTTGGAAACTTGTCTACCTGCAGCAAATGGCTAAAAGCAAATGCATAAAAGTTTCTTTTCAGCCAGATTAGGCCCATAAATTATTCTGTACCATAGCTCAACAAACAGTTGTGCTAGCACAAGAGAGAGGGTGCGCATGAGGAGCAAACTACCAAGAAACAGGGTGATAGTAAGTGCATCAGTACCTGTGCCAAAAACTATCTGCATCAAACTCTGTCTCAACCCAGTGCTCCAAATTGTCCCTAAGCAATATCAGTCTGCCAACAACTACCTCAAGAAGTTAGATGATTAAAATTAGGAATTTGGGGTCATACTGTAGCATTAAATGTTATGGTAACATAATGCAGGTGGTATAAGAATATCTTACAGTCGTACTTTTGGTCCTTAAAATACTTCTTATATCTAGAAATTTATCTTATTTATCAGATTTTCTTACCAATATAACATTAGGAAAAAAAATCCTTCTGAAGGGAGAATGCTGGGCAGAACTTCCACTCTCTGATCTACACTAAGAAAAATATTCCTACTTCAGAACAGGCTCAAGTGCTATATTGCAGCTGAAACCTCTCCATTAATTCATTCTCAGAGCTCTCACCTCTGAGACAGGTATCATCCTAGCTCTGCAGAGAATCTAGAGAGGCTATTGTTTCACTCAGGCCACGTGCTGAGTCAGTTACAGCACCAAGGATGGAGCTCTCACACAAACCCTTATCTGTTCAAGGGGTGTATTCAGCTCCTGGTTACTTGCAGCTACCCAGTTGGGCACAAGAGTCAGCCTAGAAAATAATTACCCAGTATAGTCCAAATTTGGGGGTCTCTGCTTGTTGTGTAAGTGGCCAGCATTTACAGTTTTAAAAAAAAACATGGTAATGAACATGATGTTTGTCCAGTGCTGTGCCTTTCCATTCCTGACTATGCACACTAACAAAGCAAAACAATAACTGGAACATCTGTTAACTGCCCCCATTCGATCCATTCTCAACCCCAATCAGCACTGATAATGTTAACAGAACTGCAACCCTCATTCCTCTCAATGGCCTGGGCTGACTGGGGAAAAAAAAAATTGTCCAAATCTCACTCCCTCAACTGTTGGATAATGAATTACACCTCTCCAACCAGTGAACAGATGCATTTGTGACTAACATTAGTGAAAAGCCATTAACCTGGTGGATGAAGATGGACAAATTGGTCTGTAGGGAGACTGGTGCCTCTTTGACAGGTGCTTATCATGGGGGAGCCTGATTCCCTAAAAGTAAGTGGGAGCCAAAAGAAAGCAACTCCAAAAGAAGCTGCAAAACTCATTGGATTGCTTCAATTCTAGCGTGCTGGAAAGACAGTCTACTCAGTATCCTCCCTTCAGTGGAAGATGTATTCCTAGTGTATTGAAATATGCTGCAAAATTTATGGCCTCCAGCTCAGAAATGAAATGAACCAAAAAGTCTCACTCCAAAATTTGGGGGCAATTTTCTCAATACTATAAGCAAGAGGTTTTTAGAATGTTCAAAATTAGTTTGATGTTTGCTAAATTTTTTCAAATGCCATCATAAAAGCTGATGAAAAGTATTTTGGATATTGTGTGTGTTCTGTACAAATATTCCTTTAAACATTACTACAGACTACCAAGACCAGATTATTTACTTATGCACTTCTCATTTAATAATATTTTTTTAATTGCTTCTTAATTCTAATTATTTTTCCATTATAGGATCATGAAGCAAAAAATAACGATGAGAGTAAGTATTCTGTATGGAAACCATGGTGATGTGAGAGGGATTTGTTGTCAATATGTTAATGGTGACCTTAATATAGCATGTAGTGGAGTGTGTTAGTGTAAATTTTACCTTCAGTGTCAGCAATAAGCAAGAAATGATACCAAACTGTTCTGTAGTATAATCAGGGTGAAAACATGTCAAGATAAAAATTAAACCAATGGATATTTTTTTACTTTTATCACATTAACGCTGAAATGCAGTGAGAAAAAACCCTCTGTTCAGATACAGCTAATATTGCTTTCTAAATAAGTTGTTTGCATCTCTAGGTCATAGCTTCAGTACCACACAAGAATCCATATTTCCCACTGGAGCAGCTCCGTCTCCGTTACCGAGGGGCCTGTGAGTAAAAAATAATAAAACTACGTCTTTGATAGGGATGGGGGTAATTACTAGGTGGATTAGGAGCTAACTCCTGTCCTTGCCTATGGCAGTCAGAATTCTGGAGTAATTTTATTGGTGTTCATGAAAGATATCCTGGCAATGTAAAAGCAAGCTATTCTTCTGTTGTTCCTACAGGAATACTGCTGGCATGCTTTGCTGCCTGCCACTGATGGTAGATGCTGGCTGGCATGCTTGATCATAGAATCATAGAATGGTTAGAGTTGGAAGGGACCTGAAAGATCATAGTGTTCCAACCGCCTGCCCTGGGCAGGGACACCTCCCACCAGACCAGGCTGCTCAAAGCCCCCTCCATCCTGGCCTTGAACCCCTCCAGGGAAGGGACAACCACAACTTCTCTGGGCAACCTGGGACAGGGTCTCGCCATCCTCACAGGAAAGAATTTCTTTCTAGTATCTAATCTAAATCTCCCCACTTTCAGTTTAAAACCACTACCCCTCATCCTTTCACTCTGTTCCCTGATAAAGAGTCCCTCCCCAGCTCTCCTGTAGCCTCTTCAGGTACTGGAAGGCTGCTTTTAAGGTCTCGCTGGAACCTTCTCTTCTGCAGGCTGAACAACCCCAACTCACTTCTTCACAGGACAGGTACTCTAGCCCTCTGATCATCTTCATGGCCCTAATTGTTTTAGTCACATACTGCAGCAGAAGCACGTGCATGTCTATAAATGCAGAAAGGTGTGGTTTTCATTAAAACTCTTCTACCCCACCCAAGTCATCATGTTAAGTATTGGATAAGAGTGTAGCTTTCTTGCATGTCATAAGTACCTTTCCCGAGTACTGACATTACATTTGATACCCTTATTCTATTTTTATTATTTCTCCTC
>JAOQGH010000002.1:22158181-22173338 GCA_025769975.1 Gallinago jamesoni | reverse complement strand
TCTTCCTCTCTCTCTTCCTCTCTCTCTTCCTCTCTCTCTTCCTCTCTCTCTTCCTCTCTCTCTTCCTCTCTCTCTTCCTCTCTCTCTTCTTTCTGTTCTTTCTTTTCTTTTCTTCTTTTTTCCCCCATAACTGCTAGAGCTATGCAATAAGGAGATGCATCCCATCTTGGCCAGAAATGTCATGGGAATCAATGAACCTGATGCTTGGTTGCTAAATGAATTAATGTATCTGCAAAGTAACCACACTGGTTTTTTTGTGTGTGTGTTTGTTTGTTGTTTTTTTTTGCTCCAATCTGCAGAAAGAAAACTTCTAGTGCAGTAAATTCACCAGTAAGTTGACTCTTAATTGCGTAATAGATAATTTTGCAGGTGATTTTTAATTTATGGTAAAACTTAATTATATCATGAGTTTGGATACAACATAAATGCATAAAAAGGATGGGGGAAAGGGTTATAAAGAAAGGAAATATTTCAGTATACTTATATATAGTGTATATATATGTGTGTGTGTGTATATATATACACACACAGTATAGTAAGAAAGCTCAAATAGAAAAGTATTTTGATTAAAGGGAGGTTTGGATTCAGTACTCTGGGATGTAACAATAAATACAGTGCAAAACAGAATAAAATGAGAAATACATGTGAACACAAGCCATTCAGAAGTACTACCTGAAATATACAGGGCTGCAAATGGGGAACATGGATTTATTTTCATACTGAGAGCTCAAAAAAGGTGGAGGATTTGACAAGAATTTGTCAGAGGTTTTTCAGTAAGTATTTCATCATTAGAAAAAATATTCCAAAACCTCTCGTGGGAGAAAGTGAGAGAACTGGTTGAAATTTTCAAAGAAACAAGATTGAAAAATGTTCTGAAACTGACAGTTTGTTACCATTGTTTCAAAATGAAAAAAAAAGGAACTGGAAGGTTGGTCAAGTTTTTACCGTGAGCTAAACTGACAGTTTAGCTTTCATTAAAAATAAATGTATTTAGACATTTGTAAGCATAGCTAGACAAAGATAATATTCAAATTTGATTCGCAAGTATTTGGGATAGACTCTAGATATTTGGACTGGAGGTAAGAACAAATTATTTGTTACTCCATAAACTTACTAATGGGAGGTTTTCTTTGGAAAAAAAAAAAAGGCATGCATTTCTAGATTTTACTTTTGTCCATCTATTTATTCACACAAACTGGGATTCCTTCCAAATCTACTTTGCAAAATCCCTTTATAAGTGACATGCCATTTAATATTTGGTTTCCTTCCGTTTTATTGCAGAAACCATGTTTACCTTCCAGAGAGACCTTAACTGCAAACGAAGGTAAATTATCTCCACTACTGTGAAGAAGTTGACATTTATCAGAATTTAACTTTCTTTTTATTAAAACCATAAAACAAACAACACCACATTCAACTTATTCTAAATTTTTGAGGGGGGGTTGGTTTTGGCAGTTTTGAACTGGATCTGGGCAGCCTGTTCCCTGAAAAGCAGTCACAGTCGGAGTGTTGAGGTCACTGGCAGGGTAACACACAACACAAGGGATCAGCAATGTGCTACGTGGTCCTCCAAGCGGGGAAGGGAGGCGAAGCTGAGCGTGTCATTCTGAACTCAGCAAGAACCACCACACACAGAGCCGACTCCTGGCAAGAGCTAGTCCCTTGCACTGGCTGAGAACATGTCTCACCTCTGTGCAAGGCAGGCAGAAACTCAGCACACAAGGGTAAGAGGCAGCCACACCTCCTCCAGCTGGGCTCTTTCAGGCAGCCTGCCCCAGTGTCCTCCCCATCTCAGCTCTCCTCTCCCAATGAGCTCCTGCAGGCATACACAGCACAGCTATTTGCCTAGACATTTGGTGGGATGCCACTAGTTAATAAAGAAACAGGATGTCATGCTCCCATGTAAGTAAAAACCCCCAAAGTTATAATAAGCAGAGAAAATCTCCTTCAACTACTGGGACTCTCTTATCTGGGACAATATATTTCTGAAGAAATCTTGACTCTACAATTTGTTTTTCCAAACTACAGGAAAACCTACAGCAGCAGAACAACGACGAGGTTCCAGCCATGAGCTTCCGCTTCCACCCCTTCCAAGTGGTTCCCAGAAGTAAAATCCCTCTTCATCATCTTTTGCATATTTCAATGCACCAGCTCCTACTGCACACTCTGAACACAGCTGTGGGAAGTTCAAAGGGGGAGCACTGTTTTCTCTGTAGCCTTCTGTTGCTTTTTGCAAGTCATGTTTATTGCAGCCTCACATAGCAAAAAATAAAACATGGCAAATGCATCTAAATACTATAATCACCACCACCGAGAATGGGAGGATATAATCTCTAATTAGGTGATGGAGATTGAAACCAGATGTTTGAATTCCTAATTGTCAGTACTAGTGGGATATGATTATTTTTTTTTAAATACCTGTATCTGGCCCTTATTTCTCAGTGGAAAAATGTGAGAGGGAAGACACTCCACCACTGCATGCTTCAAATACACAGTATTTTCATAACTGGGTAGATCTCTTCAAACCTTTCTTTAATCTCTTTATATTTATTTCAGGTCTTTGCTCCAAAAGTCCTCAATTCTGCCAAGTAAGTATAATTCAGATTTTGACTTAAGATGTGATTAACTTGTAATTTCAAATTTATATTTGAATTAAGACTATTTCAAGACGCCATGCATATTCATTAGTTTGGAATTAACACTTGTCACTAATGCATACAAAGAGATCACATATCTAGGGACTTAACTTAGTAAAATTAAGGGGCTATGTCAGGCTTATTGTCTGAATTGATGGAAATTAGGTGCTTCATTCCCATTTGTGACTACTGGAATATTCCCATCATAATAAAGATTCCATCCATCTTCCTTGCCACAGGAGAACCCTAACATTTCTGTGCTGGTCCAAGCTTCTACCTAGAAGCCAGACAGATTTTTATTGCATCCAGCCATTTATTCTTTCTCTACAGGGAGTAAAAATACTGGCAAATACACAAACCTCCTCCGTAGGTAATGCTTTTAAAAAGGGACATAGTTTCAGTTCACAGTTAAGAACAAATTAGGTAGTACCTATACGGGCTCTGTTTGCACAGAAGTGTAAATGAGATTAACATTTTTCTAGTCTCTTGTTAACAGACATTTGTCTGACCTTCCTACAAGCACTTTCCTGCACATATTTCAGTCTGAAGGTATCTTGTACACTGTCTGAGAGAGTTGTGTTCTCTGATGAGAATTGCAACACAGAAATCTGCATGTATTGTATCTTAAACTTTATGTGCTATTATTAGTATTTCTATTTCCTGAAAATGTTTGCTTGATGTATGTTGCAATTCTATCTCCTATACTGTGGGAGTATAATAACAGTTTATGTTCATGCAATAGACTGATGTTCTCAAGCTTCTCCGTTCCTGTTACACAACTGATGTGCTTCAAGTTGTAGCATAAATTCTTACTTATCCCTCAAGTGTAACTATTCTTTCAGGTTATTTGGTGCTAAATGATGCTCTGACTAGTAAACTTCCTTTAACACACTCTTATTTTGTGCCAGATCAAATAACAATGTAATCACAGATACAGTTGGTCCCAATCACTAATGTCCCTTGAGCATAACCTGCCATGTTTCCTTGTCAACATACAAGCCTAGTGCTACCTTTCATCTTCCTCATAAAACGTACTAATTTCCCATTTGGCACAGTATCAAATGCTCTCCTGAAGTCCAAAGTACATATTCCCTCTTTGCAGAACTCTGCTACTTTATGAAAGAGCAATAGCTTTTTATCTACTTGGGTAAATTTCAAGTTTTCTATTTCTAGTTGTACCTTTACCTCCAAATCTTACTGTTCTTTCCTTCAAATTTTCTCCCAGGGTCTTGTGTTCTGTGGAATCAAAGAGGCCTTTAGTTGCTCAAGTCACTTTTTCCACTTTTAAGTATAGCAATTATGTTTGGTATTCTTTAATCATACAGTACCAGCCTGACTTGAAATTTATTTAAAATAATTCTTACCAGTCCTGTAATTTCACATCTCAGTTCTTAAGGTTGCT
Organism: Gallinago jamesoni; assembly: GCA_025769975.1. Lineage (NCBI taxonomy): Eukaryota > Metazoa > Chordata > Aves > Charadriiformes > Scolopacidae > Gallinago > Gallinago jamesoni. The sequence goes on along the minus strand of JAOQGH010000002.1, from coordinate 22,169,300 downwards.
GGGATAAAGATTATCTGGGCCCACCAGTGCAGTTGTAATGCTCGAGTTTTGTTTCAAGTTCGGTTGTGGAAATTTCCATTTCTGTACCAGAACTCCTATTGATTTAGAACCTAGATTATCTTTAAAGTCAATAAAATTCCTACTGCAGATAGCTCCATTTGTCTTTCCTTTTTTTTACACAGCTAAGGAATCTCTTATTATTTGTTTTAATTTCCTTTTGTAAAGTCTAACTCAGCCTGACTTCTGGCAATTCTTACTTTATTCATACAATATACTTTCAGATGTCGCTTTTGCACCTGTTGAGTCAAAATTTGACAGGAATACCAAAATTAATATTGGATAGCCTTCTTCAGGTGGTTATTCATTCATTGAGAGCTGGAAAGGCTCCTTACAGTGTACTTATCCAGGTATTCCCTAGACTTGGAATGCAGCTTCCAGACAGTTGCATTTTTACTGCAAAAAAGTTCTAAACCTACTTCATGTAGATATCTGAGCTCTCCAGTCCAAGTGAATTTTTAAATTCTGAGTCACTGTATGACCTCTTCTGTAACATTCTTATCTCTTTCTGAAAACAAAATCTAAATCAGACCATATTAGTGAAGATTTGATAAAGCAGCCTGCAACGTATCATGTCCAGGACTGGGTGAGTTCTAATAGTCCTCTTAGCATTTATTTTTTCCCTAATAAGTAAAACAAACAGGATATAAAACCTCCTATACTAACAGAATAAGTAACGCTCAACTTTCTACACTTACCTCTTGTACAATGATACAGATCTGTATCCAACTCTGATGACAAGCACCTATAGTGGATATCTGTACTCGCTTTGGCCAAGATTCTGTTTTACCAGAAAGCAGTTACCTGTTTGTATTTCCCATATCTCTGTTCTATCATTATTATGCAGTACTACTTGACCATTTTCCTTCTAATTTCCTAAGCTCTTCGTCTGTGTTTCAGCCCTAATAGCTATTCTCTACTATACTTTGCTATCATAGTTATAATTAAGCTTTATACTCTTTCCTAGTAGTTCTGCCTCTCTAGTTAGTTCCTAGACTTCTGCACACACGTGCAAACATTTTGGTTGGATTGAAGCAGTGAAAAATGATCTCTGAGCTGTGTTTGGTTTCCAGACTCCCTCATCTGTACGGCTGCCTCTCACACCAGAGTCAGTCCTTTTTGCGGTGTGTGTCTGCCTTTCCTTTATCCATTGCACCAGTGATTCTTGGTGTCTTTTTTTCTTGTATATTAAGTCTAGCTTTGGCTATTAACCAAGGTGTTAATGGAACTGTTTCTCTCTTTGTAAGCAGGGCTCCCTTTGCAAGCAGGCAAGTGTCCCAGGCGCTTACATAGGATTCATCCACGGATAATAGCTTTCCTGGTGATACCAGAAGTCAAGCATTTCCAGATCACCCAAAGCCCTTGTAACAAATCAGTTTTTTATAGCATAACAAAACATACTTTGAAAACTTATGAATGTTGTTCTCTCTCTTTTCTAGAAGTGCCAGGAGCTGCAAACCATTCCCTGGGTACTTCCTATCACAGCAGCATTTCATCCATTTCAAGTACTGCAGACCAGGTATAACATGAGCGAAAGTCACATTACAGAAATCTTTTTATCCTTTACTTTAAAGTAGTATTTTCACACTTCTCGGAATAAAATTCATATTGCTTTGCAGAAGGCATCCATAGTCCCATATGCAGTGAAGACTCTGTGGCACAAATCATCTGAATGTTTCCTTTTGTATAAAAATGCTTACAACATACAGCATAGAAGAGCTTTAACATACTGTAGAAAAATATGTAAATAGCTTTATACTGAAACTTAGCATTCTGTCACTTTAAACAAAGCCCAGAAAAGCTTCTTAGTTTCGAGTCTTTCTGACTCCCCAGTTCATAATACTTTGACATCATTTGAAACAAGGAAACCTGTGCTGATGTACTAAAGCCTAGTCTTTGATACAGATGGCTATAAAGAGTTTTTAATAGCCTACATTTTTCTCACTTATAGCTGTACATACTGAGTCCTGAAAAAAAAATGTGCCCCAAGCAGATAGAATGAAGCCATCTGCAGCACTGGGTGTTAGCCTGCACTGATGTGGTGTGCTAAGAAATCCCAGAAATTTGTAGGAGGAAACAGAGATGCTCCGCTGACTGGGCCAATGCAGCAGGCTGCAGATTTATGAACATTGCCCTATTGATTGCAATTTGGGGTGTCAGCAAAGTTTTACGAACTGAGAAGAAAGTCACAGCTGCCACTCAGAGGAGGCTGTGATGCCTCTCTCTATATGTTTTCATTTATTTAGTCTCTTCCAAGTCCTACTCCTTTCTGTTCCTTCAAACCGACCTTTCTCATTACAGTTAATGCTGTCACTTTTACAACTAGTTCGTTCTTCTGTGTTTTGTTGCAACATTAAGCTTTGAATAATCTAAGCAAATGCCAAGTTATTTTCATCTCAGTGCTATTCCCCTTACTCTAATTATAGATGAAGGGAGACTACAAAAGGCAGGAAGCCATTCTTATTAGCCTAGTAGTCACAAACAAGGTAAAAATAGTTCTGTATAATGCAAAACAAAGGCTCTATTATGCACAGCCAGTAACATTAAATGTTCTAAAGCCTGACATGACAAACATAATACAACAGTGAAAAACACAAAGAACTTGAAGTTTTGGAAAAATTTTAACAGTATGTCATACTGGATATTTACTATAAAAATTGCTTTAGAATAAACAATCCAAGCAGATGCTAAATAAACAGCTTGTAACAATTACATTTGCAGCTTTTATGTACTTTTAAGTTGTGAGCAAAACCAGAGCTTAATAAAACATCCATTTTGTTTTAAAAAAAAAAAAAAAAAAGAAAGAAAATTTAACTACTAGTTAGTGTTATTTTCCCACAAATTATATACCATGGTATTACTTGCTGTAGCATCCTGCCTAATACAGGTGCTTGCAGAAATGATTCATGCCCGTAAGGTTCATTATTTGTTTGGTTCCCATCCAGGCTTTGGCAGCAGCTCTCTGCTTCCAGAGTACAGAACATAGCCAGCACTGGAAGAAGGGTCTGGGGGCAGTCAATTCCTTGTTCTGCTGGCCTCATTTTCTACCTTGTATACTTGCAGTTCCTCTCATCCTGTCTTTTTCCAATGAATAGTGTGACTTGAGAAATACATAGAAGAATCATGGAGGTAAAGTTAGTTATATATTAGGGCTTAAGCCACTCCAAGAATTTAGTGCAATGCCCACATGCTGGAGGCTCTGCGCTCTTCTCACAGCAGCCCCCCTCCCAGCCACAGACTTCTCTGGCTTTCCCCTGATCCTGTGGTTTAAACTGACAGAAAACCAACCTGGCAGTCAAACACTAAACAAGACAAAACAAAAAAAGGTTAACAGTTTTTTTTTCTGTGGGATTCACTGTAGTGAATTATCTCACTGTGGGATCAGAGGAATAACAAAATGAGCACAATGGAGAAGCTAAGATACTTTGGTTTTGGCAGCAATAAGCCAGGTAGGCAACTTCATCTTTATTTTGTACAGAGGTGATAAAACTTGTGTGAAAATTTATTTTATCACTAAGCTTGTGGCAATAAAGTTGGAGCAAAACTGTTCAAATGACTAGGGATGTTAATACGTCAGCACTATTTCTATAGACTCTCAACTCACTTGAGTTAGATTTTGCATCAGCTTCCTCAGCAAGAGCTCACTTACTACAATTGCTGGGTTTATAACCTGCTAGTTCATCTCCTAGCTATTGTAGTCTGATAATGCATAGGTCTGAGGTTGCTTCTAATCCCTCATCCCATCTTTCCCTTAAGTATCATTTCTTGTCATAGTTCTCTAAACTCCCCCATACCTTTCCCCTGAACTCCACTCCTCTTCCCAATGTACACTCGATCCTGCATCTTCTTACTACCCAGTTTTCTACCACTTCTTCTCTTGCTCAAATTATAATCTCGTACCACTTGCTCCCAACTGCCACCGCCTCCTCCTGTCCTTTTATCTTTGCACTTCCTTTGCTACGAGAACTTTTTATCTTATAAAACAGAATCCACCTATTTTTAGGGTGACAATCTTTCTACCTTATATCTTCATGTCTGTACCTCTGCCCCCATCTGTGAAGTCCTTTGTCCCATGTTTTCCACTGGAAGAACAAGTCAAGTTCATTTACTGTTCAGAACGCCACCAAGCATTTAACAGAATGGAGAGAAGAAAGATAATCTTGGTGAGGTGTTCACAGGGGATAACATACAGAAATGAGGCACCCAAGAGATATGAAATATAAACGGCTCTTGTATTCTGTCACAGATGTAATCCTTCTCTACAGTAAATACGGCTTTATGCCTTTTATATAAGAGCATTGTTTCAAATTATAGATATATTTGGACTTAATCCAGCACAGAGTGAGAACAGAATCCGTAAGTCACGTCTCAGGTGAAAGCACTGGGGGCTGAAGTGCTGTTAGTAGAGGAAAGGCTTTAATTAGTAGGACTCCATACATTTGTCTTTATGTAATAACAACAACAAGAGCAAAAAATGCACTTATCCAATCTCCATGCTATCCAGATGGAGGCAATCGTGATAGTATGCACAACTAGCATTAAGTATATGGGAAATTTGATTCCCAAAGATGCCTACCAAATCTGGACGTTCCATTGGCTAGCCCACAGCTGAGGAGTATTTAAATTGTTAATGGTCAATTTATCCCTCAACATTTCTTGGATACCCTTTTCAGATTCTACTGGAATAGCTTCCTGCTGTAGAAATTCCAGACTGCCCTACAGTTGAACCTAACTACATTCCTCAGGGTGTCCTTCTCTCTTCTGTCCTATATCAGCCTTCTATCACACACCTGTTGCCACTGGTTTGACACTCGAGTTTTTCTTTGCCTTACCGGTGTCAAACAAAAACAGTGAGCTCTTGGCAAAAATTCTGTGTTTTCTAAAGTGTTCTGCATTTGAGTTCTTCACAGCTGTCATTAGTAATAACTCCTCTACAGGCCATATTCCTTCTTATTATAATTATTTTTTTACAGGTGAAACACTGTTTCTCTCTTTCTAGGATGCTGGTGTTCATAGTAAAGCATGGTATGCTGCTACCTGTGATAGGAAAATGGCAGAAGATGCATTACACCGATCAAACAAGGTAGGGTAACTTTAAAAAAAAAAAAGTCTATTTTATGAAAAAACTTTAAATAAAAGAATCAAAAGACAAGTAGAAATATTCTAAGAACATCAGTTGTATTCTGAACGGGTGAGAATACTGTGCCATGCAAATACTCTCAAACATGAATTTATTGTGGTCAAACTATTTAACTGTGATTTCCAGACTAAGACAAAATTGCATTAGTGTAAGTCAATGACTGGTGCGCTGCAGAAGAAAGCCATTACAGACTAGAAAGCTGAGGAAGATCTGGTAACTCCCATGCATCCATTAAAATGGAAGACAAAACCCTGTGACTTTCAAATGATCTCCACAAGTGTCCAATGGCTCGTGTCAAAACACCTACTATTTGGAAAGGCTGATGCTCCTATGCATTTTGAAATAGCAACACTATGCACTTAAGTTTGGGGAGAATTTGAGTTCTTTCAACTGTTTGGTGTACAAAACCCAGTGTCCCAGAAGAGAACAGTAATGTGTGGAGTTGCATGCTCAGCATCAGGTACTGATCATCACTCTGCCTGCCCTCCACAAAGCAGGATACAGGGGATACCGCCAGTGCAGGCTCCTGTTACCTGCTGAGCACTGGCCTGCGGGAGGTGCTTGTCTTCATCAGAGCTTTTTACAGCTCTGGGAAAACAGTATCTGCACCCCTCAGTGCTTTCCTGCTTACCTAATACTAATCTCTTCATAATCTGTGGACCCCAGCAGACTGCTGCCACTGCATGTTTATTTCTTCTTTCTCTGGTGATTCTTAAACGCAGCAGCAAAGGTGAGTCTTCAATGACACCTTTGTAAGCTGCTGTTAGCAGGGTCACATGCTGCTTCTCATCGCCTGCTGTACAGTTTTTCTAATGAGAAAAAGGGTTTAATGCTAACAGATGAAAATATTAAGCTAAAAACTAGTTATGTTGTTGGAAAAAGTAAGCTGAATACACTTGTTACTTTTCTCTCTTTAGGATGGATCTTTTCTAATAAGAAAGAGTTCTGGACAGGATTCACGGCAACCATACACACTGGTTGTGTTTTACAACAGAAGAGTGTACAACATTCCAATACGATTTATTGAATCAACAAGACAGTATGCACTGGGCAGAGAAAAAAATGGTGAAGAGGTGAGAATATGTGGGATTATTTTTTTTCCTAACAGTTTTCAGTTATATAAATTTAATAAGCAAGGATTGTACTATGACCAAAAGGATTCTTCATGTATCAAGGCAGAATATACCCTATATAATGACTGATTATCAAGCTAGAGAAGCCTGTGTAACACCAACTCCTGCATACTGTGAGTAAATAAAACCACCCATTAACCACAAGATTTTTTTAACCACAAGTTAAAAACATACTCATAGAACTGTTTTGAAAAGTTATTGTGATCAGAGCTGCAGCTTCTAGGTGAATTCTCCAGCTGTTCATAGTCCTCGATTCACTTTCTACTTAAGACACTCATTAACTTTCTTGGGAAATTGAAAAGGAAGAACAGCTACGCTAAATAAATAAAAGACAAACCACCACGAGACAAACAAACTGCAATCACCTCTATCAAAAAGGAGAGTCACAGTACTTTTAATCCTATGTTCACATAAAGAAAACATTAAACGCTAGTTCTAGAGTGTGAAAATCACTGGTTGGCTGTTATGCCACACAGATAATCACTCTGGCAATAAAACAAACTTGGAATCCAAATAAATAAAAACTGTTTGTTACAGAGCAAACTTTTCAGGGATGTGAAAGTAGGCTTGCCTTAGCCTGATTACCTGCCTTCCAGGCAATGGGGTTTAGGTTATAGAATAAATAATAGCTTGGAGCTCACCTGGCCTTCACCAAAGGGTCAAAAAATACCTCGGGAGCAAAAAGAGACAGTTCAAAATCTGTATTTGACCAAAGACCAAAACACACCTGCAACACACCTAGCAGACTCTGGATATGAATTTAGAGTGTCAAACATTGCATAACTAGAATAGTTCTCATTGACGACTGACTGTGCCGTATTACTCCTGGAGATTGCCTTCCCTCTGACTGAGGTGGGAAACAGATGAAGCAGCTTCCAAACTGCCAGCCTGCAGCCTGGTATAAATGAAGGTAAAGTGAAAGCAGTGTCAGTTTAACATGCCATGTAACAGCCTCTGTGCTTCAGTCTGTGCAGGCAGCAAATGGAAAGGAGCACGAGATAGATTAGACATCTAGTGGTCATACTGCCTTCCGTTGTCCGAATTTAATCTCTTTATGAATAGAATCAGGACTAAGAACAAGATCAGTGCCCTTACTGAAGGGCAGAGCATCTCACTTGGTAACAGTCATAGCTCTACTCTCTTCAATGCTGGCAGAAGCAAAGACAAAAAGATGATGCAGCAATTACTGTCAATATTAGAGCATCAAAGGAAGCCAGCACTAATTAACTCGTTTTCTCTATCCAGCGTTTTGACAGTGTTGCTGAAATAGTAGAGAATCATCAGCATACCTCCCTGGTTCTGATTGACAGCCAAAACAACACAAAAGACTCGACAAAACTGAAACACATTGTAAGAGTTTCTTAATCAAACCAACCTGCAAAAATGAAGACTTTTTAAATAATTTCTTTCAACATCCCAGAACATGTGGATCAGGTATTAAAAGAAGGAAATCCAAAATGATGGAAAATTTTAAAAACACTTACTGTGTAGTTCACGAAGTTCAACCCCACACCACTTTTATCAGAAAAGCACACAAGAAACCACAGCAGATACGCTTTCATCTGTGATTTCTATCTATGACAACATGGATACTCAAAATTGTGTGAACAACTGCATAGCACAGCCTGGGACTTTGACTGCTATTTAAAGATAGATTTCCTGTAGGACATTTTCACTTTAAAAATGAGAATGCCCAGAGTGATCTACTCTTTCCATTTCTTAACTTTAGCACAGATCACTGCTTTCAGCAATTTCTTTGTAAAGTGCACAGCCCCAGGAACTAGAGCAACTGGACCTACTGTATTGCTGTGTATGAGCTGAAAACAGGACTGTATTTCGTGTGATTAGTGGCTATAAAGCTCTCCAAATGTTTTAGATTAATGGACATGTGTTGTCCTCTTCTTTGGCTTGCCTCCATTCCATTAATATTTTTGTTTGTATTTTCGAATGTGCAAATAAAGTTAAAAATATTGTAAAGTCAATAGTGTGTGAAAGCATTGGTGGATCACATATCTTAGCATCCTTCCAGCAAGAAAGCATCGCTTCACTATCGTTGATGTTTTAATATATATATTTGTATGTGCGCCTTCAAGTTGTTGTTATGAAAACTATAACTTTAGCATATAGATTACGATAGCTAACAGCTTTAGCATATAGATTTGGCTTTTGTCTTCAAATTGCCTACTGTCAGTGACCCAAGCACATGGCATCATTGCTAAACCAACTGCCCGCTCACATCTTGCAGTTACTGTTTACAGACATACTCACACACAAAAAAAATCCCAACTTTTATTTTTTTCCCAAGCATGTTCTATGAGAGTTTTTTGTATGTTGTGTTAGTGCCAACAAAGTGATTTCCACAAAGATGCTGAAAATTGGACTAATAAATGGGCAAATTGCATCAATGGAAAAACTTTCAGGAATAGTCGTTAATTAGTTCTAGAGGTGTTTGATTTCACTAGACCTGAAAATTCATCTATCTTGAAGGTATTTTCCAAAACTGACGCTCTAGACACACCTACTTTGTTCTTTTTGTTACAAATGAGGCAGTGTTCTCTGGGCTTCCATACAAGGCATTTAAGGCAAGATCAAGCTGAGACTTGCAGGCTCAGCAAGGGACTCGGAGCTCCACTGTGGCTGTTCTGCAACTACCACCTTGCAGTGTTGATCAACTATTTTTATAAGTAATGCGCTATTTTTACAAGTAAGCAGCAAAGTGCTGCTTACTAAAGTGCCAGAGGTGCTCAGCACAAGACCACCTATTGTGCTGTGTCTCGGTTTCTTCCCTCTGCGACACCAGTAACAGCCCAGATGTGCAGCAAATGAGACACTGGCAAGAAACACTGTATAGAGACTTGACACAAACCTGCCTGCAACAGACTGTGCACGGGCCTACATCAGTGTTTGGTATATTGTTCAGCTGGTATTAATTACAATTACACTAATATTGCACTTAGTACTATCGTAATGTTTAGAACCAAGTCGAGGCATCAAAATTAACAAAAATGATTAGCCTCTGAAAGCTTAATTTACTCCTCCTATATGTCTACTCTGATATAATTTAGTTACATGAACTATCGCTTTAGGTCAGTGCTTCAGGCAATATGTACGATGGAAAACATGCTTTGAAAAAGCAGCCATTTGCTCTTTAGCTTCCTGTGCGTTCAGGTAGACTCCTTGCCGTGTTCACTCGTGCACTGCCCCATACTGAGCTCTGTCCTTAACACAGCTGCTGTTTCTTCTTAACCTTTATATGTTGCTCTTCACAAAAGTGTCTAGGTTCTTCAAACTTTTCTTTCTGAGTTAAATGTCTGGTATCACCATCAGTCTAGAACTGGGGAAGAAAAAAACATGAAAAAGTGTAGCTATAAGTCTTCCACATCAAAGACTAAGATTCACTTTTTTAAGATAATTAGCAATACTGAGCCCTTTCCGTGCTCCAAAGCCCTGCTGCCCCTGTCCCTCAGCCGTAAGTGCTCAGCGTGATGTTTAACTTTGAGCTACAAATAACAAATATGCTCTAGATAAACACGCAAATACTTTAATCCCCCAAACCCTTCTTTTCTTTTTAGCCACGTTCTACATAATTACAGAGGTACCTCACAGTTTCAACCACAAAACAAGGCAGGGATTTGATGGGCAACACCACCTTCCACAAAATAATCCATTCACCCTGCAGTAAGAACACCTGGGGCACAAACTAAGGCTTCAGGAGAGGGGGGGGAACTGCCCACAGACGCGCAGCCCAGTACCTGAGCACCTCATTTACTGTACACAGCTTTTCACAAGAATCACACTAGTTTCTGCTTTCCATGCCCACGCTGGGCTGGGCTGTAGCCACGCTCTGAAACACAGCGTTATCTGGAGAAGAGAAAGGTTTGAGCAAGGGAAAACAGAAGGGTGCATTTTGCAAGGACAGAAAATAAATTGGAACTCAGGAGGGAGCGTGCCACGATACGAATCCTGACACAACCCAGCAGCTGGTGCAGAACCCAGGGAATGGTAACGTGGTGCCATCCCAACCCTGCCCCTCTCTCATCTCACTGCGGGCAGTGCCAGCCCTGCACCAGGTAGTGGGAGCACGTCTGCCCCCTGACAGACAGCAGCACACTCCCCCCCTCACATTTCTTTGATACTACTGGCTAATTTCCATAGAATTTTCATTTGCTGAGGGGTGGGAGTGGGGGGGGAGGGAGGGGGAGGGGAGATGAGAGAGACAAAGGAAAACCCAAAACTACAACTAAAAAATAGGCTTTAAAATGAAGGATATTTTTTTTGTCTGACAATTCAGGGCAAAATACCAATTTACTAATGTACAACAAAATGGAAGTGCTCTCTGCCTATGTGGTATAGGGAGAGGAGTGCAATGAGTACAAGTACTGCAAACCATGCCTGAAAATGGTGTTCCATGAGAGGGGTAAGAACTGTCATTCTCAAAAATTCAAGTCTTCAGACATGCCAGTTACAGAACTACACTACTTCAACCTAAATCACCAGCAGCAGGCAGAGATTCTCATGAACTTTTGCAAAAAAAAAAACAACCACCAAAACAGAATATCTGGCATGACAACAGCCCTGGAACAAATACCGAGCACAAGTTTTTTTGTTAAAATACTGGAATTAATGAGGAAGAGAAACCATGATTTGCTGATGAATGCACATCTTCCAAAGAATACACAATGGGTCATTTTGGGTCCAGAGAAGGGCAATGAAGCTGGTGAGGGGTCTGGAGAGTAAGTCTGATGAGGAGAGGCTGAGGGAGCTGGGGGTGTTCAGCCTGGAGAAAAGG
>JAOQGH010000002.1:22114785-22157758 GCA_025769975.1 Gallinago jamesoni | reverse complement strand
CCCCCCCAGTCTCTGCTCCCAAGTCCCAGGCGACGGGACAAGAGGAAATGGCCTCAAGTTGCAGCAGGGGAGGTTCAGATTGGAGATTAGGAAAAATGTTTACACGGAAAGGGTTCTTAAACCTTGGAATGAGCTGCTCAGGGAAGGGATTGAGGCCCCATCCCTGGAGGTGTTCAACAGACAAATGGACATGGTGCTCGGGAATATGGTTTAGCGTTTGGATGTGTGTTTTGTTTGGTGGTTTTTTTTTTTTTGTTTGCTTTTTTTATGGTTGGACTAGGTGATCTTAAAGGTTCCTTCCAACCTAGGTGATTCTATGATATATTTTTGGCTTAAGACCTCTTCACACAAACACATGAATGCTGTACAAATAGGGCTTAAGCCAAGTATACATTTACAAAACATCTGAGGAAAAACACTTGCTGACCCTGCTCTTGGCACCTATTTCTGTATGTCCCAAAACACTGGAACCAAGCTGAGGCTTTCTTATCTTGCCATATATGTAACATCATTACTAGCTGCCTTAAAATATCATGGTTCCAAAGTGAAGACACTCTTCAGGTCAGATTACCTGTGCAACCTTAATTTGTCATATCAGCTATATACATTATAATACAAGCATCCTTGGTGAAGCTGCACTGAGCCTGGGTTTTAGCAACAAACTCCACATATATTTCTGCTAAAAAAGGCAAGGCCCACATCCAGACCTCAGGAGTTCAATTTCTGTGTTTACCAGAGCAAGCTGAGGCAGCCAATTGCTCCTTCCAGTGAAAAAAGCTGAAGACATTTTTGTCCTTCCCTAATACTGCTTCTCCGGTATGTGGGACTGCCCCACACAGCTTGATGGTGCCAGCAAGCCTGACGAGGGGGCACTCAATGCCACTTTCCATGTCTCCAACAAAGATGTTAAACAGCACCTGTCCCAATACCGACCCTGAGAAATGCCACTCCTCACTAAGCTCCTTTCTAATGCACTTCACCACCACATTCAAAACTTCCCAGCCAAATTTGTCACAGCCCAAGCCCATTGCACAGCACAAAATGATCTGATTTTGATACGTACCCCAACTGTATGCTAACTCACCCAAACTACACCGCCTTGGCTGGCTTGGGTACCTCCGGTGACTCACGTACAGAACTCACCAGCTGCAAGGCTAGTCTGCATCTTCCTGCCACACACACCTAAGAAAAAACCTCTGTCTAGCTACTGAAGTAATTTTTTTAAAAATAATTTTCATTATAACACCTTTTAAATCATAACATAGATCACATTCTCTTACCAGAATCCCTGTGACATCCATAAAAGACTTCTAATTGTCTCTGGCAGCAAGTCAATCCTCACATTCCCTCCATGGAAACAGGCAGAGAACCATCCCTGTGCCCGCGCACCAGCCAAACCCCCAGATGGAAATGCCCCAGTCCTCTCCAAGCTCAGTATTCAATTCTGACAGTTTTTTTTATCAATACTTTGGGAAGGACAAAGCCTCTAAACATAATTACTGTGCATAATAAGGACCTTCCTTTGTATACTGTCAGTCACTGTGGATAAGGTCTTTTGTTTACAGACCTTCATATAAACATTAAGAAATGTAAAGCGCGTTTTCCATCGTTATCCCTAAAAATTTAAGTAGGAATAGTATAAAACAAAATAGAAATATTTTCTATAAATGCTCACAGTCGTATTCTGTAAACACAAGTCATAGAAATTTAATAGTGACAGAGTCAATACAGATTAGGAATGTTCACCATTCTTAAACACCATATACATTATGAATATATATACTGTGTATTTTCCACTGATTCCATTCTTAGGCTCACCGTCTTAACACAATCGTAACATTTTATTAATTTATATGAAAAATACTTCACTAAGAAAGTAGACAAACTGCACAGAAATAGTACAAGTGTCATGTGCATAGCAATATCGTTTAAAGCATTCACATATGGCTTTGTTTAAATGAACCTCTTGGGGGAATGGTCCTATAGGGACCCATGGTTACACAGTTGACATAATGTAAACTGCTTCACATCTTTTAGGCACTTGCTAACAATAGTGTTCAATCCCTGAAAAACAAAATCAAGACCTAACAAGTGAAAATAACAAAAACCCCAGGATAATAGTTGTGTGTAGTTGAAGAAAAAAATTAAAATTTATTTTAGTAGTGCATGCACAGAACTGAAAAATAGATAGGGGGATAATTTCTGTGCAAGAAATATACCAAATAACTCAAAAGTATAAAAATATTTACATGTTTAGTTTTTAAATACGTACAGAACAAAAGCCCTGAAGACTCATTCTATAGAATAAAAATATAGGACATGATAGCAGTAACAAAAAATAATGTATATTTTTATGGAATTGTATTTGCAGTTAGTCACAAGTTATCTAAACCACAAAGCTCCTTGATCTATCTCAAAGCTTGACGGCAACAGAGAATCTGCTCCTCCTTTTAAAATATAAGCACTCTGCGTCATTTTTAAACACTTCAGTTACAATACTGAAATAGAAACCAAAATGTCTTGTGTATCCTAATTCAATTTATTCTCTTTTTAAAAAACTGTAGTGTATGATACTTAAGTTTCATTTTCTTAACTGGTCATCATTACATTAATAAATTCCAATCTCGAGTAGCTTCCATCAGATGCCTCTGTCCGTGTCCTACCCAATTATCCTGATTGTCAAATATTCTACCACAAAACCAGCAGCTAAACTTAGCTTTCAAGGTATTATCAGAGGTAGTTTTCACAATCTGGTAATTGTTTTTGCTAGTCTTCTTTAGTGTCAATTTTAAGACAAATCTTTCTTTTACAGGGCTAATAGGTTTTATTGTTCTGTGCCTCTTTTGAGAAAGACCACCAGGAGTTATGTCCAAATGACTGCAAAAGGCCGGCTGCAGAAGCGCTTCAATAGTTCTTTTGGACAATGAAACCTTAAGAACATGTCCCTTGAATTTAGCAATGGTTTTCATTACATTTACAACTTCTGGGACATCTGCATCAGGATGGTTAAGTACAACAACTGGCTGATTTCTCCGGGGGCATTTTACAAGCTGTTTAGAGTTAAAAGGAAGTAATTTCAAAGTCCTCACAGTTTCTTTTGATGCCCTTGGTTTGTAAGGGCCACCTGATTCACTATCGACTTTAGCCTTTTCCTTACACTTTCTGTGCAACATTACTTTCTTTCTTGGAGGTTCTGGGCAATTATCCTTACTTTTCTGTTTGAAATTCTTGTTTCTTTGCACACCCCCAGTTTCTGAACTTTTAGACCCAGTTTGTTTTGAACGAAGTTTTACCTTTGTGGTACTGTTCTGGGTGCTCCATGTGGACTTCTCACTACCCAAGTTACTCCTGCTCTTAGCAGTTAGTACTTGTGTACTCTCAATAGGACCTTTTTGCAGCTGTGTCCCTGCAGACTTAGTAGAATGAACAGGTCCTACAGGAGGAACACAGCATGCTGGATTAGCGCTTGGCAAAGAGGCATTTGCTGGTATTAATCTACCTGGTAAGATTAAGGCATCATTAGAAATAAGATTAGTTTGATTCCGTGCTAGTGCAGGAGAAAGGGACTGCAAGTCACCCAGCGGCAGTGCAGGCACGGCGCTGCTTCCTGACTCAGCGGCATCAGCCAGCACTTCTGAACTCTTCATTTTCAGCAAAAGCTTTTGTTGCATGGCTCCAGTTTTCTTTGGTTGACAATTCTGATAATAAGCATTATCCTGAAAAACATTATGTTCACAAACTACAGGCTTGTTTGTTGTCATACATTTCAGAAAAACTGCCTGCTGTCCATCAGGCAAAAGTGCATAAACGTGTTGTTTCTGCCTTACTTCCTGTTGGTTTACTGACTCCAAGGAACAAAAGACAGCATCCTGATGCTCTGGTAACACCTTCACAGAAGAAATTCCTTTCACAGATGATTCCAATGAGTTTGTAATTACAAGAGATCCTTTCAATGGTACACTGTTCAATGAGTCCTTTGCTGTACCAGATGCTCTCCTATTACAGGAACTTCTTATGCTTCTGAAACTCTCATTTTTCCCCTCTACTTTTGAAGCTGGTATGGTTATTTCACCATATTCCTTGGATGCAACCCTCCCTAAAACCTGAGAACTACCACCAGGGACATTTGCAACTGTACCAATTGCCCCACTAAAAGTCAAAATCATTCCAGGTCCTTTATTTAAAACAAAAGATGTAGGTACACCTTTAGTTACATGCCCATCTGACGAACTGGTCGACGGAAAAGATTTTCCTGAAACCACCTGCAGTCCAGGCTGGTTAGCAAGGTGCAAAGGAACAAAAAATCCTGATGGAGGGGACTGAACTGAAAGGGGCTGCTTCTGTTCCTGAAGAACTGGCAAGAAGCTGCCAGGATTTTGGGTCGTAGACAGCATTTTATCTTTTACTAACTGCTGTGTTATGATGGCATCTGTATGGGTTTTTAGGAATGTACCAACACCTGGAATTTGGGATAATTTATCCATTCCCTGTGAATCAAATGACCTTCTGGGTGTCTGTCTTTCTGTCCCACAACATGTACCTTCATTTGTGCTACATCTTGTGTTCAACTCTTTCTTATATAAATAGAAGTCTACATTAGCAGGAGGCCTCTGAAAACCACATGCAGTTGCTGAGCTTTTTAAATTTGTATAAGCTTTATCCCCTGTCTCATGACCTGAAAGCAGCTTGTCAGAATGAAGTTTTATGCAGTTATTTGACTTCTTGTGGGATTCTTGCTGAGCAGTTGCTTTCACTTTTAACACATCCTGCAGTAACTGGTTTATTTCAGGAGATAAATAATTAGCTGCCTGTTCACTCTGCAGTGAGAAAACAGATGTAATTTTAGGCATTAAGACCGAGTTAACACAATCAGATACATTTTCATGGAATTTCTCAGCTACATTCTCAACACCTTGATGTATGTTAGTGTCCAAATACTGCTGGCCATTATGGTGGTCCTCCATAAAACACTCACTGTCAACAATACATTTAGATTGGCTTTTAAAAGACACAGAGTTATTCCTAGTGTTTATGTGTCCATAAGTTTTATTAATATTTAATGGGGTTGATGCAACTTTCTCTGGTTTAAAGCCTTTTATCAACTCTGAATATGAAGATGCACATTCACTTTTACTGTTTTGGAAAGAAACTGTTTTGCTAGATATAAATTCTTTGTATCTGTCATCTGTTGACATCCAAATGCTGGATGGATTATCCGAAGTGTTCATTTTGGAATAGTTGTGAAAAGACAACAACCCTTCATTAGAAGAATCCACTGAAGCTGAGTAATAGAGATTATTAGTTCCATTACTATTATTCAGGCCACCATTTTGTATTTTCAGTTCAGGAAAAACGGGCATTTTCATAGGGTCATAGTGAAGTGTATTTGTAATAGTGGGTGGTAATACCTGAGGATGACTTGGAAGACTATAGCTTCCCCACGAGATATTACTTCTAGTTCCAACTTTTGTCACCTCATCACATCGAGGTACAGTTGAGCCCAGCTTCACTGGCAAATAATCCAAACTTTTGCCTACAGCTACATTAGAACGTGCGACAGTTTGAGAAACACTCCTACCATACAATAAGGAGTTATTTTGCTTTTCCACTTTTGTTTTTCCTGAATGAGAAGCAGAACAAGAAAATGGAGAGGAGGTTAACAGGTGAACAGAATTGTTCTTTAAGGTCGACTGATCAGTTACATGTGGTACAGCACCTGAAGACAAGCCATATGGATCAGCAGTCTGCAGCAAAGGAGTTGTAGAACCATCTTTAATAGGATTGGCTTTCTGACCCAACAAGTGTAAGTTTTGCTTACTTGTAGGCAATAATTTTATAACAATATGTTGTTTTCCATCTACCATTTTAAACCCCATAAATTTAGCACTGTAATTCGGTGGAACTGATATTTTGTTGTTTTTGACCATCAACACCGTTGGCCCATGAACAGCATTTTTCAATAATCCCAGGCCATAACTTGTTCCATCATCCGCTTTACTGTATTGTGCAGTAGTAGCATAGAGCCTTCCACCCGTGAAATTACGCTTTTCTGTGTATATGATTTGATCTTTTTGCTCGTTTGTTTCCACATCTCTCATACACTGGTTGAGCTCTTCAGATTTTATCTGAATTTTATTCACACTTCTTAGCATTTGTGTGGTTTTTTCTCCAGTTTTGTCATTTCCACTGCTTACTTTTTTCCGTCTCCAGAGAGCTTTTTTTGATGCTCCCATTTTATACCTTTTTAATACAAGTTTCAGTGCTGCTGGAGTCTTCACTATTCTTTTTTCACATTTATCCTTTTCCAGTTTTTCTTTTGCATATAAGTGGTCTCTATGCAAAGCTATGAAGTGGTTTAAAAGATAATCTTTCCGTGATGTCCTGTAACTGCAATATTGACAACTAAAAGGTAACATACTGGTATGAACAAAAAGATGTTTCTGGAACTCCTCTTTTGTAAAGCTTACATGATGGCACTTTACACATTTATATGAAATTTCATTATGCCTGTGAATGTGCTGAACAAACGTGCCTACATCCTGGGTAGAAAACCCACATTTTTCACATTGGAAGTGACCATTTAGACAATGCTTTGATGTGAAGTGTTTCGTCAAATCCAACAAAGTGTACATATGCTCATCATTACAGAGCTCACATTTTACTAAAGTGCTACGATGGGTGCGTCTATGCTGTTTAAAAGCCTGAAAGTCATTAGCTGAGAAGCTACACATCTCACAAGGATATAAAGGCAACTCGCCATAGTGTAACAGCTGAAAATGTTTCTGTAGATCATTCGGGCTGTATTTAATGTTATCCTTGCACTTTGTACAAGTGAAATTCAGTATCTTTGCTGTAGTTTTCAACCCTTCCTCAAATTGCACTTCTGGTTTATTTTGCAAGTGGCTTCCCTCTGAACAATTGGGATTGCTTCTGTTTATTTTCTCTAGACTTAAGGACTTCCTTGCAGTTTGCTGTTTACACTGAAAGAGTTTTCTATATCTATCAACTTCATGTTTCGTTAATACTTCATTTGGAATGTTCACCTTGGGTAAATTAATATTCACATTTTTTAGTTTGTAAGAGAGACTGACATCTAAAATTGCTGGTTGAGTCATCATACTTAAAGGATCATCCACCAGTGCTTTTTCCAAAGTAGAAAAACTTGTAGAAAAATTCTTCGCTGCATTGTGTTTTAACAAATTAATTTGCTCTTTTTCAGGAAAAAACTGTTCCTTTTCAGATGACATGATTTTAGGTTTTCCTTTTCTTTAAGTGAATTCTTGAGACTAGTCTTCGTTCCTGCAGCAAACAAGACTGCAGTGCTGAATTATTCTCAAGGTTCTAGAATTTCCCCATTTTATTCTCCTGAAATCAGAAAACAAAAAGCAAATGCTACATTTAGAACTAATACAATTAGTACACACATTAATAGATACATGCCAGTCTTGGAAGTTGTTGACTTTTACAACAGCATTTCAGAGAAAAAAGGATAAGGCAAGAAAAAATGAAACATTACACTAATTTTGTTTGTTTGTGTTGGGGGGAGAATGTTGTTTGTTGGTTGGTTTGCTATTCTTGTTGGGGGGAGAGCAAATCTTTCCACAAAAATATATATACATTTTGAAAAATAAGCTTTAAAGGACAACATCTACTGAATGATGAAAACATTGACATTCCATGCCATCAAATTTTGGTTTTCTCCCACCAGGGCAGTCTGCAAGCATGATAAATCCCAAGAGCTGCCTTTTTAAAATTAAGCCATTGCTTATTCAGGATTCCAAGCAAATATAAACACAGTACCTCCTCTGTGACACAATACTTCAGTGAGGTTCAGTTAGTGATCTAAAACCAAGTCAAATTCTGCAGGAGTTGATTTTTTATTATTCAAGTCTTTTACTCTACTAGTAGCTAACTGTTGTGCTTCAGAAAAAAAAAAACTGACAAAGATTTACTTCACTAAAGGAAATATTACCCTTGCCAACACCAAAAAACCCGCCACATATCTACAAAGAATTTTTCATGTGTTGGTTTGCAGTATCACAGAAGTCTGAAACAGTCAGCAGATAAAAGTTAACTTTGGTTTTCGCCCTATGTTCCTGGGTATAAATTAATCTTCTCAGAACAAGACCACAACTGACAACTGTACTCCTCCATGGATTAAGAGGTTTAAATAGGTATGATCAGCATCATTGTCTCACTAAACTTAATGTCAGTCTTTCTGTAACAGGCTGCCCTGACAATTTATAGCAGCTCATCTATGCTCTAACACCACTCCCACTTATCAACATAAAATCAGCAGAAACTGAATAGCAGTGAAAAAAAGTTGGATTTTGAGAAGTGACAATGAAAAGAAACAAGAATTTTTTCTTCACTAGTATATAATGCTTTTTACTAAAGACTTTTTTCCATAGCAGAAGTCATAGTATCACTTTCTTCTTTACTAGCAAAAGTCAGTAAAGTGTTGGCTGAAACCTGATCAGCAGCTCGCTCTCCACTATTCCCCTGCCCACCCTGAAGCAACACAGACCTGGAACTCATTAGATCATCCTATTTATTCACATTCAAACTGAAAGAATGATCACATCTCTCCCTCATTGTGATGAATTGCAAGAGCTGCTTTTAGAGCTTCAGGCCATCATAAAATGGCATCACCACTAAGGTCTTCCAAATATCTTCCCGTAGCCCTGTAAGGAGGAAGTATCTAGCATTAAACATGTAAATACCCAAAAAAAGAAAGTGGATACTGAAAAGTTTTCAAGGCCGTGTTCAAGTATCACGTAGTAAGAAAACCAAAACTTTTTTTTTTTTAAGCATATGCTTTACTGCATTCCTTTGGAAAAAGATATTAGCATTCCTGCATAATTCTGGAAGATAATAAGCAAAATCGACTTTGACATTTTATACAGACTCCCATATCAAATAAATCCAATCAATTTTGTTCTTCAGCTGTGAGACCAGCAAAACTTTGACTATATATTTAACATTCCAAAACTGAAAAAAAAAAACAAACCTACAATCCACAGACACACACACACCCCCTCCTTGAGAGTCTTCACTAATAAAATGCTTTAGGTACAGGATTTTTTTATTATTATTTTTAAACTCAGTGATACATTTCCCATCTTCCATCCAGAAGATTAATACATGGGATATTACTCTACTTTGAACCTTGAGAGAGAGCAACTCATCTACATTGCACTCCATTTTCACTAAGAGAGTGCTGTACTGTAATGCTTTCTCTTGTCAACAGCAAATCCTTTATTTGAAAAGGAGCTAGCTGAACTCCCACCTAAAGAAAAAGTAACTAAAAAGGACTTGGGCTGAAGATCTTTCTTAATACACAGATGCAACACATGAAGATTACAGGTTGCATGACACAATACCTCATCCTGATGGCACCTGCCTATCATTCACATTAAAATGTTATACTGTCAAATACTGAAACCTGAAACGTGTACAAGTAACACTAGAAAAATCAGAAGTGGATGCAGTTTGCTGCAGAGAACCTCAGGCTTTTTAGATGGGGCCAATGTGGTCCTCACAGTTGGTCAACATACCACTGACTGGATAAAACATTTATGTTTGGCGGAGTCTCAGCTGGGTATATTCAATCCTGATTTGCTATCTCCTTTAATTAACCACAGAAATTACAATTTAACATTGTTATTAGTGCGTAGTATGCGACTATAGACAAGCACCTGCAACATGATAAAAGTATTTACTAGAAACAACCAACCAGTAAAAAAAAAAAAAACAAAACCCACAACAAAACCACACACCCACAAACAAAAACCTCCTAGGGATCTTTAAATGTACATTACCAATGAAGAAGTCACACTTACACATTAAGAAAAGACTTGACTTCAAATCTTCAACAGCCTTTTTAACATTTTTCCACATGGAGGAAGAAGAGGTAAGTATGTAAGACTCAGAAAAGGCCACATTCAGGAATAATAGTGAAAAAAGGTCTGGAAACAAAAGGAAAATATTTTAAAAGGTGTAAACACAAGCATAACTGAATAAAATAAGCTGAAAAGCACAAATCTTTCACAATTTCACATTATGTACATTTTTAATACATTGAAGACAGAAAACCTGTAAATACATCCCGTCTTCTCTCCCAAAAAGCACCAAAATACAAATTCTGAATTAATGAGTGGGATTAAAAAAATCCCTAGCAAACTCCTCCTAACAATGCCAATTCTAACCTTAGCTTTGTCACTACTTCTCAGGCATTCCTAACTGGCCAGTGTAAAAACACATGAACTTGAAAACAAGACAGAAAGCAGTAACTGGTACCTCCGCCCATCAAATTTTCACTTGAACTGAAAAGAAACTTAAGGAAAAACTGTTATAAATTCTGTACCAAACACCTAATTATAACTCTTCTAGAAAGTTTTGCAGAAGCTGGAAGGTGTGGGGATGAGTATTACATTCACAGTATTTGAAACAAATACATAGATGATAAGGCAGACAGAATATGTTAGGGACCTTTTACAGTTTTTCCATTTAAAACAAAACAAAAAAAAAAGAAATTCAAAGTACATTTCCAGGCAGGTAGCATTTTAAAGATTTCTGTAGAAATTGTATAGTCATTTAAATTTTACTGGAAAAACTCGCCATGTTGAAGTATTTTCCACACTTGGTCACATCCTACATGTGTCTGAAAATTTCGAGTAGTACCTTCAGCTCCACAGAGACCTGGGCACAGAACCAGGTCCTCGGGAACCCACAGAGCCCGGTGCTCAGACAGAGCCTGACACTGAAAAACGCTGCTTTTGTGAAATTAAAATATAAAAGAAAAAGAAATTACTAAATCGCTCTCAAAGCTAAAAGAGACGCCCCACACCGCACAGCAAACTTGCAATTTAGGAAAGCAGCAGCTCCAAGCTCCGATGACACACGGTCACACAACGCACCTGCAAACCCCCCCTCCTCAGCCCTGCTCCTGCCGGGGCTCGCCCGGGGCTACCGGCCCCGCCATTAACAGCAGCGGCTCCACCAGGAGTTTGACGGGGCTCGCTGAGGGGCAGGGCCACGGCGCGGCCTGTTCCCTCGTCCCCGCGACGAGCAGGCAAGGAGGAGCAGGGACAGAATACGAAGCAGTGGCTGAGAACGATCCAGCAGGGTTCGGCAGAACCCCCGGGGCCGCCCCGACCTCAGAGCCAGCCCGCGGGCTCCGCCACAGCGCAGCGGCATCGCCGGGCGCTGCCCGAAATTGGGGTGGGGGTAAGGACACCTCTCGTCCCCAGCTCCTCCTTTACCGCCACCCATCTCCTCGGGCAGCCCCAGCGAGCGACGCTGCCCCCGCCCCGCCCGCCGCGGGGAGCCCACCCGGCCCCGGGGGGCTGCGCACTGCCCGCGACGCCGCGCCGGGCCCCGCGTAGTGCGGCGGAGGGATACAGCGCCACGGGAGGGCTCACAGCCCTGAGTTACTCTCGCCCGCTCCCCGCGGCAGCCTGAACTCTGGCCGCCGGCCGCCCCGCCAACAGCCGCGGCCGCCCCGCCAACCTCCCGGAGGGGGCGGGGGGCGCAGGACTATTTAACGGCTCAGCCCTACCACACTGAGGCTTCCTGCCCCGCCGCTCGCATCTCCTGCCCGCTCCTGGCCGGCGCCAGGCTGCCGCATCTCACGCCCGCCTACCCCCCCCCATCCTACGCCCAGCGCTCCTCGCGGAGTTACCTCGCCCCGCTCCATAGCCCGGCTAGTCCCTGCTGGCGGCCAAAACAGTTTTCATCCGGGAACTGTGGGCATGCGAGCCCGGCTGTGGGGGCGGCCGCGGCGGAGGGATACGTCTTCACCTGAGGCGACGGACGGCAGCCGATGAGGCCCAAGGCAGGGGAGCGCTCAGCGTGTGAGAGGGGGTGGTGGAACCAACAGCCGCTGCTGCCTTCCTCCTCCTCTTTCTCTTCCTCGGATGTGGCCACGGGGGCTGAAGGAGGGAGGGAAGCACAATGCCGGGCTGCCTGGCCTTGGGGGGGCGAGTCCTTCCCCCACCCCTTCCCCGGGGCCGCTGCGGCTTGGCAACAGCCGAAGGCCAACTGCCGGACGGTGCCAGGGAGCCTGGCCACATGGCAGGGCTGTTAGGTACAGCTGACAGTGGGGATTTCTGAAACACTTTATACCCACCTGGAATGAATAGGTACAAGAAATTGACGGTTATGGGCGCCGAATGGGTTGGGCCAGTCTAACAGATAAGAATCCCTCCCATCACACCGGAAGGGTTTGCCAAGTCCGAACCCATACTCAAATCCCTAAATCCTGGGAGTTTAAACAGGCCCGGCATTGCCTGTCAATGGTTGGTTGTGCGTCTCTGCCCATGGGAGTGTGTGTTCGAGAGACCGTTAATGGCACTGGGCAAGGGAGGGGTGATGTGCCACTGGTAAGCACACAGAAAGGTCACTGCCTAGGGTGTTTGTGGTCCAACCTAGGGGAAGAGTTGCTGAGCTGCATAGCTGCAGTATACAGGGGGAATCTGGAGAAAATCGCAGCAGTGAAAGCATTCAGGATGTTATACCTGGGTTAGATGAGTTGATACGTTTTCATGTGCTCAAGATAAAAATCAAAGCAGAAAGTCACTAGAAAATAAATGTTTGCAATATTAGGGACACAGTATTGTTGCTGCTTAGAAGAGGGATAAACTGTGCTTGTTAGCAGTAGCATGCTTTAAACATTTGTGCTAAATTTCAATGCGCACAGAAGATCCACGATTGTGAAGGCACATGTGAAGTAGGAAATTCAGGTGAAGCATAGCCAAAAAGTGACAAGCAACCATGGCAGAAATAGGTTGTAAAGATGAACTGGGACTGAACAGGTCAGTGAAAAGAAAGCCTCTCTCCATTTACGAAATAGCATTCAAAAACCAAAAGCAGGGAGGAGAAATATTTGGGTTCCCAAAGGGAAAAGCTTAAACCAATTCATGAGCAATTTGGCTGAGCAATTCAGCTAAATTTTTCTCCAGAACTCTTGTCATATCTTACTAGTAGCAACAACATTTAAGAAAATCAGTTTTTACTCATGATTAAATTTGAAAGCAAGGAGGAATGTTGCTCTCTTTGCGTGTGTATGTGTGTGTAATAAGGATCCATTTAATAGTAACATTTTTAATTCTTCTTTCAAACTGGTATCACTTATTTCCCTTGTGTCCTGGACTGTAAATGAAAATTAATAGAAGCCATTTTGGGGTGTGTTTTTTTGGCCCTAAAGAATATTTCAGGAATAGAAATCTATTATTGATGGTTCTACTTCTCCCAAATGAAACAATCTGTGCCAAATGTAAGCGGAGAAATATACTGGTGATTTGCATGCAGATCTTCACCTTTTTCTCTAAATGGTCAGAAATGGAGTTTGCAAATGTGGGCCTATAGTGTTTTGGAGGATCTGAATGCTTAACTACAACTGAAGAAAACAAATGAGAAACAGCATCGTTCTGGATGCAGCTGTAAAGTCAGAAAAGACGACGGAAAAGAATTATCCATTAAAGTTGTCAGTCTAACAAGCAGCTACAGTATCTTATTTGTGTTAGAATGCTAGTATTCATAATCTGAAATTAAAATCTATATCCATTTATTGTCAGTTGTTCATCCCAAAAAATTCACATATAAAAATAGAAACAAATACTTTATCTGTAGAGTATCACTTCATAACTCAAATTTAGAACACGTATGGATGTCAAGCGCAAGAGAGAAAAAGAAAACTTGTGAGATAACACAAGGGAAAGAAGAAAGGCTAACATCTAATTTATCATACACATTGAGATTCTTTGCAGCACAAGAGGAATCAAAAAGAAAAACATCAAAACATGCGTGTAATAATAAATTTACATTGGGATTAAGATTCGTATAGGAATATGCAGAGAAAAGAAAGGTGCCAATCAGGTGAAAAATGAAAGCAATGAGAAAACCCACCAAAAAGATTGAGATATAATGGCTTCTTCCAAAATTAATGAAACAATTCTTTACTCGTGAGAGTCAGCATCCACAAAAGTGCTCTCTGAAATGCCTACGTCCTTGTCTACCACCTCACAATTTTACAGGAGTACGAGGAACCCTCTATAAACTGTGACATAAGAGGCTGCCTCAAAAATCTTTTCGAATCCCCGCGCTCGCTGCTGAAGCTGACCAATGAATGCAACAGCTACCATCCTACCACGCTCAGAGTAGAAACTAAACTGAAAGCCATCAGAGAAACCCAGGTGACACTGAAGTCTTCTGAAGTTTTTCAGAGGCGAGCACAGAGAACTAGAGAGCTATGCGTTTTCTGTCTATCCTGATGCTGGCAGTTGAACCTCCTTGGCATCCAGGCATGAATTGTGACAGTGTGCATGAATGCAAACACAGATACTTTTAAGTACTTTTATGTTATCCTTAGAATATGATTTCTTTGAAGTAGCATCAGGCCCTGTCCTATTTCAAGGATCAATGAATGCCGCATGAGGACTAGAATATCTTTGTATTCTCTTTCTAGAGGACAGAGATCACACATGATGGGTACTGGATAGGCATGATATGTTAAATTCCCACACTTAAAAAGCAGGGACTGAATCCACATAGTACTCCACTCCATTCTTTTTCAGAAGATAAATTGAATTTGGTCCACTTTACTGTGTGGGATCATGTAAAAAAGATGTTCACCTGCAAGACAGTCTATGTTATGTAAAGCATGAAATATCCCACAGAAGTTGTCACCAAAAAACGCTCTGATGTGCCATCAGGTTTTTTTCTGAGTATTGGCTGTTGTCTCCAGAAGCATATGTAAGCAGTGTAGTATTTTGGAAACCTTAAAGGTATTTGTACTGTCCCAGTGCACATTACATCACATTATTCTATGCATCTGAAATAGCAAACAATTACAGGTCTTCCCATTCCATATGTCATTAACATTAGTCTGTTATAAATTTGTAGGCCAATTAAGTGCAAATAAGCAGCTTTCATAATGCTTTTTTTTGTTATTGTTGCTATTAGTTCTGTATACGTAATGTTTTAAAATTGAAAAGTCAATGTTTTCCTCAGTTATCCCTGGTTTTAATTAGATATCAAGCTTCTTTATGGATAGCATGATGGATTAGATCAATTTATTAGTGTAATGTGCTGGACTGAAATTACTTACATCAGAACTGAATCCACACCAAATAATTGGGACTAACTTAAGGATTTCCTCAGAAATACTCTAGAAAAAAAAAAATTCAATTTTTAAACGACTGTGCTGAGGCAAATACCAAGCAAGGATCACCAAATAAAGCTGAGGAACTCTTCATTTTTTAAAGAAAACCACTTCTTTTTAATGTGAAGCTCATACATTTGAATCATTGAATTTGGTCACAGATGTGAAAGAGCTTCTTTTAGAGTTAGCAACAATAGTGGAGTGTTACTGCTAGTATGGTCCATATTTGAATTACAAAGTGGAAATATCTGGCTAAAAGTGAAAACATTATTTCATTCAGATTTTCATATTTGTTGGTATGTATGGGAAAATAGCCATAATATTTGAACTATGGTGATTTTTAGTCTTGTTTCTCTCACATTTTTTGTTCAATCTAACATGAATTTAAATTAGTTTCTCTTTCTGCAGATATTACCAATGGTGGTGGTGTTTTCATTTGAACTTTTATTGCCACAATTTTAGCAATTGTTGTTTAGGTGGCTCTAAGACTGATTGGCACCATGAAACCCACAAAGAGAGCTAAATTACTCACTTCTTTCACTGTTACAGTGTCACTGTAGATGTGCCTGGAAACCCATAATGAGTATTCAGTTATATTCTGATATTAATAATGATACTATTAGGTGTCAGCATTAATACTGCTATACTTATAAGATTATGTATTGTGAAAAAGAGGCCGTACCATTATGCTTTCCTATTGTTTTAACCAATTAAACAAAACCAGGCTATTTACCATAAAAGAATGGAGATAAAAAAGCCCTGAGATCTTTGTTTTACCTTACTAAAATGTGAGGTATAGGGACTAAAGGAAACCATACATTGCAAAATATTTGATCATCAAAGCAAATCATCTAGTGTATCAGAAACTAACTTCTTATAAAAAGGCAATTTTCTTATTTTCATGGTGTACTGGTATCCCCTTAGAGAAAGATATATGGAACTTCTCTCACAGTCATCAAGCAGCTCATTCATACAAGCATTGTTTCAAGTACACTGTACTTTATGGAAAAGAATGAACTCGGCCTAGACAATGTATTATTTATTTTAGTGACAAGCGCAATTGGAGCTTTTTGTAAGCAGATCAGTATGGAAATAATAGACTTGAAGAAGGAACTCAAAAGGCCCCACCATAAAGCTTTTACGTTTCTAAATTACGTTTGTAAAAAAGACTAATACAGGAAAGTCAAGTTAGCACCTTTAGGGAGTGAACTGGTATGGAACAGAATAGAATAAGCGTAATTTCTTTGAATCCTCAATTTACAGTGTCTTGTTCATCTGTAAGATTATATTTTTTATTTACTGGTCATTACAAGAATTTGAAAAAAACATCTAGCAGTAACTTAACTCAGGCTTTTGGTGTCACAACAGATCTTTTCTAACTCCCATGACCCAGATATTCTAAAAAGAAATGGCAGAGGCATCTCAATTCTTCTTTGCTCTTAGCTCAAGGACTGTCCCAGGCAGTTTGCCTACCGAGGCTGAGTAAGGGCTGTCAGTTCCTAATCATAATTTTCCTTCGTCTAAGCATGTTTGGTCCATGGTTCCCTCCTCCGTGGATTTCCAGCCACTGATACTTGTGATGTTGCACAGCCGGTTGTACCATGAAGACAGACATCTTTTATGCTATACTTTTCATGAACGTATTCAGAACTTGCTGTCTTCTGGAAAAACAGATAATCATTTGAGCTGTTCTGGTAATACTAAGTAGTAGCTGTAGCTGCCAGGCAGTACAAGAGAATACAGTGTATAATCTCATTACAGACAAGCCCAGAAAGAAATATCAATAAACTATATTTTGTAAAGTATATAATAAATACATTAAATGCTGAAATAGACAAATGCATGAGATTAAGTTTGGCTTACTAAAAGCACAAAGTGATTCAGAATTTTATCCATTTATCAAGGAATGATTTAGTCCACATCATAAAGAAAATGTCAGAAACAGGAACTCTTCCAGAAAATCCGCACAGCCAGTGGATGAGCAAGGTAGAAATGAGCACTCAGAAGAACAAACCTCAGAAGGAAACCAAAATGAATTATTTGCATTTTTAAGAATAGATTTGTGAAGTGTTCTGCGTTAGAACTCTTCTTTATGGAATATGTATAAAAGACTGTCTTAAGTTGTCTCAAAGTGTCAGTAGAAAATATTATAGAACAACAAAATGAATGGCAAGAAAGTCAGAAAGACCAGAGCCAGGAGTTCTAATGGAATAAAGGATGAAATGGCTGCACAGTTACATCTGAGGTGTAACTTTTCACTTCAAACTGATGCGGTGCCAAAAGAATAGAAGATGGCATATAGGAGCCAAAATTTTTACAGGGTTTTACAGGAACCAGAGGGCCATTAACTAATAAGTCTTATGTGCATACACAAAAAACTGGTAAGAACTTTAGAAAGCACAGAAGGTCCCACAGAATTTTCTGTTAAGGCCTGTGCTGCTCAGTGTATTCATGGAGCGGGAGGGTGAAGTAGAGCCATGCCAAAGTTTGATGATGACAGTAAGTTTTTCAAGTCACAATTTTCTGCAAAGAGTTGGAAACATTGGTCATGGTGCTGAAGAACTGGGTAATAAACTGAAAGATTAAATTCAATACAATATCAAGTGATATATAAAAAAGGAAAAGCAATAGTAATTTTTTATAGAAAATTATGGGTGAAGTATCTTTGAGATGTGGTGGGCATTGATAGGAAAACAGTTGATATGAAAACTGAATGCTCAGTAATAATCACAAAAGTAAGTAAAATCTTAAGAACCAGTAGAAAAGGAGTAGAGAACAAACCAGTAAACATCACGGTGTCCCTACACAAATCCTTGCTATGGATGTATTTTCCACACTATATGCAGCTCTGCCTTCCTTGTCTTAGCCTGGATGTCACAGAACCAGGAGGATTATGAAGAAGGAACATAAGAGCATGGAATCACTTCAGTAAAGAATGAAGAAACTCAGACTTTTCAGCTGTGAGAAGAGGTAGCTTAAAGGGCCAATATTCTGGAAGTGATATGAAGGAGGTGAGCAAAACTTTACCACTGTATTTATGGCTCTACCACATGTAACTCAATTAGTAATAATCTGCTAAAAGATGAGATTCACCTTCATAAGTAGCTTGCCTTGGCACCAAAACTAGAATTTTTGCATGTCTATTTCTTGATATACTAAAGCCACTCAGAGTATGTTTTAGTCTCATGAAATCTAAAGTTTGCATGGTTAAGCAAAGATCAGTTTTGACTCGTCTCAATGCGTATAAGGGTCTTCAGCATCAGGAGCTGAAGTCGTAGCTGAAGCAAGGGCAGGCAAGCTAACTTAAATGAGAAACTAGGGCTGGAAAAGAAAGTGGCGAGGGCCAGGAACCAAGATCAATCAAGGGCAGGATTAGGAACAGGCACTCAGTAGGAAGAGGAACTACAACAAGGTCTAGAAACCAGAAAATTGGATCAAGATTTTTGGCAGGAACCAACACTGCAGAGCCAGAATCTAGAGCACAATTATAACTAAAAGGCAGTAAGCCACCCAGAACACCCTGTCCATTTTTCTGTATGTCAAGACAGGTTACACTAATGAGCTGCCTCAGAGGCTCATTACCCATTGGAAAACTGGTTATGGCCGGATGACTAAGAGATACCTGAACTGACTGTGGGAGACGTCTTGACTTTGCAGCTTTCAGTAACAGCTGAGCTAGCAGGATGTGTTGAGTGACACGAGCATCTTCCTCATCAGCAGGTACTAATGGAGGGCGCCGACAGCCTTTTTGTTAGTAATGAAGCCACATGAGAGCAGTGAGCTGGAATGCAGTTGCCCAGATGAGATGAGAGGGACTGGAAAACCCAGAAAAGTTTGAATCAAGGCAAGTTTCAGTAATCTGTTAATGCACAGAGATGCTGAGAAAACAAGACAATCCTGAAGCCTTTCTCAAAATGGGGAAGATTTTACTGTTGGTGGCAAACAAACTAGAAACCACACACCATTGCACATTCTTTCTGATGCAATATTACAAAATACATCCTAACTACTGGTCTTGTTTTCTTTAGCAAGGCCTGTGCCAATTTCCCTTTCAGAAGGTAGAGATATGCAAACTGAAATATTTAAAATCACTAAGTTCTATGCCAGAACATAAGACATGGCATTATATATATTTTTAAACCATAACTTCTGTCCATTCCTGCATTTCTAGCAGCTATGAATGTCTGTCAGTAGAGCCCTCTTGTAAGTTTTTACCACCTAGGCACACATGTCCATACCTGCACATCTCAGGTCAGGTTGTTTGACCTCTCTGCCCCAGTTTATCCATTAGCTGGAGTGAAGGTGTACACTCATGTGTGTCTTTAACTAATTAGTTTTTTATCAGCTTAATTTGTTCTTCAATGAGTGCTATTATATTAGCTTAAAGTAGTTCTTTGTCTTACTCCACAGACTAACAGCTTCATACCTTCTTTGATATGTATTAAGTTTCTTTTTCAAGAACTTTGTGACATCTCAAAATATGTGTTTTTCTCATGAACATCAATGTGATTTCCTGCATTTTAACCTTGAATACATACATACATACACGTCAAAAGAAAATCTAATCGGAGAAGTAAACAACATTCAGGTATGAGCGTTTGCTTCCTGTTGAATTGTGTGGAAACTGTAGAAATATCTCTGTGCCGAATCGGACAGGACTTGTTTCCTCCTTGCTGCTTGAACAATGATAACTTCCAGTCACTGCTGATAAACCTTTCCTAACAAATCCCCACCAACCTTGACTCTAATGGGAAACTAAATTCCTCTCTTTTACTCAGATACCCTTGTACTTTTTTGTATGTTTGCTGTATCACTACATGCTGAATTTTATCTGGGTCTTCTAGAAATTGCTCTGAAAAAGTCTCCAGCTGATCCAATCTCTCATTAGGTTAGACATTGACAGAAATATCTTCAGTTTTATCCAGTTTCACTCTATTTCATTGGCTCCCTATGAAGGTTTCAAATGGGCTTTAAAGCATTACTTTTAGATTAAATCTAATAATCTGTTGGCTTGATATAGTCAACAATTCCTAAATTTTGAGTCATCTTGTATTTTGAACCTTTAGCTAGCGGATGCTCTACTGCACTTCAGGCCTGGCAAAGGCAGAAATTTCTCTGTGTAGCCCCACAACTATGTCATTGCATTTAGTTATCTGTAATCACACTGCAAATGAGTCCCACTTCTATATTCATTCATCTTTGGCACTTTTGCTGAGATTATTAATATCAAGTGGTAGCTTATGAAGAGTGGAGACAGAGATCAAACTCCCTCTATATAGGAGTCCAGGCTAAATTTGAAGTAGGAACCTACCATGAAGAATCCTTCATATACCATCCTCAATGCGTTTGTAAGATTCACAGCATAGACCTTTCTAGCTATTCCAAAAGGTGTACTGGAAACAGCAGGTGCCAGGTTGTTTTTTAATTGTGCCCTGTGGCTTTGGATTTCACTGCCTAATGGCAGGAAATCAGTTACACTATGTTGTTGTAGTTTAACAACAGGCTAAATAAAGGCTTTTTTGTTTTCCTGGCTCCTTAATCCGTATGAGATGTGTTAGCTGTTATTTTAATTCTGTGCCCCATGAGGCTTTCCAAGCAGTTCTCCAGACATGCACATTGTACCTATCCCTGTTTACAGAAACAGAGCAGACTACTGGTGTGAACGGGTTTGTTGGTTTGTAATTAAGTGTCTTTGTATTGGGGAAACTAAGCCTTTATTTAAAATCAGCTGGTACTATAAATTGTTTCATACTCCATAATACTGATCATGGGTTTCAGTCAGACATACGGAAATTCAGGCGTTTTCCTATTCCTAACTTAAAATTCTGTTGCTGGTTTTCCTCTTAAGATGGAGTACCATATCCCACACAAGAGGTGAGCAAAACAACCACACTATAACAACTTTATAATCCTAAATGCTGCAGTATTTGCATTACAGAGTTGTACAAAAGGACAAATAAGCCATGTGACAGCCACCATGTTACTGTCTCTGCATTGTCAGTCAGGCAATTTATTTGAGATATAATAAAGATAAATACAGACTCCAAAAAGTTCAGGAAATATCATCCTTGTCGATACCATATGTATTGACAGTTGATAAGGGAGAGTGGCCAGATATGCACAGTTTTGGGAAATCAGAGATCAAGAGGAGAAATACATCATTGAGATTAAAATAATAGCTCCTGTAAGCAAAACCCAGTCTTAATTTTCAGTTACGAGTTAGCTTGCTAATGCTATTTCATTATCTCCCTTCTCATGAAATCTATTCCCCCAAATTAAGTGAGTTTGCCAATAACATTTTGTTTGTAGATCTACAAATATGAACTTGTTAGGTATTTGCAGAAAGAGACTACATTGATTAATAAGGGAAAATATTAGGAGCAAGGAAAATATGGGTCCTAATCCCAGCTGAGCCACTTATGGTATAACCTTGAGGAAGTTACTTGACCTTCATGTTTCTCAGCAAACTCTGCTGGAAATTAGATACCAGCTGGACCTTGGAGAATACCAGACACATCTGCTCAACTCCTCCCAATTAGCAGTGTTAGAATAATGGTGAGCAGGCTTGCTTGGTTGTGGGGTGCTATGCACATAAAATACAGTTGAGGATTAATGACCTTTCTTCCCTTTCCTAGCAGGGCTGAAGTGATGTTAAAAGGTGGCCTACGTGCTACACACCCTGTCCAATTGTTCCCTATATCGTAAATGAAAATAATGATGCACATGAGGCAATTAGACTTTAAAAGGATTCCAGCTGTTCCTTTCCACCCAGCATTCCCCTGCACTTCCAACAAGGACATTTATCAGATTATCTGATTAGAACAATTAGATTTATAGGGCCAGACTCTTATCTGCATCCATAATGAGCTAGCTGCAGTTCTTTAATATAGGATTGGCTCTATGCAACTGGAAAAGGCAAGCCCAAGAGTTTGCAATCCCTACAGTGAAGTATCATTCTGGCCACATTCACACCAAATACACCTGCCAATAACATTATATCATCAAAGAAATTTGTCATGTCAAGTGCATCCCAAAGTCCTTTTGTGCAGCTAGGGGATTTTCCTGAACAAAGTCTAAATTCTCTCCTGTCAACATTTGTTGTATTATTTATTAAAAAAAAATAAGAACACAGGGCATACTGAAGAAAGGCTCATGCTTTAGTCACTTTGACAATAAAATTATATAATCCCACATAATCCTTAGACCTCACAGTTCACTGAAGCAAGGACAGTGAGAAGGGTGCACTCACGTATGACTGCCATTATATATGGTTCAGACATAATTTCATGCACATATCAAGAAAAAAACATTCAATACTTAAAACATCACCATGGAAGTAATTTGAAAACCCAGATTATAAACCAGCACCATATTATCATATGAAGTCTTCCATATTTCCTACAAGAGAAAATAGTTCTCAATAAGTAAGTGCAATGGTAGCTAATGCAGCACAGTATAATAACTATTACACTATTTCAGAATGATCGAATTGCAAAGAAGCTATGATATGCAGGCTTAAGTAAAATATCCATTACTTCTCTCTAATTGGGATCCTCAGTACGTTTATTTATTTATTTAATTATTCACTAGGATATAGAGCTATACTTTCCAAAAGAAACATGCAGTCTCTCTCATACAAAAATTTCTTTGAAGTATCTGTGTGACAATCCATGCCCCATTTAGCCTCATGGCAGAAGGAGAGTAAGGATTTTTGACAGATAACTGCTCATTTGCTGTAAAGTTCTCCATCCATTGTTTATTGTTCTTTTATAACCAATTTATTTTCCAGCAGATCCATGGAGACACACTCACTCACCCTCAAGTGCAGTCGTGTTGGTAGTGCTTATTTATATGCTGAACAAAAAGCTAAATACACCTAAACAAGTCCTTTTAAATCCTCTCTGTAAGGGATCACGTAGGACCATATAAGACCTCCTGGTATGTTGGTCAGTTTAGCTAACGTGTGGGTTGTCTAAATATACTGCAGACATAATACAGCTGAAAATACTACACTAGAAAATGAAAAGTAAGGAAGAAATTACATCCAGGTGTCCACTGTCTGATAGGACTTTTTCTGGAGTTGGTACAGCTTATGCCTTTTCCATTTTTGCTCTATGCAAAAATCTGAGGACCACTCATGTTAGTTTGATCTGCTCATAAATTTTGCAAGGATTAGCTCTGCAGGAAAGCACATATCATCTCAAGGTTTGGCACCCAGTGTTGCATCTTCTTAGACAGAAGATGTGCTGGCACATTCTCACTGCTTCCTGAGAGACTTGAGGAATGGCTACACACACAGGATCTCTGCAGGAACGTGGAGAAATCTCATATTTCTGCAGTGTTGTGGAACTTCCCATCTTGGAATTTTATGCAAGCAGATAAAACAAACTTTAGTCCATCTTCTAGGTGGCCCTCCTCTTCAGAGTCCCATTGTCATGATCTAGTTCACAGTAAATTCTGATATTTGGTAGGCACTGCATTATCTGTGTCGGACAAGGTGAGGTGTAACTGCTGTCTATTATGTTGTGAGAGCATTTATTCCAGCTTTCAAATTCATAGTTTTTCACCTGGTTCTACACCTGACAGAGAAAATGTCAGAAAGAACTAGTACCTTACTCCCAATCCACGCCCCTGATGAAAGCTAGGAAGACTTTGAGCCTTTGACAATACAGCTGGAAAAATCTTGTTCTCAATAAAACTGAAGAGTATTCTGTGCTTGAAGTTTAATTGGTTAGAATTCACCCTTAAAGGCATGGTATACTGTCGGAGTGGGAAGACAGGCGCGGAGTAACGATGGAGTCTCAATGTGAGTATGATCGTTCTCCTTTATTACAAGTTTTAGCAGAGTTTATATAGGCAAACAGCAGATACACACGCCAGCAGGTGTTACACGATGGGCTGCCGGCTCTCATTCACCCACCTTAAGCTTTCATATAATTGGTACAAGGTGGCTGCCCACACACAACACTACTCCGTTAGTTCCCAAGCACAGTTCCATTTTATTAAGCTTACACAAAGGCTAGGTAAACATATTTACCATAAAATAAGCAAGGTCAAGGAAAGGACAATGCCATCCTGAGGCCTGCTGCTAAGGCTGCAGGCCTGAGGCCAAGGCTTTGGGCCTATGGCTGAGGCCTCTCCCCTGATCCCGTGTCTAAAACTGGATTGTTCATCCCAGTCAAGTCATGTCCTCTTGCAGACAGCCATTCCTCCACAGTATACGATTTAGAGAATTAAAAGATACTAAATTGTCATTCCCTAGACACCAAGGGTAGAATTAATCCAAAATAAGTGGGATGAGTCAGCTGGAGATGCCTGTCTTTCTCCATTAACCATAGAGAGAATGTAAACAACTGTTCCTTAGCTACATAGTTAACCTTTAGATAGCTAAAGGTACATGGGCTGAATTACAGCTTTAATGGGTTAAGAACTCTTTGATGCACATGCACACACATCACGTACTGATAGCAGCATTTCTTACAAGCCATCTTCCATCCAAAGCACCAGATTTCAGGTGGTTGCAACTTGACAATTGTTTGATGTGAAGGTGTCAGTCTTTGGCTGAGTGTCTTGCAAATTTTCAGTCAGAAATGAGGGTCTGGTTAGGGAACATTTGAACAAACTGGACATGCAGTCCATGGGACCTGGTGGGATGTACCATATGAGTGCTGAGGGAGCAGGCTAAAGCCATTACAAGGCTACTTTCAGTAATCTGTGAAAAGTTATGGAAATGGGGGTTTCTGTCACTCATTTTCAAGAAGGGCAAGAAGAATCTGTGGGACAGATTCAGACAGGCAGCCTCACCTCAATCCCTTGGAAGGTGATGGAATAAATAATCCTGAAAAGCCATTTGAAATATATGATGGATAAGAGGGTGACTGCGAGTAGTCAACAGAAGTCATGCCTGAACAACCTGATAGGCTGCTAAGATGATGTGGCTGTTGTTTATCTTGACTTTAGTATAGGCTTTCAGCACTGTCTCCCATAACACCCTGTTTAACCAGGGACTGTTTAATGTCCAGCACTGTTTAACCTCTTCATTATAGGCTTGGATGATGGGGCAGAGTGCACCTTCAGCAAGTTTCCAATCACACAAATGGGGAGGAGTGGTTGATACACCAGTAGATTGTGCTGCCATCCAGAGAGACTTCAACAGGCTGGAGAAATAGGCAGACAGGAGTCTTGTGAGGTACAGCAAAACCAGGAGGTTTGGATTAGATGCTCTCCAGGGGTCTTTTCCAATCTCACCAATATTGTGATTCTGCAAGCCTTAACAAAGCTAAGAAGCAAAAAAAAAAAAAGAAAAAAAAAGAAAAAAAAGAAAAAAAATTATTTTCCTTACATCAATACATACACAGAGAGAGAGAGACAGAGAGGCACTTTTTTGACAGAGATATCTCCTCCTTATCTGGTTTGAAGCAGGAACTTGAAATTCAGCAGAGACATGGATTTTGTATCTGGGATACTCCTGTCACCTTCCTGGTTAATAGTCCCCTAAAAATAAGCAAGCTTCATAAGCTTATGTGGTATCTATTTTTACATATGTTCAGTGGGAATTTATTAGAGATTAACAGCTAAAATTCCAAGGATACTGTTATCCCTGAGCATGATAAAACTTCCTTACAGCCACAGATGAAAGCAGTCAAGAATACCTTTTTTCACATCTCCCTGAAAGGCCGTTACAGGATTCCATGCCATGGACAGCCAGAAGCTGCCTAGTTCCCCATCTAATTTTGCTCACGATGAATTGTAACCTTTCTCTCTTACACTGATATTGGTATTTCATGGTGAACATCTTGTTTAACTTTGTAAAATGAAGCTTAAATTGAAAATAAAGACTCTGTAAATGCTTTGGAGAAATACGTCCCAAAGGAAGCCATTTCAGGACAAAGGGTGTGGCAAGAAAAATGCGAAAGAGGAGAGACTGGAGCTGTTGTTAGGAGCTACTGGTGGCAGAGACAAACTAGGATTTGGAGTTATAGAGGAAAATGCATGAGGGGAACCACGGGCTGAAGAGATGGTTTGCGTGATGGGGTATTGCGGCTAGACAATTAACTGATGCAAAGGTACGGAGACAAGGAATCAGA
Source organism: Gallinago jamesoni (assembly GCA_025769975.1). Lineage (NCBI taxonomy): Eukaryota > Metazoa > Chordata > Aves > Charadriiformes > Scolopacidae > Gallinago > Gallinago jamesoni. The sequence continues at coordinate 22,131,508 of JAOQGH010000002.1, read as the reverse complement.
GTTGAGGAATATAGGAAAGAGAAGGAAAAATTGCTGACAAGAACCTGAGTGTGGAACGGGGGGGAGTCTGAGACACAGGCAAGAATTTGTGCGTAAGAAACTACAAGCTGATGGCAGAAGTGAGTCAATATGTTGCTATCTGAAAGACTCACTCTGCTGGGGATTTTTTAATAAAACTGGGAAATTATGTTTTTAAAAGAGTTGCTAAGTCAAAACCTTAAAGAATAATGGAACTAACGTTGTCCTTGAAACCTTTCATTGAGCTTCTCTCTGCAGTTTCAGAGAACAACCCAATGTAGATTTGAGTTGGGCTGTGTGTTGAGAAACAACGCTGTGTGTGAGCCAGGAAACACCAAGTGGGCAGGGTGGGATGACAGCAATAGTAAGAACAGCTTTGCACAGTTCATACAGCTACACGGTACGCTGGAGGATACAGCCCTATCCCTGCCTTTCCTAGGGAGGGCCCGGGATCCTGTCAACTGAAACACCATTTTCTATCTGTTCAGAATTTCACTGCTTCTTTTTCTCAATAAAAGCTACTTACAGTCCCAATGTGCAGAAGGACACAGTGGCTGGACCTGCTGCCCCTCCTAAGGGAGAGCACTGTCGATACCCACAGTGAGGGATCATGCTGAATTCTCTGAAGAATTACCTTCCAGTTTCATTAAATCAAGCACCCAAATCTAATTCCAATTTTTTTCTCCCTGCTTTATTTCATATTCCTTTGCCCCCCGGACTTCCCCCCGCCGAATACGCATGACACCCTGTTCTACTCTTCCCCCACTGGCCTCTGTTTTGCTGATTTGACATCCTCAGGTGGGAGTTGCAGCATCAGCCAGCACGTCCCTCCCAGTCACTGCCTTTGAACATTTTCACCTGTGGGGAGCTCCCCACGCTCCCTGCTCACGTCTCTTGCCTGCTCATTCCTCTTGCTACTGCATTGCTGGTTCAGCCCTGGGGTGTCCCACTGCTTTCTCCTTTCCCCACCCACAACGCCAGCAGTTTCTCACACTGGCGGCCCATGTCACAGGTGAGGCAGCTGCCACCCAATGTCCCGCTGCTGCCACCACCACGGTGACCCTTGAGAGGCAACACAGCCCACACAGAAGGAGCCACTCTGCAGCAGTAATCAGAGAGCACCTGTAGAGAGGTGGCTTTGGCTCTGGTGGGATATCCCAGATCTCCCTCACCACATGTTACAGGGACATAGCAGTGCGGTGAAATACACTTCTCCTGCTGGCTGGTGACACTAGACCTGGTCCCTCTTCATCGCCTGTTCCACAGGCAGGTCTATATTGACCATCAAAAATCATAACATCCCGCTGGGTGACATGCTCCTGGGGCCATTGCAATGTTGTTTTTCCAGCTGATTCACTTTACATTGCCAGTGCACCCAGCCAGTGTAACACACCGTCCACCTGCCTGCGCACCCTTGACAGAGATAATGTTAATAACTAAAGGCTACATCATAAAGGCTGTGCTGAAAACGTGAGAGTCTGAAAAGAGTAATAAGGAGTCAGATTAAAGGACCACCCAACCAAGTATCCCCAACCCTGGCTGAGCAAGTCTGCAGGGAGGAGCACAGATCAGACAAAGATGCTTCCCAAAAAAATCCCAACATCGTGGCTTACCGTGAGTAGGATGCCACAGCTTACCATGGCACCCTGCACGTTATAACTCTTACTGACTTTTTTATTCCATTAATTTCTCCAATTGCTGTTTGAAACTGGATAAGTGTTCCATGTCTAACATGACATCGTGTTTCCCAGCCTATGGGTTATGGAAAAAAGTGACTCCTTTAGTCTGTTTTGAATGTACTAATTCTGAATGGGAGAAAGTTTTATTTTTAGTTTTATTTGATGTCACCTAGCTCTTGGATGAGAAGACACAGTGAGCAATCATTTTCTGTTCTTCTCCTGTACCACTCATGTTATTATCATATTCTTCACCTGTCGTTTACACAGAAAAATCATGGTCTGTTTAATTCTTCTTCATATTCAAACCATCCCATTTGTTCAGCCATACTTATCACTATTCTCTGCTCTTCTCTGAAAGGGCAGAACTGAACTGCATGCAGTAGTAAAGACGTGAGCACTCCAGGAATGCCTACCAGCAAAACTATGTCATCTTATTTCTTTTTTTAATATTTTCCTAATAACTTCTAATTTCTGTCTCCTTTTTAGTGGCTACTCAGCACTGAGTTTTCATTTTTATGGGCTTTCCTGTTGAAGTTTCTGAACAGTCCCAGCTAGTTCAGTACCCATTGGTATGTATTTAAAGCTGAGATTGTTTTTTGCTATGTGCGTTACCTTTACCAACATTAAATTTGTCCATCATTTATTCCTCTGATAATAGCATAAGATCTTTCTGCAACTATTCAAAAGAACCTCTGGTCTTTATTAATTTGGTTTTTCAGTCAGTATCACCCGCAAACTTGACTTTGCAACCTCAAATAAATTTTTAAAATAATTAATATGCTAAAAAGAACCAAATAGATGTTTTCTTATAATAATGCTAAAAGTTCCCCAAAGTTTAACACAGCTTACTACATGTATTTACATTCCTCAGCTGAAGTTCATTTATTTTGTCTGTATAAGGAGTTCAAAGGCAGATTCCTAACCTTTCACAGAAAAGGTAGCAGAAAATTTTGTCTGAATAAGAAGTTCCAGAGGTCTGTATTTTGTGTTGGGTTGGTTTTGATTTTTTTCCATCTTCAAGCATTTCTCTTGCTCTCTCCCCCTCTCTTATCTTTTTCTCCAAAATTTCTCTACTGTTTTGTTTCTTCTGTTTTGTTACTTCCCATCTGTTCCTATTTACATTTTTCTCTTGGATTTTTTCTTCATATCAGTGTCCCTTTTCTTTTTATTCTGCTTCTTGAGTTTCCTTTTTTTTTTTTTTTTTGGCTTGTTTTGTAGCATCATCTCCAGTTCTGTAGTTTTCCTTTATTACGGTTACAATCATTCTACCATTTAATGTTTAGTATTTCTAATGCAGTACTGAATCAGTAAACTTTCCTGTAAGCCCTTGTGGACCTAACAAAAAGCTGGTCCCTGTCCCTGAGCACATAGTTTAAGTCAGTGGCAAAACCTAACAGGGAAAAATAGGGGGCGTGGGAAGCACAACGTGAAAGAGCTACGGGGAGTAAACTGAGATCACAACACGCTGGTTGCTTGGCTCTGCTGACGAAAGATGGCACAGAGACACTGGCTGAAAGGCAACATGGGAATTTCAAGGAGATGTTAGATGCTCCACCAGTACACACTGAGGGAAAAACGATAAAAATTCAGTTACTGTAATTTAGAAATTGAGTAACTGTAGAAAATTAGTTACGGAATAAAATTTTCAAAGCATAGGAGAAATTGATGGGTGATAGCACTCGGCAGTGGTAAGGCATACAGATTGAATCAGTGAGGATGGATGTATGCCTGATACTGTGAGAAAGGAGGAGACAACGGGACACTCAAGTTATGACTTTCCTTCTCCAGATCCATGTTTCTGGCCGTGTTTCTTCAGCACTGGAAATGCCAGCTGGCAACTCTAAACGGCAAAAATTCTCATACATTTTCACAGGAGCCATGGTATGTTTCACAAAAGAACAAGAAAACTGACAGTAAATTGGGAATTTGTGCTTCAGAAGCGTAACTCTCAGGCAGGTCAAAGCTAACATATCGGGTTGGGCCATTCCAACCCAGCCCCCACTTACTCTAATATAATTGGGGAAAAGGCACCCACGTTACTCCTTAGAGATGTGTTCCCAGCTGCCTTACATCTTATTATGGAAATTGGATGTTCTCCCCTGATACTAAATCTGCCCTCAAACCTCAATAACAGACACTTTAATTACAACTAGCATTCTCTCCTTATCCTAATTACTTTGTCATCCAGCTACCTGGGCCTCTGGAGTTTCTCAGGCAGACTACAGCTCACTTCTTCCATTTTTACCCCCCAAAAGATGATTTCACTTCCAAGTTTTGACCACTGCTTTCAGTCTAATTGTTAAAAAAATAAGGGGGAGTGGAAGGGAAAAGCTGACCTGGGAACCGAAGTGAAGTGGGGAATCTGCAAGCAGCAGATGGAAAACATGCACAACAGCCCTAGGAACAATGCAAAAACAGGATCCGCAGGAAACATCGAGTAAATGTAGCTTCCTCTATGGAAAACATATTTGCATTGACTGCATTAACTTTGTATAAGAGAAAGGACAAACTTTAGGCTGCAGAGTTCCTCTTCCTTTCCCTTGAAAAGTTGGCTTCTACAGATTTCATGTACTTTGTAACTATATAATTCAAATCAGTGACAAACAAGTGGAAAATTAAATGTACTATAACTCTTCAAACCCTCTTCTCAGCCTATATCTATGCAGTATTCAGCATAATGGCATCCTTCTCTGTGGCTTGACATAACACCATGGCACCTCTCTATTACAAACAATAAATAACAAAATAGAAAAGTGGCTTGTGAACCTGTCCAAAATCTAAGTTATAAAACTAGGGTGAAATTTTACAAGGGGAAATTTTACTCTTGCAAAGTTAAGTGGAAGTAACCCCCCCCCCCCTCCTGCTGGGGTTACTGTCCCTGGGGCTGAACCACTAGACCTGACCATTGGCACTCATTTGTGTCAGTACATTCTGGCATCTCAGTTTTGGAGGTGAAACCTTCCAGGAAAGAATCAGTAACCATGGGTTAGCAGCCGTAAGTGAAGCTGTGTCTATGCCTGAAGTCTGAATATTAAATATTGTAAGTGCACTTCAGACTGCAACCCATTAATTTTACTGGAAATAAAGCATTTACATACCTTTAGTAGCTATAGATCTCAACCCCACAGTCACTGAGCCAGTGTACTTTTGCATGGTCATGAAATTACAGTAACTTCCCCTAAATTCTCTCCTTTTTGTGAAAATGAAAACCAGCAAACTGCAATGTAATAATCTAATATCAGGCAGACATTTACCTTACAGGATAATAAACACAGTGAATTAAATTCATCCTGGAGCAAGTATGAAGAGTATAAAGTAAAGGTATTGATGTGGATGCATGCATTTTTATTACTAGTGTTAATCACTGTAGAAAATTAAAGGGAGTGAAAACTCAGAATCGTGGAAGCATTTACAACAGCCAAAACATTGCTCACAACAGTGGATTTTTATGAGTGGGGTTCAGGGTCTCAAACCGATAACTTTCAGCCCTACAAATCCCTGAGACAAGCCACTGCACTTCTGCAGGTTGGCTGATACCGATATTTACCATTCCCTTTAACCCACTCCAGAACTATGAGATCTGTTTTCCCTTCACTCTAGAGCAGTCTGTTCTGCGTTCCTCAAACTACCGGCTAAACCCTCTAGAAATCAGTCTTGCTTCTTTCTCTGAGTTTGCTGGGACAGGAAGAGGCTAAGAAAAGACTATACCAGCAATAGACATATCAGGTCTTTGAGACTTGCAACATTTGGATAACCTCTAATCATCTGATAGACATTTCTGTGAGCAGAAGCCAAGGAACATCTGAGGTAAGCATGCAAATTCTTGTTACATCTCTGCAGAGGAAGAAGAAAAAGGAGTCTGAGGATGGTGATATGACATATGGGGCAGCCAGATCAAGGTTGCTTCCAGGTTCAGAGGGAATAAGGAAGGTTAAAAGAGTAGCTACAACCCGTGGGTAGAATCACACTCCATATCCAAGAAGTTAAAGTCAACTTTCTTTGAAGAAGAATAAATTATGGGCAACCTCGTCCCAGATAACATGGAGGGGCTTTCCCACAGCAGTAACAGGTTTTCATACCTTGAATGGGGGAACCAAGTTTTCAGGTATCTTTGTAATTGTAGTCTAAATTTAAAGAAAAAAAAAAAAAAACAGAAGCATTTCAATGTACAGGAAAATTAAGTGAACCATTTAAAAAAAAAGGCGACACAGCAAAAAACCACCTGCATTCATTAAGGATTCCCTAATCCCTCTAAAAAGGGAGCAGAAGCACTAAAGATGGAAAAACAATATAAACTAGGCAGTTCTTGTGAGCAGTGAATTTGGCATTTTAGAGTTCAGAAAGACCCTGCAGGAAAATTAACCTCTATGCAGTGTTCTGTAACAAGAAAATTAAAGCCAAAAAAAATTGTCCGGGCATGCTGCCTGCAAGATTACAAGACTATAACATGAAATATGAGAGCAAATAAAATTCAAAGCAATGAAAAGTGCCTACATATTTTTCCTTTGCAGCAGCAATGAGAAATCCCATCTTGTGAGCATAGAACTGATTTAGAACATAACTCTGCAGAAGCTTCTAAGAGTATAGGAACTGACTCACACAAGTAAAAGCTTGCATGAGTTGCTTGTTCAGCAATGCAGGTAACAAATTCAGTGCACGATAATGAAGACTTCAGCCCTGTTGGACAGCAGAACAGGTTATTTTGGCATCCTTAAAACCCATTCTATTTTGATACGTTGCCAACGATGCAGTTGCAGCACCTTTCTGCAGCTGCCAGTTGCGATACCCACATGGCTCTCAGCTCAATGGCTGCAACGTCCCTTTGCGTTAAAAATAGTTAAAACAATGGAGAACTGCTGGCTCCAGAAGAGGTCACAGGGGAAAGTGGCACAGTCATGCTGTCTGTGGGGCTTTCCAAAGGTCTGATAAAGGCCGGAGAGGTGAAAGATTGGTTTATACAGGAGAATATGATTGAGAGAGAAAACCAGGAGAAATAGCGAAGCAGTACTCCAAGAGAACAGCAAAGCCATTACACAGGGCTGTCACTGCAATTGTTCTGCTACTTGATTTTTGCATAATCTTCAAAAAAGAGACAGGAAGAGAGCATGGTTGCCATGAAACTGCTTCCTGCTGTTTAGTTACTCTATATCTACAGGATGCAAGAACAGGATGGCACCAAAAAACAAAAAAAACCCAAACAATCTTCATCACCACAGTCTTCTAAGAGCAACAACCTGCAATACCCTGACTAAAAGAGAGCTGTAAGAACCTGAAAAGGTAGCGTGGGGAAGGGATGAAGCAGTCTTCAAGAAAGAAAATCTTGAGCTGTTCATATAAATTAGCGGGGGAAAGATTTTAGATGCTTGGAAAAGTAAGTTAGTTGGGCATTATGATCTGAAGAAGTTAAAGTGAGAGTTGAATATTTCACCACAAAGGTTTCCCAGAAAACAGATCTCATTCCATGGTGGCATTGGTCACTGGAAAGCAACTGCAGCCACACAGAAAAGGTGAGTTGCATCCCTCACTACTGGACACAGACAGACAGACCCACAGAGTGGCCTATATCCTGTGGAAGAATTTCTCCAAAAAAAAGGAAAGTCAAAAAAAGTATTGGCCAGCTTGAAACTTGCTAGCCATTCTCAGCTAACTGGATTGGCAGCTACACCAACCAGAATATACCGGGAATTCAGCATTTCTCTGTCCCATGTGTCCCACAGATACCCAGAGGGTCAAGAGCAGATCTGTGCCATGACACATGAGCCCATTTCTTTAAGGGCAGTTCTTTTTCTTTAAGTTGCCTTGCAAGACTATTTCAGGCAACTCAATACTACAGTTCAAATGAATGGTTGTGAAGAGAGACGAAATAGGAGAGATTCTTTTGGCAAACCTCCTGCTTTTTGTTAGTGCTGCAAAACATGTTGCCAGAAGAGAGGACTGTTTCCCGGCTCCAGTCCGAGTTAGCCAAGGTGACACTTGAAAAGAGGAGGCTTTCTCCAAATTGGCAGGGGACAAACAAGTTTTTACCTTGATTCAGAAGAGATACTAAAAATTAACCAACAGCAAAACAACTTATTGCTGCACATAGGGCTTGGATTTGCAGATGAACAGACACACTCTTGCCATTAAGCATACCTTGCTTTGGAACTATGAATTGAAAGCAGTGAGTACTGAAGAAAAAAGCCAGTCACCTTTCGTGAAAAGCAATAAAAATGAGCACCCTATGAAATGGGCTACAAATGGAGCTTTCAGCATGCTCCAAAACCAAGATTTTCTCAAGTACAAGGAAGCTTTGCACTTGCCTTCCCAGAGTCTTTGTATTTCATCCTATAATCTGAGTTCATTATCAGAAAAAACCCTCAGCTGCTCTTCACTCACCTGTGGACCTACTATGTTTTCTTTAAGCTTCATGGCCTTTTGCTTCCTGTTTAATGAACATGCAGGAAGCTGTGCTAAATCCCTATAATTGAGACTGGCTTACTGCTGCAAGATGACTACTGTTTAAAAGCAGATGTTTTAAAGCAGATTAATTTTTTCAGTTCTCCCTGTGTCTTTATTTCAATGAAAATTTTAAAACCTTGTAGTGAATTATAATAAACACATAGAGATCTAAGTGTAATATTTAAATTCTTGGTGGGACGTTGTTTGCACATTAAAGCCTCCTGTTCTTCTTAGAGGACTGCATGAAACCCTCCCACCATCATTGAGCAGGATTTTTGATCTCCAGCTTCTGCCTTGAGGAAAAGCAGGTGCTTCGTGATCATAGTAGCTAAAAGAACTCCAACAAGCAGAAGGAGCAAAAGAGACAAAACTGCCTTGTTATTATCTAAGACCCAAAGAAAAACAAAATGGCAGTTAAACGAGGTGAATGAAGAAGGAAGGCATGAACTATTAGCCTACTTTGCCTGAACACTGAGTAACTACTGTCAGCACTCTGAAACAGGTCTTCAGTACCTGTAAGCTGCTTGCCCGATTCTCTGCTCAAAAAGGACTGCCACTGGGGCCAATCTGGATGCAATTCTCTCTTTTGAGAGTTCAGTTTATTGCTCAAATAGAAGTCTCAAAGGAGGCAAACTGGTGATGATACCAACTCTCTCCTACAATCACAACCATGCCCTTACTTCATCTAATTGACCCATCTCACCTTCTTTGTCCCTTTCCACTGGAGAACACCTGAGAAGTATCCAATCAAGACTCAGGGAGACACAGCCCATTCTTCTAAAAGCCCACCAAGAGCGGGTTTTTCCAAGGACGTGAGGCCAAGCAGGTAAAAGCACATGAAGATTAAAGATAGCACTATCGAGTCCCACGGATGTTGGAGCACCTGTTGATCTTTGTTACTTAGACAACAAAATCTATGGCTGAGAAATCTCCTGAACTCAATATGGGTCTGGCATGTTTTGAAGTTGATTTGCTTCTGATCATCCATTTTGCAGTCACAAAGTGGTATTCTGTCCCTTGCAGGCAGCTGCTCGCTTGCTACATTAGGCTGTTGCTCCACAAACTTAAACATCTAGTGAGGGGAAATGGGAATAAAAACATGCCAGAAAGTCACCTTCCCCCTGGCTTTCCATTCTCCTCCAGAGACATAGAAGCAGCACATAAAGCAGACCAGGGCTGAGCAGCGAGTACAGCAATGCCCGCAGTGTTACAGCAGCTCAAGGTTTAGTGGTGCTCAGAGCTCTACAAAGCAGTACCTTGTCTACAAAGTAGACAGTAAGAACTGTGAAAGCCTGCCAAAGTAGACAGCAGAAAGTAAGTAGTATTATTTTCATTGCAGTGATGGTAAATGGGGCCTCAGAGAGATTAAACAACCTGTCCATGGTCATCCTGCCTATCTGGGACCACCCAGATAAGTGATACCTTGCAAAGTCAACACATAAATCCAATTCATTAAGCCTAACACCTTAATAACAAAGTCATTCTTCTTCAGTTCTTTCAAGAGTTTGTCCTTGAGAGCTAGTGAAGAACTGTAAGTTTTCTTCCATTTTTTTCTAGAGTGTTCCTCACTCTTTTCCAGTCTCCTGCAGAGAGACTACAGTCAGCAGACTGTCATAGGGGTCACAGATACATATTTCAGTGTAAACTTCAAGAAATACACTTAGTCCTGGCTTTCCATATGAAGAGAAAACAAAAGTTTCAACTCTCCAAATACCTGTAACTACAACATTAGGTCATCTTAGGTACAACACAGCTATGTCAACAGTCAGGACAGAGCAACATAATTAAGAGAAATGTGCATTGCATGGTTATCTAACCATGACCTGGAGCTCTGAGCTGAAAAGGAAGGACTCTGTTTATCACAGATTTCATTCAACTTAATCTTTTAACTGGTTACAGAGTGTTTTCATATGTGTGTGTTCTATACATCTTTATTTGTGTACCTCAAGCTTTTTCTCTCCCATTTATGGACATTTAAGATAAAAAAGCTGAAAATGTAGTCAAAGCATTTCACTGGAAGTAGTTATCAAAAGTAAATAAATCATGAAGACATATTGGCAATGAGTAGGAGGAAACTATGCAGAATTTTGCTTGTAGGAGTGGTCATGCTGAAGAACAAGTTCAGACTAGTATGGAGATACAGAAACAGGGAGACCATGTCACCTTCATTTGTGCTTAACAAGGCGGCAAAGAGTGATTTTTCATTTTTACTGAAGTACTAAGTTTTCTGCCCTAACTGGTCAAAGCAGAAATTTCACAGTGCAACTGCTTAATGCAGAGACTGAGACAAAAAAGCTACAGGGATCCCCAGACATCACATAACCCACAATTTTCTGAGGGCTCATTCTGCCCTGACTGGGGTGGAAGAGATCAGACTGTAGAGGGTCAGTGGTTCAGAGTGGTTTGAACCGCAACTACAAACGATAGAGAGTAATAACCCTAATGCATTAGTATAGTCCTCTGCCTCTACTGTCCTCTCAGGGGGAGGAAGAGCAGATGGTGCAAGAGACATCCAAGCAGCGTGGGGATGGATTTCTCACTGCCCAGAGCTCACACACTGCCGATGTCATTCTTGTCAAAGTTTCACTTCTTACAGTTCGTCTCCTTTCACTATTTCATTATTACTGATCTGGTAAAGCCTGGAGCATTCCATCCTTGGACAGAGCAAATATGGAAGAGAAAGGAGCCCGCGGAGCTGACTGTCAGGGTGCAGCGGGCTTCATGTCTGATCCTGGTGGTCCCTCTAGAGGTAAAATGTAGTGCTGTTTCCATATCTAGATATTCCTAGACATCCCTGCTGAGTTGGCAAACTAGGATAGGAGTGTGAGTTCTGAGTTCATGTATCCAAGCAGATTGCAGGCTGGGATTCAATTTTTTTTTATATGATCCAACTTACATGTAATTACACTCAGGAAAGATATCCAACTGTTACTATTAAAAAAACCCCAAACATATACATATATATATATATAGAACATTGGATCTTCTGCTTCTTTCTCACAGTAAATACATATTGATCACAAAAAGCTCCCTGAGAGTAACAAAAGCTGTTTGTCTGATTGTCCTGCTGCCAATTGGCAGCATTTCACAGTATGCAAACCCAATTTCACACACAGATACACACAAAAATACATATGCCTTCTGCTCTGCAGACAACACACAGTCAATGGAGCTCTAAGCCACAAGCTTGTCACTTACTGTTACCAGATGAACTGTGTGGTTCAAACAGCAGGGCACCCCGGGGGGTTGCAAAGGACTTTGCCATTGCATTTCAGGGGGACTGAGCTGAACCCTTGATGAAGAGTACAGAAAAAAATGTACACATACAAACCTGGAAGACAGAGCTGAGGCAAGCCTGAGAGCAGTGCCGTGCACTGTGCTGCCCTGCTTTGTGGCAGTCTGTCTGGGAGGGCAGCTACTTCGTCACAGGCTGCAGCACTCCGGACCCACGTCATTAGTGTCAGCACTAGTTTCTGACCATGGCCCTTCACTAGATCCCAATCAATCTGGGCATCACAGGAGACTTTCCAGGATAAGTGTTCTGGAGCCAACAGAGGTTTACGGTGATACCAGCCTTCTGAAGCCAAGACATGATTCATTAGCTAGCAAAATCAAGTATTTGTGCACATAGCTACTTAAGGAAAAAAAAAAAAAAAAAGCCTCTTTATCTAGCCTGCCAGCTGTCCCCAGTTTAGTACGGTGGCTCCCTGCACTTTGCCTGGAGTACAGATGAAAGTTTTTAGTGGTAGCCCCATGACCTCAGATTTGATAATGGGCTCACTCAACTCCAAAGGAGTCTCCCTGAGCAGCAACCATGTAAAGCTTTAATGTGACCAAGACATTAGTCTCCAGAGCATGCCACGACCTCCCCCTTACAGGCTGGCAGTTCTTACACGGTCATTCCTGCCAGACTAGACATGATTTAGTGATCCTTGTCCAGCCCATGCAATTATGTGGGGAGAGGCCAAACCACCAAGACCAAGAGTCAGCAATTTTTAATTTAGTGGGTATCTAAGTCACACACCATTAAAAAAAAATATATATATAAATTCTAAGTGCTAACACTAAATATGGTACCACTTCTCCCTGTCTCAGACAGCTGCCTCAACTTTCTGCCTTGGTTTAATTTAATCTATCTAAGAATTGAAGATGATAATTTGTCAATAAGCAAAAAAGATGTCTTTAAAAATCTTAGAGATTAAAACTGCTCTGTGTATTCTGGCTAGTATTAGATATTAGAATAATAGCAATGAATATATATTCTTGCCTTCAATCAGCTTTAAAGAATCCCAAACAAACAAGACTCCAAAATAATCCTGACAACTCTGGAACAGTATCATCACCGGCTTCTACGGATTTAAAGATGCACACAGGATACAATTTCAACACAGGCAAAGGAGTGTCATGATGCTAATGCATCTACTAGATAAATTCATTAAAAAATAGAAAATTCTCCAGCGCCCTTTAGCTGAAGTGACTAATCACAACGGCATACTCAAGATGACCATGAATGTCAGGAAGGTTCTGTAGCTAGAAATGTGAGATTCAAGAATCTACCAATTCACTCATGTATGAAAATTATCCTGAATCTAAGGTACTCCCATGCATCCTCAGAATTGAAATTACTTTCAATTTGGGAATACTTAATCACTTCCATTTCTTTTAAAACAACACTGTGTATATTGTAACCCTGTTTCAAGTAAGGTACTTCAAAACACATTGCACACAAACAAACCTGACAGACTTCCTCACAGCAGGTGCCCACTATGTTTTTGCCTGCAGCACATAGACAGCACCTGGCTTTTCTTTTACCCTGGGGCAAGCAGTTTCAAATCACATTTAGTACCAAGAGTCTGATATTGCAGACTGTTATTGCAAATGACCTGTTATCTATCATTGCTTTCTATTCAGCATATCCAAGCTGAGCCTTGGAACTTAAATCCCTAAGAAGCAGATAAAAATTTTGTCTTCAATTTGTGGGCACGTGGCAGTCAATGTCAAGGTGCTGTGAAGCAAAACTTGCCCACTTTCGCTGCTCTCTCCTTATTTTCATTACAAAATTACTCTGAGTGACTTTGGTTTCTGCATGTAACACCTTCATTTATTTGAAACCATTACATGCACATATTCATTTTCCCAGATATTTTTGCTAATAATATGCAATGTCTTCTTTTAAAATATGCAAACATGGCTAGACTTTGAGATACAGTTTCAAAAGGTTCTGTTAGGAGTAAACCTGTAGCAATGGAAAAAGAAAGTTAGGAAGAGGGCTTGGGGTTTTTTTTGTTGTTTTTGATAAATTGTTTCCTCTGCCTGTTTAAACCAGGACATTCTGTGAATACTACTGAAAGAGTAACATCACTAGATACCGTTGGAGAATTAGAAGGCAGTACTAGATTTGAGAGCTCTATAAAATGAAATGCTTCCTTATCAGGAAAAGGGTCATGACAAGTTCAGCCAATTTTAGTCCAGTGCCTCACTCATTCTCAGCCAGGGTTTCATGTGTAGAAATCACAACAGTCCTCACAGAAGGCCATGTCTATGCTCTTCCTAAATACTGGTTCTCAAAGTAGCCAAGGCCATGATGTTCTCCTAAATCCATTTGCTTCGCATTGCAGTGTTTGAGAACAAACATAGAATGAAAGATGCACTAAAGCCATAAGGCACACGGAGGGAAGCGGACTCCTTTGGGCTTCTGAAGAGCTTTTATTCCTGTATTAGGTGAGACAGGCTCAGGGATTGTTCAGCCAATTAATATAGTCTCTAGGCCCCCAAAATAGCATGTATACATTACCACTCAATCTTCTTGCTTGTGAAGGAATTTATTTTCCTCAATTACTCATTTAATATCCCAGGTAAATAGGTTCTGTGAGACAGAGAACTACTCGCTCAAGTTACAGCTATTCCTACAGCCAGGAACAGGAATGGTACCAGAACTGTTTCTGGTGCATCTGGAACTGAAAGTAATAAATTATTCAGTAAAGACTGTACAGATCTTGACAATTTAAGAACAATAATTTCTAAGTATCAAAACTCCAGCTCACTTCAGTGAGAACAGAACTGAGCTGTTGCAGTGATTAGCATCAGATTTAAAAATGTAGATTATGAGGAGTCCTCAATTAAACCTTGGTGATGATATGATTATGACATGCTTAAATTATGCTAAAGCAGCCTTTGACTTTTTATTAATTCCACTGAGCAACCTGGCTGTTTCCTAGCCAGCTGGAAGCAGGTCAAAATTAGGAAATGCTTCCAGGGTGGGCCCCTGGCAGACATAAGTAATCACCCTGAGAACTTTAAATTACTCCAAAAATGACCCACATTACACTGCATTTTCTAAATTGACATTTTCTCTCCATATCAGGCTCTTAGTTAAGTAAGTAGTTGAGGTGTTCATGAGAAATCCTGGTTGGAATTATACCATTTATTCCTCTATTTCAGGAAGAATCGAAAAATAGGAAGGCAGGATAAATGTTGTGTTCTTCTGCAATACTGCTTAGCCCATTCAGTGACTCCTTATGATACAGTTAAATAAAACAGCGATAATTCTGTAACATTATAAAATTAATTTCCATACCCTTACACAGATTTGTTGCAAATAATCAAAATGTGAAAATAGCTGAAAACAAATGCATGCAGTGCATACAACTTCCCCTACATCCATGTATCCACTTTTCCTACTTCATAATCCATGGAGATTTCTCTGATCATAAGTTGCTGGCTTGCTCCCTCATTTTCTCTGCCTAAAGTGTCTTAAGAAGTGAAATGTACATTGCTGTTACTGAATTTTACACCATGACTGAACAGTTCCATGGCAAATGCAAAATCCCAGTCAAAGGGGATGGGGGACAGTCAAATAATGTTTATCCTAGTGGTGTAACTGCTGGAGAGCTCTGTCAATTCACTTTGTGTTCTGAAACCTCAGAATAATTCACTGCTTGTCCTCATTTAACTACTGACCATTAATCAGCCAAAAATATATATCAGGACAAGGGGTAATGGGTTTAAACTGAAGAAAAGCAGATTTAGATTGGAGATTAGGAATAAGTTTCCAATGAGGGTGGTGGAGCACTGGAACAGGTTGCCCAGGGAGGTGGTTAAGGCCCCTTCCCTGGCAACATTCAAGGGGAGGCTGGAGGAGGCCCTGGACAACCTGGTCTAGTTGGGGGTGTCCCTGCTGACTGCTGGGGGGTCAGACTAGATGGCCTTTGGAGGTCCCTTCCGGCCCAGATGATTCTATGGGATTCTATGATTTTGGCTTTAGGAAGTACTCACAATCCACAAGAAAAAGGCCATGAAATAATATTCAGTATTATCTAATCTGAGCTTGGAAGCAAAAAACAGTAGAATCATCTCCTATGATTCTTTAATATTTTTTTCTCTGAATTCAGTCAAACTGTATTATAGTTCCACAAAACTGAGCAAAAGGGATGTGATTCTAGCTGGTAGCTGGTGCCACTACCATAAGTTTGAGTTCTTTGCGATTGGATTTGCCTGTACAACACCAGGCCTGTTAACACCTAATGGGAGATACCTCTCTCAAAGGGGGAAGAGGGTTCTTGCCCAAGAGATTGCAGGTTTGATTGACAGGGCTTTAAACTAGATGGGAAGGGGGAGGGGGTTGATACCAGGATTATCTGTGATAAGCTTTGGAGTACCACACTAGGGTTAGAGGGACAGGGTGCTAGTAAGGGCCTTCAGCCTGGCTCTCTGAGCCAAGCTGGTGACCCTTCACTACAGTCAAAGTCTTATGGTGATGTGCCAGCAGCTCCCAGGGTAGGAGCAGTGCACAGAGAAACACCTGACAGACACTCCAGGGGGGATGCCCCTAAGAAGGCAACACAGCCAACAGCCCAGCTGAAGGGCCTCTACACCAATGCACGCAGCATGGGCAACAAACATGAGGAGTTGGAAGCTACTGTGCTGCTGGAAAGATATGACATAGTGGCCATCACTGACACCTGGTGGGATGAATCCCACGACTGGAGTGTGGCTAATAAGGGCTACAAGTTGTTCAGAAGAGACAGGAGAGGAAGGAAGGGTGGAGGTATTGCCCTTTATGTTAAGGAACGGATAGAGAGTGAGGAGATGTCCCTAAAACCCTCCCTGGTGTCAGATGAGAGAGTTGAGAGCCTGTGGGTAAGGATTAAGGAGCAGGCCAATACGAGGGACACTATTGTGGGCATTTATTACAGACCACCTGATCAGAATGGGGAAGTTGATTGTAGAAGAAAGAAGCCTTTTACAATCAGCTCCAAGTAGCCTCACAATCACAGGCTTTGACTATTGCTGGGGGCTTCAATCACCCAGATATCTCCTGGAAAGACCACACAGCCAGGAATATACAGTCTAAGAGATTCCTACAAAGTCTTGATGATAACTTCTTAACCCAGTTAGTGGAAGAGCCAACAAGGGGAGAGGCACTACTGGACCTAGAACAAAGAGGGACTGATGGAGGACATCAAGGTTGAGAGAAACCTTGGTTGCAGTGACCATGGAAAGGCAGAGTTCAGGATTGTGGGTAGCACACACAAAACAACAAGTAGGACTGAAACTTTAGATTTCAAGAGGGCTAACTTTGTCCTTTT
>JAOQGH010000002.1:22095617-22114685 GCA_025769975.1 Gallinago jamesoni | reverse complement strand
CCTCTCTACAGTCTCCTTTCAGGTAGTTGTAGAGGGCAATGAGGTCCCCCCCTCAGCCTCCTCTTCTCCAATTTAAACATGCCCAGTTCCCTCAGCCTCTACTCATAGGACTTGTTCTCCAGACCCCTCACCAGCTTGGTGGCTCTCCTCTGGACATGCTCCAGCACTTCAATGTCCTTCCCGTAGTGAGGGGCCCAAAACTGGACACAGTACTCGAGGTGAGGCCTCACCAGTGCCGAGTACAGAGGCTCTGTGTCTGCAGCATTATACCTCAAATTTTCATAACAAAATTAATAATTGAAGTCTAAGTAAAGTGTGGGTGTGTTTGTTGGTTGTTTTTTTAATTTCAATTCTAGATCATTACCATAAATATGCTTATCTGAAATCTTCACTAAACATGGTCAGGCAGTAAAACCCAACTGTTGGAAAAGTCAGTCTAAGCCAATCTGACATGCTTTTTTCCATATTTAGCCCCTGTGACCCAACATACACGTTGATCTATCAATGAATATCTGATGTTGTTTGAAGAGCAAACTTTTCCATGGCAACCCCAACCAAGCATGTCAGCGTCTGAGCATTGCTCTGAGCATCAGTCTCTAAGGACATACCAGTTCACGGTCACTACTATGAATCACCTTCTGCTCATTTCCAACTCCATCCCACCATATGCCCCCCCTTGATCATTCACCTGCAGCCACATATTCACCTCAACATTACTGAGATGAATTTCCCTTCACCTTCTGCAGTCCAGAGCCCTTACAGCACCACATAGACAGAAAAAGACAGTTTTGAGCATGTTAAAACAGACACATGAAACAGGATAACTTTAAATGGGACTGTTTATGTTCATAAAACTTGTAAAAGAGGATCAGAACTCAGTTCAAGTAAACTATGGTGGTTATTTACAAAAAAAACCCAACCAGAAACAAACAATAATTCCACTTGGCTTTTATCACTAAGTAACAAATTGCAAACTGCAGATGGTAAACTCAAAAGAATTCTACAAGCATTTTCAAGCAAAGAGTAATTTACCAAATGTAACAAACTTCCACAAAACAAACACCCAGCAGTATCAATCATATTATTTCTTAAGCAATTCCTACACTAATCACAGTCAGATACTAACCACAGCAGTGACTCAAACACAAAGATTGACTTTTGCCATCTGTTTTGAAATTGTTGGACCACCACTTAAAAAACACAAGCTGGCATTTCTTAAGACTGAGACCATTAGTGAGAGGATAAACATGAAGTGCTAGTTTGTTTTCTTGCCAAAGAGAATCTTGTGTAAATTTAAAATATGGTAATGTATGAGTGTTTCACAGATACTGTTTATTTATCATTTTGATATCTCTGATCTCAGACTGAGATTTATATAGGTTTTTTCATATGCAGTGTCTCAGTCAACACACCAAGCAAATGTGAGTCCATTTTGCCAACAGCATAAAAAAGATGGTTCTTACACATTGTCCTCAAAGTAACCTTAAATGGGACAGGAAAACAAACATATGACTTTATTAGAAACTGCAGAAAATCACAGCAACACAATGTACAAAGCCACTCAATACAGCCCAGTCACAGATGCACAGTGACTCTTGACAGCACTTCTCCTCCCAGTCTGAGGTTGGTTAAGGTGCAGAATGAGCCATGTCCCACCAGTTCCTCTCATCTTTTACACAGTGGCAATGGTGAAGACTGCTCTTTCCTTCCTAGAGCAGAACCTTTCTTAATACTCTTGCATCATTGTTAGAGAAACCGTCAGTGCTCCCAAATGAAGCCCCTGATACAAAACAGGGACGATGGTTTCAGATGGGAGTACCACTAGCAATGAGCTGCACAACCAAAAGGTTTGGGTTCATGTTACCCTTCCATCCAGATATTCTTTCAACTAGATTGTTCATTTAACACACTTTTTAAACCAGTCTTCACAGTGCTTTTAACAACATCTAAATGGAGGTATGTTTTTGCATTTTTAATAATGCAGTGGGTGTGATGAGTCACAATGCAATGATTGAAAATGAAGAGTACTGACTCTTGTCTACTAAAACATGTCTCAACTAGATACGTTGTGACAAGATAATTATGCGCTGAGTAGCATAATATTATATTAGGAAGCAGAAGTAAAGGGCCTATTCGTCCATAAAGCTTGAGAAAGATACATAGACACACTAGCCAGATATGATACAGTTAATCAGATCCCTCAACACATGACCACGTGCCTGGCAGTAAAACGTGTCCCAAACATATAAAAATCTCAAATTCTTTCAGCATAGCAAGAGACAAGATTACACCAGGAGCCCCTGGGCCCTGACTATCCAATGCAGAATTGGCCACATCCATTGGACACTGTTGCAGAACCAGGTCCTAGATCTCATTGTTGTCTATGATCAGATTAGGATACACTGTTCCTACATACTGCAACCCCAACCCGCAAGCTCACCATTGCCAACACAACCAAGATGCAGCACTTCTAATTAACAAATCAAGGAGCACAATACTGGAAACACATATAAATCCCTGTGGTATTTGGTAGGATTTACTCCAGCCCCAACTCTGTTGAAATTTTTCATTTTTGCCTTTTTTTTTTTTTCCCTTGTGGACATAGAGTAAACCATGCTGTGACACTGGCAAGCGTCCCAGAAAAGAGTGCAACATCAACCAGCCAGTGCTACAGGGAAGATGAAGACTCCCACAGCAGCAAGGTGAAGAGGAGCCAACGGTATGCCTTGGAACTGAAGACAAACTGAAGAAGACAAACAGCACCTGGCCTGCATTAACAGGACTATAGCAAGTAAATCAAAAGTGATTATTACCCTCTACTTAGCACTCGCTGGACCACATCTAGAATACTGCCTCCAGCTTTGGGACCCCCTTCTCCACCCAGTACAACAAAGATACTGGCCAACTGAAGCAAATTCATCAGGTGGCCACCGAGATGGTTGGGGACTGGAGCATTTGCCCTTTGAAGAGAGGCTGAGTGATTTGGGCTTGTTCAGACCAGAGACAGCTCCAAAAAGCCCTAAGCAACCTTCCCTCACCTAAAAGAATGTACAGTGCTCTTCACATCCCTGCCTTATCCCTCTGCACATAAATCAGGACAAACTCAAAACAAGCTCAGTAAGTCCTCAGAACAATGAAAGGATATTCACGGTTACTTTCAGCAGTAGCAGTTGGGGTTTCATTACCAAGAAACTGGAAGTGTGAAGTTTTCCACTTGTGCCTGGCTACTGAGCTGAAAACCTACTAGTCAAGTAGTTCAACAAGATGCACCACAAAACCAAGACCCTCTGTGGATGTGAGCCCATGTCCTCAAGCAGCTCTCCTCCACAGCAACCACTAGCAGACAAAAGCATTAACTTTGTGGTACTCTGCCTGAGCTGGCTCCAAATGTGGCACCCCTGGATATTATATTAAAAAAAAATGTCTTCATTGTTGGACCTTCAGTCCGAAATGAAAAGGAACAGGCTACTTTGCCCCACTTAAATTCTGTGGATATAACTAAAATCAAAACGTGTTTGACAGGAACATACCACTAACTGCTCTACCCCTCCATCCCTGATCTAACTGCACAAGTTACCTTTCCTAAATTCCAATAAAATGAGCTGAAGCCTTCCAAGCAGGAAGCACTTATGCTTTAGATGCAAAATTCCTTTTTTTTTTTTAGTTACTGACAAAGTTATTTCCTAAAACCAAGTGTAATTTACAGAAAATAAGAACACCCATCCCCCTTATACCCACCAATTCTTCTACTTAAATGAACTTTTCCTTCATCCAACACATTATCAAAAACATATACCTTTATCCTAATGCCAAATAAAACACTCATGGGCACACATTTTTGTAATGGCTTCCCAGAGGATGGGAAAACACTTAAACCTAAATTGTTTATTAAAATGCTTCGTGAAAAGCATGTATCTTTCAGGCCAAAGCACCCTCAGATGCTTTCTCTCTTAACAGCCATATTAACAACTAAAGTCAACAGTTCCAAAAGATATTTACCAGCTAAGTTCAAATCTAATAATCATATATTAGTAACTATTCTGGGAATCCAAATCCACAGACAAATTTGAAAATCTTACCCACAGAGTACCTTTAACATTCAATACAGGCAGTTACAAATACAACCCTGGAGTACTTGCAGTAGGAGACTGCCTTCATTAGTGCTTCTGAAGTGCTGTGTCTCCTCTTACCAACACGCCACATTTCATCTACCACCGCACTGAAAAGAGTTCTGTGAGCAACTACCATCCTGCCATCCTGTCTTTAGAGTGATTCATTCCCTTCAGTTAGTTAAATGCCCTTGAAATATTACTGCTACAGATGTCAGTTTTTGTTTGAAAATAAGATCAAGAAGTACAGTTTCAAAAGCAGAGCTAGCTTTCTTAGCCCTAAGAAACATCAGAACTAAGTCCAAACAATTTGGGTTTAGGTTTTTTTGGTTTTTTTTTTTTTTTAAACTAATGCTCAGTTCTACAAAACTGCACTGTAACTCAAAAAATACAGCCCTTCAAAAATGCCGTTTATGGAATTACCATCTCTTTATTCAGATAAGAACAACCAAGGAGCATTAAAACAAAAGCAAGAACCAAGAAACAAAATAACAATTAACATAGTGATCAAGCCATAATTTAAACATTTATTTCAGTGCTATGGCACCCCAGAGTTCAGTTACTGTCCTGGACTCCGCTGAAACAACTGATTCATCTAATTCTGCCAGTCAAGACAGAGCCAAACTTCAAAGATGTATCTTATGACAGTAGACAGAGAAGTAAAATAGTGTGTCAGTCTTTGGGAACTGTTGTACTCTGCAACCGATGTACCATTAACACTAAAACAATACACCAAAAACAGTATAGGGCAAGGAAGAGATTTCTGATGTAGGGAGATGGTGGTTCTCAAGATCAGAGTATTTGCTGTACTTGGCAATTACCTGCAAGTTGTATTTTAAAAGCCACACTTCTTTTTTTAACAGGTCAAGAAGAATCACCAAAAAAATCAGAGCATGAAAAAGCAGCTTAAACACATAAATACATGCCTCAACTCCCAAGATACAGATCTAATCTCTGAGTAAATACAAAGAGAAGTCAGCTCACCCACTATGTCTGAAATTGTGTTAGGACTATATCCTGGGAGCTACAGGTCCATAAATTGTAAGACTCAGCAGCACTCTCTTTAGGAGATTCCACAAAAGTGTTACTAGCATTTTAGTCCAGGTTTCACAGGTTACCTTCTAGCCTGTTTTGGATGCAGATCAGGGTCATAATTTTTCTTGGAAATTCCAAGGATAATGAGAATTTCAAGAATAATGGTGCTTCTTGCTATCTGGCACCTGTTCAAAGCAGACAGCAGCGCTCTCAGCCAATCTCCTTTCGCCCTTGAGACACAGGCATTTGCTAGGTGTTTCACAGAAAGAGGACACCATTTTAAAACAGTTTCATAACATTTAGTTATTTTCTATTGTCTTAGGCTCCATATACTACATCTAAGTGGAAAACCACACTGCCATTTTCTTGCTAATGAAAACCTAACTACTGCCACTGAAAGTAATCTTTAATATCCTCTCTTTATTCTAAGGACTATATTTTGATTCTGCCCTGACTTATACCCAGGGGACGAAGGTGGAGATACTTAGAGTACTGTATAAAGCCTTGACCATTAAAAAAATACCAATGGTTATTACTTTTAGGACCAATTACAAGACGTGCAGAGAGAAGTTGTATTAACCTATTTTCATTACAGTTGCACTACTCCCATTTAAACCCCTACACTCCAGTCTTGGAAATTCTGGACTCTGAAAGCAGTTGGCCTCAGTTTGAAGACTCCAAGATTATCAATTCTTCCAGTTGGAGTTAAGGTGCAAACAGAGATGTATGCTTCCTGCAGATAACAACACAACTGCATAAAAGTGCTTTGGCTTTTTCAATAGGATGATTTTCTGGATGTCTCCAGAAAATTAGAAAAACACAGTCCACAAGCAATCCTGGCCTTGGGCACCATGATAAGGCTTTTCCAAACTTGTCTTCTGATTGCATGAAAAGCAGGTATAGATGTAACTGTTCACAAGATCAACAACTCAATTAAAATAGTCTGTAAGGTGCATAGCAACTTGGAAAAAGTCAATGAAGAAGCATTACAAGGATCTGAAATAGGTAGTTCCACAGCTCAATCATCTTTGTAGTGGGGCAAGTAAATATGGCATCATTGTTTTTCTTGATTATTATATTTAAATGAAATAGCTCTCAGACTACATAGTTTTATCAGGATGATACTTCCTATTCAAGTCAGACAAGTGCATCTGAGAAGTCAGCCAGCAAGTGTCTACTCTTCCCCCTGCCCTTAACAGTTCAGCAACAGACTAATACACGTGGCAATTAAAAATTTCTCGGTGGAGGCAGCAGTGCTAACAGTATTTTCTTCTACTACACACGAGTAGAAACATCACTTCCCTGTTTGGGCCTATAATAACAGATTTTTAGCATGTTGGTGTTTATTACCTTTCTCCTCTTCAAGCAGGCAACACATTTCTGAAAGTCATAAAGGCATTGCGAAGAATTGTCTCCATTAGGAAGCTGCTTTTGAGATTTGTCCTACCCTTGAAATATAAAATTTGGTATAACCTTTCTTCAAGCATAAGTACTTTTAAAATCAAAATTTGCTTGAGCATACACTTATCTATTAAATAATGTATAGAAATGAGATAAAAAGCCATCAGAACAGCAAATTGCCGCTTTGTCAATAGTCCACAGATCTCAGATAGCTAAATAGTTGACGTATTTTTTCAATTATCTATTCATACATAAAAAATACCAATATTTTTCCACTATTTTTTTCCTTCAGAAGACTACATAGCATTATATAACAAAACCTGTCATAAATAGAAACTGGCCAAGAAATGTGCCCTCAAAAACAAGGGCTTCCACCTATGACCACACCTCCTCGGATAAAATGGGCCACTGCAGTCCATAGCACTGCCCGTTACAGTTAGACATGCATATTTACAGGAACAGGCTTTTGCAGCCCTGGCTAGTTATCATCAAAAAGTTGGTTTCCGTTTTCTTAAACAAAAGAAATAAAAAAAAATTACATCTGAACACAGGTAGAAATGAAAAATTAAATCTACTCCCTAAAAGTCAGTTGCATCCAAAGCATTTCTTCTTCATTGCTTTGCATGGCTTGTTGTACTACATTTTACATTCTTGTTAGCTCATTGGTTGTGTATTTGGGAGTTCAAAGATGTAAACCACTATAAACCCCCAAGTATTATTTTGTAAGATCTCTGCAAAAGGGGACTACCAACAAGTGGAAAGCTCTAGAAAGAAGGCACTCTGAAGGCAGAGTGGGCACTGCCCTGTGAGCTGCCGCCAGCCATCCCACCAGGACAGGGCCCCTCTGCTCGGGTGGGGAGCAGAGGCTGTTTAAAAGGCAGACGCACCTATTGCAAACCTTTTCCCTAGAATTTAAATACCAGAGAACAAGAGCTCACCCACCCTTATAGCTTTTGCAGCCCAAGAGGTACGCAGCCTTTACCGATAAAGGAAAAACACGCCTGAAGGGTAAAAGAGCAAAATGAGATGCAGCTCCCAACACAACCACTCCCCGAGTTAAAAGCCTCACAGCTGAGTCAAAAAAAGGAGAAATGAGAACGGGACAAGGTGCTACCAGATGCTCGGGGAGTTGAGGGGAGCACCTCGCTGACCCAGCTCTTCCGAGGCACCCGGTGGGCAGGCTGCCAGCAAGGGTTATGCCGCGCCTGGGCTCCCTGCGAAACACCAGGGCCCCGAGCTCCCTTCCGCGCGCCCGAAGCCTCCTCCCGCGGTACCTCCCAGCAAGGCCGCCCCTCCCTCCTAGGCCTTTACCGGAGCGGCTACGGCAACGCCACAGGCCCAAATCCCTCTCGCTCCCGGCCGCCGAGCGCGGGGCTCAGCCTAGTCCCGTGAGCGCCGCGCTCTGATTGGTGCTGGGCGGGCGGGCCGTAGTGTAAAGCGGCAGGCGATTGGCGGGTGGCCGGCTGCGTGCGGGTGCGGCCTGGCTTTGTACACACGCTGGCTCGCTCAGCCCTTTAACAATGGGCGAGGCGGGCGGCGCCGCGTGATGGTGGGGCAGCCCTGGGGAGGCCGCGCTGCGCTCAGGTGCCCTGGGCTAGGCCCTGCTGCGGCCGCTAGCCACGCTGCTGCGTAGGGTGACTGGTGGTACCGTAGGGGTAAGGTGCCCGCCGCCCTTTTTTTGGGGATCGCTCCACGCGGACACCCCCCTCTCCCCAGGGCTGAGGCTGCCGGCTCCGCACCCCACCCGCCCGGCCGTGCCCTGTGGCGGGAGGGAGCGGCTCAACGAGCCCCAGCTGTGCCCCGTATGGTGGCCAGCTGGGCTGAGGAGCCGGGGTGACCCCGCTGGGCCGGCGGCAGCTGATCGCGTTTAACGCGGGGCGAGCGAGGAAGGGGCGAGGGCAGTGCTGGCTGCGCTGTCCCGTCCCGCCCGCGCTCAGCGAGCGCCGCTCCCTCCCTCCCCTCCGCCCAGGTCCCGGCCGCCGCCCCGCCGATGGAGCTGGAGGCGCAGTGGTGGACAGGACAGCTGGCTGCCGACATCCACCAAGCTCTTCGCTACAAGGTAGCCCGGTGCGGCGGCATGGGGGGAAGGGTTAGGGGAAGTGGGAGGCGGGTAGCCCTCGGTGCCTTTGTGACGGCTCCAACAGCCGGGGCCGGCCCCGCGGGGCTCTGGAGGAGTTCGGTTTTCCATGCCTCGTCCCCTCGGTTGAAGGCGCAGGATGCTTGTCCCCAGGCTTGGCGGTTTCTCTGCCGCCCCCTCTGTTCCCTCCTCCTTGTCAGGGACAGGGGGGTCGCGGGGCTCTTCTCTGGGGGTGTATTAGCGGGTCCCGAGTTTAAACTCTGTAGAAAGAATTGTGATGCTGTTGTAACAAAAATACCTCCAAACCCTAACCAAACAGACACACGGCGCAGTAAGAGCAGCAGAGGGTGTGGGCAGCGTTCCTTTGAGTAGCTCTGACTGACTCGGTTGCTTTTTGGGGCTACTTTCATAATAAAGTACATCTTATGCCCAGAGCTAAAAATCAGTTTACAGTGACTGAGCCTACTAAAAATGTGCTTTTCTGCCTGATAATACCCCATGAGTGGATTATTATTCTTGAAGGTGTGACTGCTAAAGCAACTTCTGGTTTGTTTGGTGGTTTGTTTTTTTTTTTAGGGGGGGAAACACAGGAGGAGGACAGGATAACTTATTTTCTACCAAAGAGGATGACTTAGTTGCTACGAAAGTTACTGTTACTAAAACTAATTTAGTGTTGTGAAAGCTGAATTCTAAAGCTTAGTAGGTAGGCGGTGTGCGTTGGTTCATTTGGGTTGTGGGGTTTTTTTTAACTTCAATGGCATGTTTTAAAACTTAATTGACCTTAAAACTTTAGGTGACTCCATCCTGAGAGTCATCAGACTGTCTTGCTGGAAATTAAATTGTGCTCAAAATCTTACACTAAGCAGGCTGCGCAATCTAACTCATTTATTGATGATAACAGTAGACAGCACTGCTGCCCTACTGGATGCAAGAGGAGATAGTCGCTACTAGGCAGAAACCTTCTACCAGTCCAAATTTTGTATTCAAAATAGATCGTGCCACAGATTTTTCTCACCTGTGGTGTTGGTAGGGCTTTTGTGTTTTAGAGTCTGCCCCCTTCCCCCCCCCAGATCTGAGACACTGTGAGGTTTATGTATGCTTAACTAAATGCCTGAGAGCACATGGTAAGCAGTGTCAGTGCAATGTCAATCAAATCAGATTAAGTCAGGGTCCAAGGAGATGTATGTAGCAAATGTTGACACATGCACGCTCCATTCCTCTTCCTGATGTTGCTACCTTCAGCTGGCTGTTACTGCCCTTCTTCCGGAGACGCCTGCAGGAGATCTGGCAGCATTGGAACATGCAAACACTTCTGTGCAAAGTCTGATTGCTGAGTTGTAGCAGGAGGGGGTTGAGTTAAGCTGTTGAACTTTGCATTGAAGCTGAGGAGCACTCGCGTACCCTTGTTCTTTCCTTGCTGGGAGTATCTTTGCAGTAGAGGTTGTACAACAGCGGGGGTGAAAGCTAAAGTCGCTCTAGCCAATTGCACAATTGAAAGATGTTAAATTTTAAGTGATTTTACTGATGTTGTGCAGAACCAAATTATTTCTCAATTTTACAACAAATAGATTTTATTCTGTGAAAAGGGATGCTGAAATAATGGGATCAGAAGGAATAGGGGATAAATCCTTTGAAAATTCCATGATAAATTTGAGAATATCAGCTATATTAATCTAATACCAATTCAAATTAAATTATGATTTTAATAAAATTGCATGCTGCTGTCCATCTAGGAGCTGAAGCTGCCCTCCTACAAAGGCCAGTCTCCCCAGTTACATCTGAGAAGATACTTTGCAGATCTGATTGCCATTGTGAGCAATCGGTTCAGACTCTGTCCTGCTGCACGACATCTAGCTGTGTATCTGTTGGACCTCTTTATGGATCGTTATGACATATCTATACAGCAGCTGCATGTGGTTGCTCTTTCCTGTTTACTTTTAGCAAGTAAGTATGTAGCACCAGACTTAACTAGAGCGATATAGGTTCTACTGCCAAATACAAGGCGCATCTTAATGGGATATAGCAGATAGTGAAAACAAAGTGGTTATAGGAGACAGGCAGATTAGTGTATATCAGTTTGGCCCAATTGGTAGAGCCTTTCTTCAGACTCTCGTTTTGACTTCTGTTGGCACCTGATGAAACTGAGGGAAGAAAAACTGTGATTACAAACTAATGTTTATGCTGGGAAATGAATTATTCTAAAGTGAACTTTCAGAGCTGTATTGTAGGAATAGAAAGACTCTTTCTGAGGACTTCTCAAAATAGGTAGATCCACTGCTGGAAATGAGGAATTTGCATATCTGTGATAAAGGAAGAAATTAAATAAACTATCTGTAGACTGCACTGCACTCTGCTGATGGTGCTGAAATGCTTCAGATTTCATGAATTGCAATGTACTTTAAGCAAGCTAAGCCTAATGTGAATCCTGTATTGTCACATGCAAAGTGTAATGCTGGTGAAATACATTGATGAATGCACAGTACTCTGAAGACAGAATTAATTGCAAACATTCATTATGAGCAGTGCTGCATATATTGACCCTGGCTAGATTCCTGTGGTGTCTACCCATCTTTTGCAATTTGTGGAGCCCTTTTAGATGTCCCCAAAGAAATACGGGTGTAATTTCCTGGGATGCCTGCTGACAGCTGTTCCTAAACCAGTAGATTCAGAGAAACGGGTTCTCGCAGCAGAACTAACTGTTGGTTCAGTTTCTGCTAATCTGTTTTTCTGAATCTATTTTAACTTTCTCAGATAAGATGTATCACATTGTACCTCTAGGCCCTCTTCATTAGAAAACAAGAGTGCTGAGGAGTTGGTTATTTTTGGTATACGGCTTCCTTTTTTTGCATCCCATCTCCAACAATACAGCTGTTTAGCAGAACAGTTAAACAAAAGGGCAATTTCAGATTCTCCTGGGGTAAACTTTGACTGCATGCCACCAACCAACAGTCTTGTTTGGCAAAGGATGAGGTGCTGCATATAAAAACCTTGCCTCAGAAGAATGGATTGGCTTTGAACTAATGCCAGATTTTCAAAGGAAATTCATGTTCTGAAGAGATTTTTTTAAATCACCTCTGCCATCTTTCACAGCAAGCTGCAAGTAGAGCTCTGAAAGGCTGGGGTACTTGATTAATTCAGAAAGCACAAACCAGAATGCTGTTCTAAACTTCTGCCCTTATGGTTTAAGCAAGCAGTTTAATCAGCAGTGCAATAAGTTGGACAAATCACACTGTGATACATCTGATAAGGTTATAGAAGTAGTAAGAGAAATTATGATGTGACTCCTGAAGCTTTTATTTCGGTAATTACTAGAGTATGAGAAACAATAACAGATTGGGACTGGTGTTGGATTAAATCCTGTATAAGTACCTCCACTACTAGGAAAAAAAGCAAGTGTTCAGTACGTTCAGTCCTGCAAAACTCTCTAAAAATGTGCATTTACAACATATTGTGTAGTACTGAAGAGAGAGTATAAGATGGAAAAAATTTGTAATGAAATTGAAATAGCAGAACCATGTGGCAAACTGTATGGAAATGTGACACTTGTTTCTCTTATTAATGGGGTTTCTACCTACGCAATGTTGCTTCAGGCTAAAAACATACAGGCCTGGCAAGTTAAAGTCCAAGGAAAGCTGAAGCTACTAGCAGTGTTCAAGTTGTAACAGTATGTATGTGGGTTTTCCCATGCACATGGCTGAAATCCACTTGTTTGAACTGCTACAGCAGTTCAAATCTTGAACTATCATATCTTAAACCATACCCACCATAACAGGTATTAAAAGCAACCACGTTGGCTAGAGCTCAAAATTAGAGTTTTAGAAACAAAAAGCACATGTGGGAGCATTAGGGTGATTAAAGCCAAATGCTGTGGTGGTGTCTATGCCAAGTTACATCACAGTGGTATTTCATTGATGACGGTGACACATTATACAATAATTTGCTGACAAAAACTTGCAGTATGCAGTGCCAGTGATGTCCTAATCAGCATACTTCTGACCTTGGTAACCAGCTTCTCTGTGTCAGGGCATGAAAACCAGTAGGAAACAGGGCACTGCACAATATCCTACATGGTGTTGGACATTATCTGCTTAAATTTAGCCCTTTATAGTACATACCCCTTTCTGTCTCTGACATCTTCCATTTGAGCTTTGCATCTGCTGGAAAGTCTCAAGCTTGTTTGATGTAGTCAAATTGAAATATGACCAACGCAGACATTAGATATAATCTGGTTTATAGTTCACTTGTACTGAACCTTTCTTTTTTTCTGTTCACCTGAAGGTAAATTTGAAGAAAAGGAAGACAGTGTTCCCAAACTTGAACAGTTGAACAGCTTGGGCTGTATGACTAACATGAATTTGGTACTAACAAAACAGAATTTGCTTCATATGGAGTTGTTGTTGCTAGAAACATTTCAGTGGAATTTGTGCCTTCCAACTGCTGCTCATTTCATCGACTATTATCTTTCTATTGCTGTCCATGAGACTGATCTTCATGATGGCTGGCCAATGGTTTGCTTAGAGAAGACTAAGTTATATATGGCAAAATATGCTGATTACTTTCTGGAAGTATCACTGCAAGGTGAGTTATGTATTTCAGGTAATTGCTCCTTTGTTGTCTTGACAGACAATGTCCAACTTAAATGAATCTTTTTCTTACTCCTTTTTTCTAGATCATGCATTTTTAAATTATGCCCCTTCTTTAGTTGCTACGGCATGTATAGCTTCTTCAAGGATTATCTTGCGTCTCTCACCAACATGGCCTACCCGACTGCATCATCTGACTGCATATTCCTGGGATTTCCTCGTGCCATGTATAGAGCGACTGTTAATGTAAGTTAACAACAGCAGCTTTTTTAAAGCCCATTTCTGCATCTGTTGGTATGCTTAATTGCTGTTAGTACTGAAAGAAAATTTCTTTTTTAATTTCAGGTTTTCTTTTCTAAAAATACTTAGATATTAGGTAATACTGTTAGGTAGTAACTGATTTGTTCTTTCCAAAAAAGAAAACCTTGTCAGATCTAACCTCTTTCCTGTTCTTTTAACAAATAAACCTCAGCCTTGCATTTCCATTGAACATCTTCGGGCATGCTTTAAAAATCTGTTAAATAGCTTGTTCCCAATCTCTAGTCTGTGAGAGAGCAGACAGAGTGAAGAGTACCAAAGGCATAGGAGCTTGTACTTACTCAGAAGACTCTATGCCATGGAAGTTCAATGGATGTGCCAGCAGATGATGGATTGAACATGCAGACTGTTTGAGTGGCCAACTTTGTGGGGAGAAAAGGACCAGGAGGTTATATCTATTTTTGCTGTATCCATTTTTGCACTACAGTCAAGAGATACAGCTGACATAAGATAAAAATGCTAATGAAACCTTCCTAGGAAGGGCTGTTACACAGTTCTTTTCTTCTAAACCTTAAGATCAAAACCTGTGCCCACCATAACGGCTTTACTCCTACAGAAGTTTGCTGTTGCCCAGGTCTAAACACAGTTATGGTCCCTAGAAGTGCCAGAGCAGCTGTATGTGGAAGAATCATGACTTCCTTATAAGTGTGACATTATCACATTTGATGGCCTCTTTTGACTTAACTAATGCGTGTAATGAAAGGAGTAGTACCTAATGCATGCAAGTATTGTTGCGTAGAAGTGTTTTCAGTATTGCTCTGAATGCTTTGCAGGGAGAGGTAAAGCCTTCAGTCATCTTTGCAGTGCACTGTAACAAGTTAGCAATATTTTAGTAAAAACTGGTGAGGGATTGAACCCTAACTTCAAGACATCTACCCTGTATAGGGAGTACCAAGGAACTTAGATGATTTTAGGCCCAACTGAAGTGTGTAGCTAGCACCTGCTTAACCTCACCATAAGAGCAAGAAAAAAAAGTACGTGTAAATACCTTTCAGACATGTAAATCAAGGGGAATTCAGGTGAGCTAAATTGTTTAACGTAAGTACTGGGTGGGCTAGAAAAAAAGGAGAGAGCAAGGAAAAAAAATACATTTCCACTCTCAAGAACAGAATCCAATATCAATATACATATCATCTTGAAGTACAGTAATGTAGATCTTTAAGAAACACTCTCATAGCATGTCTTTAAAAATCTTATACTCTGTTACCCAATTTAAATGAGGGAGAGGCAGCAACTAAGTTTTAATTCCAAGTTCTGGTAATCTGGCACTGTATTGCAGTACACTAGCAGACTTCACTGACAATTTCAGATACTGCTATGTTGTTTGTATTGTACATGGCTTTTATCTACATTTTGTATTGCTATGCAATGAAGTGAAATACTGAAAAGAAAACTATATCCTAAAGAAATAAACTTTAAAACTTTAGGTGGTTTTAAAGGATAGGTTAAAATTATTTTCACTTCCCTTTTTTTGGAAGCTTTCAGATAAGTTCACCGTTTTTTAGAGTGCTCTTAAAAGTTAACCCAAAAGAGTTTAAATTATTCTAATATCTATTTTCATATATTCTGTCTTCTCAATTTCTTGTAGTGCACATGATAATGATGTGAAGGAAGCAAACAAGCAAAAAGGACAACATGCTCAGTCTGCCCACCATACTGTATTTCAGACTCCAGCTCCCCAGCAGGTGAATGCTCAACAGCACATACCACAGTATCTCCAAGCTCATCAGTCTTCGTTACAGTATCATCATCAGACATCACAGCAGCAAAACTGTCAACAGATATTATCTAATCATACAGCATCTTACCCACTTCAGACTTGCCCTGCTGCCTTACAGTCCAGCGTTCAGGCTCGAGGCCATGTACAGACTGGTGCTGCAGTGTCACTAGCTGTTCCGCTAGAAGTGAAGCCATGTATAAGTGTCTCCTACAACCGGAGTTATCAAGTCAATGGACGATATTCCTGTGTTACTCCCTGCTTTGAGAGGTGATAAGTACAAAATGGCTTTGTGCTTGTTTGTTTTGGGGTGGGAAGTTGCGTTGAGGGGAATTGTTTTGTGGATTTATTTTTTTTTTATAAACCTTAAATTAGTTTGAGGGCAACAAATTGAATAAAAAAGTGTCTTTCCATAAAAAAAAAAAAGGCAAATGGATTGGCAGCCAGTACCATAGCTTAAATACAGACTGCAAAAAACAAGCACACAGAACACCCTCTAAAAAGAAAGTGTTTACTTGGAGGTAATGAGTTCTTGATGTGGCACTCAGAATTCTCTGTGCTTCTAACGCACATCTTTGAAAGACTAGTCAAAAGAAAAATAGCTGTGGATTAACTACAGACTTATCTTTTAATGAAGGAGATATGCAGTATTATTTTGAAGACATTTATGTAATACCCGCATACAGTATTAATACTTACTTTAAATTTACTGAAACTTTAAGAATCTCCAGATACATGAAGACCACAAGAAGAAAAAAATCTCATCTGGCTAACTCTGTACCTTGCCCCCTTTTCAGCACTTGTGTTGGATATTTGCTTTAGGCTAAGTATTCTGGCTAGTTTTTAAGTTTTGTACCTCACAGAGTAGACACTATGGTTTTGCTGCTTTTCTCCTCCCTATCCTTTTTACGTTTAGAGTAACTCTTTCATACTAACTCAGGGAATTTTCTATTCATTACTCTGTGCTGCTGGTTTGTACACTTAATTGGGTATAACTTGAGGGAGGAAGGTGGAGAAGGAAGAGGCTATAGCAAGTGGAGTGGGGATTTTTTTTTCAGGGCATCTATATGCAGGGTACCAAAGGGACATGTTCGTATTCACAGAATGCAGATGTGAACTACTGCCCAGCAGTGTGGTATTGAGTAATTGAAGAAAAGAGAAAGTTTCAGCTGAACTTGTACTGTACCAGAACTATTACAGTGGATATAATTCCTCTGTGTACACACAGACAAACACACCTGTATTATTAACCAACAGAAAGAATCCTCCAATTCTACTGACAGTATCACTCATACAAAAAAAAAAGTACAGTTAAATGCTTCCAGCAGCCTGGTTCTGTCAGAGTTATGCTAGAGGGAGTTTCTCAGGTAATAGGCAACTTCTGCTATTTTTGAATTCTAGAAGAAAATGCAGAGATTTACTCATCTAAATGAGTGGATCAAAAATATATTGCAGAGTGAACTGCTTTATCACAATTAAGGTGCTAATTACATAACTTCATGGAATTACACTGTCTTCTGTGGGGTGGGTATTCTGAGGGTAGAAAGCTTCATTCTCTAACTCTTGGATGAAAATGGTGGTAAAGATATTAAGGGAGGATTTTTATTATTTATTTTTTTTTAATACAAGAAGATACCTGACTTTCTCCTGTGGTAGAATATGGGAGGAAAAGGTATGAATTTCAGGATTCTTACTACTTTAAAATATCTTTATAGTATGTGGGCTTAAGGCTTTTTTGTTTTACTTGTTCTCTTACCACCTCCTCCTTGCCTGTTTCAGTGGCAGCACTTAAATCCATCTGACACCAAAGTATTGCGAATCTTGCAAAGACTGTTTTGAAAGCAGGGGCAATTAAGATACACTATCAATATTAAGATGAAGTCTTTATCCCAGGTCTTACTATAATGTTCAGAATGCAGGGAGGACAGCTCTGTTCATTCTGGGGCTGAATGATAACATGCTACAAAAACTTATTTATTGTTGAGGAGAAGAAATCCTGATTCTCTTGTTTTGGTGGGTTTGGTGTTGGTTGTTTTTTTTTTGCATAAATCCCATTTTTTGTTGTGCAAGTCAAGAAGGATAGGAGGGTGAATGAAAGATGCTAGAGAATCAGCTTTGAAATAGGCATAGTGAGGTCAATTCTTAAGTACAAGATGGTTTGGGTTTATTTTTTTTCTCTCTCCTCTCTTCATCTCTTAATGAGAATTTCCCCATGTCTGTGGGTAGTGTTAGGTGAGAGCAGGTTAAGTTCCACCTCCTAACATGCCATGCTTTTTGTTCAGCATTGTTACCCACTGAAGAGGGAAATGGACTTCTTTCTGCAGGTTTCATTTTGTTGCAACACTATATCCAAGTCCTCAGTGCTCTAACTACCTCTGATGCAATGAATGTACAGTCTTGTAATAGAACATGACTTGAAATAACAGCAGATGCCTGTAGCAATGTTTTTCTGTAAAATCTTTAGATTGGCTAATTTGTCATCCTTATTTTTGATGCAGCAGTATAGGCTCTTCTTTTTTGGGGTATTAGTAAATTTATCCCATAAGCATTTGATATATAAAAATTTAACTAATACTTAACACTGGAATTAAAATGGGTGGGGGGCTTATTCAGTTAGTTAATACTGCAAAATTACATTTAATAGGGTATTTCTTATTTGACTATTTTTTAAGACATTAGGTCAGCTGTAAAAAAATTCACTACATGGTGTTTGTTTTTAATTTATTACTTAGTCTGAGTTTTTTCTGACACTACAGCTGCATAATAACTACAGAGAAAATGTACACAGAACAGTTTCAATATATTATTTAAAAGGGCTTTACCAGTGTACATTAAAAATACACTGTTCTTACTATTAGAACCAAAATGTGTTTTTTATGACATAAATAAGAATGGTGCTCCTAAATGCAAAATGTCCAAAACAATGGAATCTTTGTGAGTGCTATGCATTCAACTTATTTTTAAAAATAAAACTAGTTTTCAGTAAGAATGCTCTAGTGCGTGTTATGCTTTTGTGTGGGTAGGGTTTTTTTTAAAATACGTGAGCTGACCTTAATCTGTTTTGCATCATCGCTGTGTATAGGCTGAAGAGGTAAGGAAGAGTCTCTTCTTTCTCCCCACCCTTTCTGTGACACTATAATAAGCTTCAGTAACACTCTGACTTCACAATAAATAAATAAAAAAGGGGAAAAAAGGAAATAATGCAGGAAGGGGCTTTAAAACTAATTGCACCCACAGAATATACTAAACATTTTATACTTCAACACACTGTCTGGTGCACAGCTGTAACAAAGAAATCAAGTACAAAAGAACTGTAGTAGTTTAAGAGAAAGGGGCTGAATTAATTTTGGGTTGATTTTTTTTTTTGTTTAAAAAGCAATCTATCTCATAATACTAGAAATCATCTAGAAGATGTGTGAATAGCCTTTTGTGAAGAGCTACATCTGTTTAGGTTATTCACAATGGTTGTGAAGGCTCAATCTGCTGCTTAGAATCATAGAATCATCTAGGTTGGAAAAGACCCTTGGGATCATTGAGTCCAACCACCTACCCTGATCTACAAAGTTCTCCCATACACCATATCCCCCAACACCACATCTGAATACCTCTTAAACACATTCAGGGATGGTGACTCAATCACCTCCCTGGGCAGCCTCTACCAGTCTCTGACCACTCTTGCTGTGAAGAATTTTTTCCTAATGTCCAGTCTAAACCTACCCTGTTGCAGCTTGAATCGATTCCCTCTTGTTTATCACTAATGACCTGTGAGAAGAGACCAGCACCAACCTCTCTACAGTGTCCTTTCAAGTAGCTGTAGAGAGTGATGAG
>JAOQGH010000002.1:22081041-22095517 GCA_025769975.1 Gallinago jamesoni | reverse complement strand
CCAGGTGTGGCCTCCCCAGTGCTGAGTACAGGGGGACAATCACCTCCCTACTTCTGCTGGTCACACTATTTCTAATATAAGTCAGGATGCTGTTGGCTTTCTTGGCCACCTGGGCACGCTGCCGGCTCATAGTCAGCTGCTTGTCAACTAGAACCCCCAGGTGCTTTTCCACCAGGCAGCTTTCCAGCTACAGTTCCCCAAGCCTGTGCTGATGTTGTGGCTATGGGTTGTTGTGGCCCAAGACAACATCGCCTCGGACTCAGTCAGTCCTAAGTGATAGGTGAGTGCCATTCCAAAAGAGCAGGCGATGACCTCCGTTGCTCTCAGCTGATCAAAAGGGAGTTGGGTTCAAATCCCTGAATCCGGAGTGGCGGAGACAGGCACCACGAGGTGCCCAGTGAAGGTGGCAGGAGCTCTGGGGAGAGTTCTCTTTTCTCTTACTAAAGAAAACTCCAGTTCTTCCTAAGGATGTGCACATTTCATATTTGTAACAAGGCTGTGTGATTATGGCTAGAGCTTCAAAAATTAACTAGACTTCATACAATTTAATTCCTCTAGAGTTAGAAAATAAAATTATGACGTCTCTGTTGCCTGCACCCATCCATTTAGAAATGAACTCTGATTGTTCCCTCTTCTAGAGGGCCTAGAGACAGATGGAGAACAAGCTCTATTCTGTCCCACTAAGGAACAAGGGCCATGCTCAAGTGTAATGGTGGTGTGCGATCCAGATACTTCGATCTGGAAAGTTTTCTGCTCACCCAGAGGGCAGGAGAAGTGAAGCCTGTCTAG
Source organism: Gallinago jamesoni (assembly GCA_025769975.1). Taxonomy (NCBI): domain Eukaryota; kingdom Metazoa; phylum Chordata; class Aves; order Charadriiformes; family Scolopacidae; genus Gallinago; species Gallinago jamesoni. The sequence continues at coordinate 22,094,728 of JAOQGH010000002.1, read as the reverse complement.
ACGGTCTCCTTGAAATCTCAAATTTTTATTTTTTTTTTTACCATAATTACAAAATAGGAACTACCCATGCCCTTTATGAATCTCTAACAACTTCAAGGACTGCCAGCTACTTTTCACTCAATATTGCAGTAGAAGTCTCAACTTCAAACGTTCTGATTTCTTTGTTCTGACAAAGGAAAGCATTTGCTACTAAGCATTAAAACAAAAACCAACTTATAACTAAATAATTAAACAGCAACTATATAGAAAGTAGCTCCAGATTTTAAGAATTCTCAGTGCAACCAAGGATGTGTTCTGCAGCTGGTCCTACCAAGCGAAGACAGGAGACTTAAGGAAGACTTACAGGTATTAAAACTGCAAACATAAGATTCACTATATTATGTCCATATTCATCAGGGCAAAGTCAGTTAAATTGCTATCACACCTATTAGCTAGTATATGCATTCTAAAACTGTTCAGAAATACTACTTGCTTTCCATTGAACATTTGAATTTACTCTCCTGAAACAGTAAGATAAAAGAACAACCCATTCAAGCTCTCTTTAAAAAAAATCAAGCATGCATTTTTCATATTCTAGAACTAATTTAAAAGACCGCTTTAAGACTATATATTCTGTAGGAATTTTTTCAAGCTAGTCATGAATTAGTAGGAGATTTACAGCCATTAGAATGCCAGTTTATAGCTTATTCTGCAGGTAATGTATACTTAAAATCTTCCTACAAAAAAGATTAACGACATAACACACTGGCATATTTCTTGTGGTCCTGAAATATGTTATGGTCTTGTTATATTTTGCAACTAAAAAGTTTTATTTCCTAGTTACCATTCCTTATCTGGATCACTGTTACAGGTCCCTTCCAACTGAAATCTATTATCTTATTCCATGAGAGATAAGCAAAAGTAACTTTGTCTTTAAATATTATAATTTAACTAAATGATACTTATTCATGATTGATCAGAGAAACTAAGTAAACCCACACAAAGCAAGCATTCTTTAGATGTATGGATGAAAATACACATAAAGAGAAAATTCTTTGCTGGGAATTTGTGAAAAATTCCAGTGCCAGTTTGATATACAGCTTCGGTTACTAACTGCACAGGCATGTATAGCATTTGGATGTGGTACCTGGTAACCGGGGGGTGGAGGGGAATATTACAGCTGTAACTACAGTTTGGAAAGGTTATTTAAGAAAAAAAATATTGTTACATATCCTTATCAATAACTACTCTTTAGTTAATCTATAAAAGATGCTCTACTCTATGTGCAATGCTTGTACTTTAAATGAAGCATTTTACAATTACCCTTTATGAATTCAATCACTTTACCTAATAACCAAGCTCTTACTTACCCAGAATTACTTTCTTCTTAAACACCTTCAAGTATCTTAACTATCTATATCTTATTTAAGAAAACAAAGATACACAAAGCATTTCTTGGAAATTTTCAGAAAATTAAAGCAGACAAATAGAAGTGAGGATTATTGTATGTGCGTGGCACATTGGCACAGTTAAACTGGGGCAGTTCCAACACTCAAGACCGTCAGACTGGGTACTTTTAAAAATTTACCCTCCTTTCAGTTTGATCTCCAGAATTATTAATGGTCCTTCACAGCAGGAGAGAAGGGCAGAATTTGAATCTGCTTTTTGTCAGCATGATGTTGTGAAAGATTTTGCCAAATGGTGTTCTGCAGTAGCCTTTTCTACAGAGGTCATACGCACATTTGCATTTCAGCCTATCAACTCTGTTACCTAGAGAAGAGTTTTCTAGTTGTTGTTTGTTTTTAAAACAGTGACAACACTAATGTTTTCTAAGTGTTGCAGTATGTTTAGATGCGTAGATTTTGCAGGATTCTGACACTCCAGATGCCATTGCTGCAGGTATCCAGATCTCGAGAAATTCTTTAAAAATGCCAGACTGCATTTCCAGGGAAAGCGCCTGTATTTTGGAGAGTGGTTCTATGCCTCTGGCCTTGCATCATATTTCAGTGCTCTTATTTTCTCTTGGTGCCTGTTCACTGGGGCATGAAAAGGACAATCTTTAAGGATTTAGATATTCCATACCCTCCTAGCAGAGATTATGAATACCAAGAAGACTACCTTAATTGACAGATGAAGGAATGGGTGTGCAGCCGTGCATCCAGAAGAGAAGACTACTGAATGACAGATGTGAAAATAGGATAAGATCCTACTGGGAAACAAGTTCTCTACTAGCATAAAAGTCCCTGCCATGCTTCACCCAGGTTCACATTATGCGTGCTAAAGGGATCCTCCCTTAACGTGGATATGGTTGTAAGTCTGTTTTGTAGATCTCTTGGGAACTCTCTGAAGACTTAGAGAGCTACTTGGTAAAAAGGTAGCAAGCATGCAGCACTACACCTAGGAGATCACAAAGGCCAAGATACATCAAGAGTTTTTTTCATTTCCTCAATGAACTAGCTTGTGACAAAAGTAGCTTGGAAGCACTTCCATCACCACTTTCTTTTTGACAGTGCTACCTGGTTGGTTTCCATAAGCCATTCCCTGTTTATATATCCTTGTTTATACTTATGTTAGTACATACGTTGGCTTGTATTTAACAGGAAACCATTCTATTTCCCTGATTTAACTCCACATTCTTATATTCTCCCCATTGTTGAAGCAGTCAACATTCTGGAGGGGATAAAAATGTATTGAAGTGGTTGTAACATATCCCCTTGCAATACCCCCTTCCATTAAGAGATTCCAAAAATTTTCCAGAGCTAGTACAAATGCCTTTTTTTTTTCCCCCTATAGCAACACAAAATAGGTATCTGAAATCTTGCACACTTCCAGCGAAGAAGAAAGTAAAAACATTATTTAGCTTTTTTACACACTCGCAGTGAGACTATAAACATAGGCTGAAGCATCGCTTCCTTCAGCAGCCTTTTACAAATCATTCTCTTTCCTTTGAAGAAGGTGCAGATCTTTGAATAGATCAAAGTCTTTCATATGTCAAAACAATAATTACAGCACAAATTATAGCTGTCTCATATATACTACTGTATGTTAAGCAAACAGGACTAAAGGCATCAACTTCCGTAAGTATTTTATTTTAGTTCACGTACAATTGCAGTGACTGCACCAAAAAACTGAAAAAAAAATTGGTATTGCTTAAAGAAGAATCTAATAAGAGCAAACAGCAGAAGGGTGCAAAAGACCAGAACACGGAGTAAAAGTGGTGTGCTTAGTCACCTCTTCATTATTTCAAAAAAGAAAACCAAGGAACATTTAGTGGAACTGAATGGCAATGTACTTACAAACCAGAACAAATTATCACAGCTTTCAATGAGGGCAAGAGCTTAGCAGGATTTTCAAGAGATTAAGCATTTATGTAGCTAATGAAATCATTCAGGATTTAAGCCAAATACTAATGGAGGTAAGAAAGAAATATCTCTTAATGCAAATTAGTCAGTAAGTGTCCATGACAGGATTTCTTGCACCTTCCACGTAGAGGATCTGACTAAATGCAGAAAGCAGAGGACTTTCCTCGACTTGGTACAATAAAGCAGTTACTTTACAATAAATTTTTGTGGTAATTAGAATTATGTTGGATTCTTCTAAGCAATTCATATGCTGTATACTTTTCTTAGGCATAGAAGTAAAAATGTGCATTTATTGAATTCAAGACTTGCTTCTAAAACAGACATTCCCAAAAGCACCCATGCTTCTTCTCCAAAATACACAAAAGTACTGCATGCTGTTCTTATTTCCCACAGCCAAACTGATGCAATACTATATGCAAAAGTATAAGGAATAAATTGTTTACCAGAAATTGTCCCCTCTCTGCAATACTGTTTTGCTCCTGGATTAAAAAAAATAAAAAAAAGAAAAAAAGCATGTATTCTTAAGAGAATCCCTTTCTTCCTCTGCCCCACATACTTCCTCTAGAGCTCTTTGAGGAAAGAGTTGCCAGGATTTGCATAATTCAGCTTGAAAACTCTCCTGGAACTGTATTATTATATACTTATTTCCATACATGGCTTTAACTAGCATAGCAAATCTTGTATTTAGCTGGCAATTAAAGATCTTACTTTTTTTTTTTCCCTCTCCCTAAAGCAAATAATTATTTTGCAAGAATTAAAATTAAATTAAAAACAGATTGTTTCAGCAATTTCCCACCTCATTGACATTTATTACTTATTATGCATATTTTACTTCTGATGTGATCTGAAGATCATAATTTTCAGTGTGTTTGATCCATAAAGTATTAGAGACACAAGTCAAGAAAAAAGGCACTACAAAAATTATAATATATGTAAATAAAGTATGCACCTAATAGTGAATGAACCACAATCCACATTATTTTAAAACCATCTATAGGTATTTTGATAAAAAATACACTCTACTGGGTTAGCTTCCATAGCCACTACTAGAAAACTATCAATTACAGTGTTAAATTGTGAATCAAAGACTAATTTTACAAGTTCTGGGTTTTTCACTGGATGCTAAAAAATAAACTCATACTTACTTTAGTGAGTATAAACATCCAATATTTCTTGTGGCAGATTCAGTATCTTTAATAGAGTTCATTACTAAAACTCTTCTTCCTTCATTGTTAAAACCACAAGTTATTATGTCTTCTGTTTGGAAATTGTGCTTTACATGTCTTTTAAAAATACATGCTCTTTGAAGAACGGTTTCTTTTTAGTGTCGTATAAATTAGAACATACAAATTACTTTTTATTTTTAACTTCAAAGCCTCACTACAGAGGGAAATCATGTAGGTTAATAATATTGTGTGCTCCAAAGCATTAAACCATCCTATTTTGCAATTTTTAATGAATAAGCATACCTAGTAAACTGACATTCAATTCAAAGTATTTTGAACTATTTTCAGTGGACGCTGGTGAGGCTTGATTGTTGCAATGATGGTTAAAAATTGTATTATCTATAATTCTGTCCATCACACACTTCTGTAGGAAATAAATGTCTTATTCAAGGTGTATCCAAGTAAAACTTGTGGAACAGACACATGAAATGCACTACAATTACGTGTTTTTGCTCACAGGACTTTGTTACATAAAAATCACTTTACTACAGTAGAAGAGATGGTATTTTAGATATTAAATCCATTCAATTCTATCACTGCAATAAAAGGAAATAATATATTTTTATATCTTTCACAAAAGATTCTACTAAGTTTGGGAAAAGGACACCAACGCTTGAAGAACGCTTCACTACTGAAGAACAGTAGTGAACTTCTCCCAGGACACATCCTGTGACAAATTCTCTTGGGAAACAGTCTTTTTCTAGGCTGAGAAGTGGAAGAGAAATCTTGGAATGATGCACCTAAACATTAAAAACTTAATGACATTGACTTGGCAGTGTTAGGTTTACAGTTGGAATCAATGACCTTAAGGGTCTTTTCCAACCTAAATGAATCTGATTCTACTCTATGATGTTAATACCTCCAGTATTCTGCAAATCACTTTCCATGATCCTATTCAAATTGACAAAGGTAATTTAAATAAAAGGAATCTGTAAAACAGCCAATTAAAAATTTTGTTGCAAACACAGCTAAATGCCTCTTAATTCACTCGTTTCTCCTAGACATCCCACCACATAAGTTCTCATAATAGGTATTAGCTATGGCTAAATGCAGACCCTGGAGCCTGAACAGAATAATCCAAATATTGTGACTGATTCATCTCTTTGTGTTGCTCAAACTTCATTTCAGCTCCTCCTTCAGGCCTTCACACTCTCCTTATCAGGAGGGAAACGTGCCCTCACCTTTCTCTGAAGTCACAAAAACAGCAAATGAAGTGCTTCTTTAAAAGGTTTGGGGAAAGGCTATTCTGGAGTTACAGGAGCAAAGTGCAGGGCTGTCTTCATCTCAGCTCCAAGAGGTACAGAGACACAACGAGTACTCACAGACAGCAATACCCACTGCAGCTGCTGTTACCATATGTACTACTGGACACTGTAGAATATCATCACTCTGAAAATTTGAAAATCTTATCACCTTCCTTTTATAAAAACAAAACCTCCTAGAGAGTTTTGTGAATACCATGGGAATATTTATATTACTTTCAATATAAGCTGGAACAGAATTGTAACTGATCCAACCCTGTTCCTTCTCATACGAGTGACCACTGCAACACTTATGACACATCCTATCAAAATGCAAAGATTAAGTAATTCAGAACACAAAGCTAAAAATAGTTGTTGGCAAATTGAACAAGTAACAACGAACCGTGCTGCAGGTGCATATACCAGAACTGCCTACTCATATGCTAGCTTGGATCCAGCTGGCTTTCTTAGTTCAAGATGCAGCATAGTGTGGATGCAGTCATATAACTTCCAAAGCCTACTGAAGTCAGGTACATCACTTCCATCCAGCATTGTGCTTTGAACTGATAAGCACTGCTTGATACAAGGCGGTGCTCTGCAGATCAAAGACAAGAATACTAAGCTCAGAGTTCACCTCTTCAAACTGATACAAGAGTCCTCTATCAAAATAAACCCCACAGAACAGCAAAATAACTATCCCAAATTATAGTTGCAGTGTCCTAGAGGAACTCCTCTATCAGATGAAGGGTTCTCACAGTATGGTGAACACTCGCATTGCACCAGCTCTCAGTCTTCCCTGAGCATCACAAAAAGAGAAGCTACCTACTTTGCATCAAAGCACCTGAAAAGTTCTCTGATGGCAGATTTTTAACTAACTGGAGAACAGTAATATGGCAATATAGGAAAAGGTTCTGTCAAGACAGAAGTTTTGACAAGGTAGAGCTCAAAGGGAAGAAAGAAGATCAAAACTTTGTAATATTCAAGGCAGACATGTCAGGTTCTGGTTACACAGGTAAAGCAACACTTCTCTTCATTATGATACTAGAGTTTTTCTGCCACTTATACCTTTCAGTTACCTCCTTTACTTGGCAGTTTACTCATAAGATGCTCAAGAGATGAACAGGCAACTCAGCTAGATGTTTATGGCATCTGAACATACAGTTTGAAATTTCTAGAATTTTAAAAGTCTACAGCTCTTCAAGTAAACATCCAATGAACAGTAAAGTGCACAGCTGCCACTAATAGCACAGCAGATATGTTGATGCATATGCTTACAAGGAAGGTCTAAAATAATTTTATAATGTCTATAATGCTAATAACTCGATGTAGTTACTCAGGAAATGCCTGCTCTGACAGGAGGGTTGGACTAGATGATCACCAGAGATCCTTCCAACCCCCTATTGTTCTGTGATTCTGTGAAACAATTTTTCAAAAGGTCACCAAGCCATTCAAGGCTTTTTATTAATTGAGATACCTCATATTGTGAGCACATTTTATCTGCTATGTTAGTTGTTCATACCTCATTATCAATATTTGTGTAAGTTTTTTTCTACCAATCATTATCACAGGCTTATTTCCATATACATTCACTGTATGACTCGGGAATCCACACATTTTTTTCTGACCCTAAGGGCAACAATAAAAAATACTGGCAGGAAACTCTATAGAAAATCTCTCAAAAGCTAATAGCTCCCAGAATACACCCACATTCTGCATTAAAGGGTTTAAGAACCGAGAATTTCATTGCTAATCTTGGTATAGAGTGCTATGAAAATATTTATTACCAAAAAAAATAATAGAGCACTTGCTGGTGAAGGCAACAGAGGCCTTGAATACCTCAGCCTTCTCATGCTCTGGGTAACCATGTGCCCATTTTCCTTCTAGAGAGGGCCCACATTTTCCCTAGTCTCCTTTTTAACAGTGACATACCTGTAGAAGTTTTTCTTGTAGCCCTTGACATCCCTGGCCAGATTTAATTCTATCAGGGTGTTAGCTTTCCTAACCTGCCTGCTTAGACAATTTCTCTGTACTCCTCCTAGCCTACCTGTCCTTGCTTGCACCCTATGTAGTCTTCCTTTTTGTATCTGAGTTTGTCCAAGAGGCCCTTGTTCATCCATGCAGGCCTCCTAGCATTTTTGTCTGACTTTTGTTGGGATGCATCATTCCTCAGCTTGGAGGAGGTTATCCTTGAGTATTAACCAGCTTTCTTGGGCCTCTCTTCCCTCCAGAGCTTTATTTCATAGTACTCTACCAAGCAGACCCATGAAGAGGCCAGAGTCTGCTCTCCTGAAGTGTAGGGTAGTTAAGTTGTGTCCCTGATTAAGTTGATTTCATGGCTGGAATTCCTTTGTGCTGCACTGTGGGTGTTCTACTGCTGACCTGTCATCCTTCTCCAGTGTCTGGCATCTATTGCTGGCACTGTAATCAAGCTGGTAGAAATTAAATAGATTGAGGTTCTCCTCCCCCTACAATTCTAGTCTGAAGTCCTCTTCATGACCTTGGCAAGCCTATGACCAAAGATGCTCTTCCCCTTCTGTGACAGATGGACCCCATCAGCCCCCAGTAGACCCGGTTTCTCAAGCAAGTCCCATGGTCTAAGTAGCCAAATCCCTGGCTGTGGTACCAGTCCTGTAACTGTTTCAAACTCCTTCTCTTTGACCAGGAGGATTGATGGGGGGAAAAAAACAACCCTGTAACTCACAAATACTTAAGAACATGTAGAGGTCAGTATTGGCAGCCTGTCAGATCCGAGTTCAGAGAGGATTTTTTTTTTTTTGGTAGGAAAAAGACACATCCTTTACTGTCTCCTTTCAGGACAAGGGGAGTGGTGTTCCGAATCCAATCCAGACTTTGCCTGCTTCTTTGAAGCTACTGCCTGCTATAGGTGTAACAAAACTTACTACAGAAATGGTACAGTCATGGACTTGAGCATTTCTGCTCCAAAGCATGTTATTTCACTTCCAATAATTTTCTTAAAAACTTTAAGAAAAAAACCTAGCAATCATCACAATCGTTACAGGTCTTTGTAGAATCCTTTGGGGGAAATTCAGAGTCTAAACAACCACTGCCTACTACAGAGCTCTGTGAGGCAAGGGAAACAACTTGGACTGTTACAGAAATCTTGAAACAACTTCTCATAGATGGCAGCTTTCATAAGAACATTGTGCTGGAGGAGAGCCACAGGTCATTAAGTACAATACCTTTACATTATTATCATAAGCAAATATGTCATATAAACCCTTTCATGAAGTTGCTCTGAAACCTTGGTCTGACAAGGTTTAAAGCTTACAAGTTGTGTCTGTGAACTTAAACATACTCATGGACATTTGTTCTCACACCAGTGGTGTCATCTAATTTTAATCAGTCGTTCTTTTTGTGGGTTTCTCTTCCTTCTCCACTTAAATAAAGCAACTATGGAAAAGTTGCACAGCTGTTCACGCCATCACATGTCTAGGAGCACATGCTTCAGTAAGAACTGCTAAAGATGGTAAGGGGAAGTTGCAGCCACCTCAACCTCCTCAGTAAATCCTTCTCTGACCACAGCTGCTCCCAGATCTTAGTTTCTGAGCAGAAGAGTTGTCTGTTCTCACAACCAGCAACTCCCAGCATTCTCATACACCAGTTCTGTTTTGTGTTCATTCTTGAACACAGGCAACTGGAATTGTACACAATATTCCAGAAGGATTCTCAAATGGTGTCTCTCTCCTATAAACTGGGGGGGCTTAAGGGAGGAAAGAAAAAAAAAAAAAGCCTTATTTACCCCTGTCATAACTGAAGAAACTCAGAGGATAAAAATCCTCTATGGCCTGAACAAACAAGAGAAACCACAAAGTGGATTCTTACAGACTGAGCTAAAGAAAAGGAATTTCCAAGCAAAATTCTTACACTGATACAGATTAGTGGTCTAACAATCTAACTGTTCCTAACACAAGGCTGGATAACATTTAATATTCCCTTGGATTTGGTTCAGAAGTTCACAAGAAGTAAATCAAAGAAGCCTCCTCTAAAAGGATGAAGCCACCTAGTATACTAAGGCAGATGACGTTAATGTTCTGCCAAGGATATTGATTTCAGTACCAGGGCTATGAAGTTCAAAACTAGTTAATGGGCCTATTATTATTATAACATAGGCAAACACAACGAATTTGCACAACATGCCTATTAGTAATTTAATATTTCTTATGTCTCAATTTGTAGGCTTTTGGATCACAGCTAAACTCTGCCTGTTGCAATACATCCTGGCTTTTAACATCATTATCGGTAAGGGCTAAGAATTTTGGCCCACCTTGTCTGGTGACAATTTCCATAGTATCCGGACACCTCAAAATCTTACAGGTGATTATTCCAGTAATACCTCTTAAGTTAACGAAGTACCACTAAGTCATTTCAGTAGAAAAGAGCAGAAAGATATAGCTGTAACAACATTAGCCACTTTTACAATGGCCATATAGTTATTTCACTTCTCTCTTCAAAGTCACTGTCCAGAACAGTGATACATATTTTGTACATATACCTCCCATTTTTAAGCATTAATGGCTGCAAATACACATTTTCATAACTGAGTCATGAAAGGATCTGCACCATTATGTACAAGTGCCATTATCCAGCAGATAAGCAATGATTTTAGATCACTTTCAGATGACTGAGGAAAAAAATATTGAAATTTCAGATTACTGAAAAATATAACCATTTATCCTTTTAGTGACAGTTATTTTAAGGTCTAAATTTTATCTAAATCTTAATATATTTAATGTATGATTACTGATACAGTACATGATCATTTTCACTGATCCTATGATTAGTATGTATTAGCATTCTTAAAATTCTTAAAACATACTTATTGAAATTTATCAGTTTGTAATTTAACTGATTTTTAGATATAAACTTAATATCAGTTGAACTAATCACGCTCCTGTCATTCAGTTACTGATAGAATCTCTAATGTTTTCACTTTTTGAGAGTTGATGTCCACCACCCTAAAACCAATAGTAATTTTCTGAACCTTAAAGAGAGGCGTATCAGGACCATGCATGGCACAGATATTCACAGTGAAAGGAAATTAGGTAACTGTATCTTAAGACTGAGATTCAGATCAGTTTGGTACCCAAATGCTGAATATCTGATGAATATCAGATATCACTCAACTAACTGTAAGGAAGACAGTGTTGTGTTGGAGACTTGCTTTCTATTTTAAAACAAATTTTATAAAATACTTGTAGCTTCTGAACTTGTTTCTTCTCTGTTCACATATTTTTTTGTAGATAACAAAGGGCAGAACAAACTAACAAATACAAGAAAGTATGGGAATGCTTTGCCGTGATATTTCTTTTGGCCCACAAATTTCTGTACAATCACAGAATCACACAAACCACATGCTGTAGGATGGTTCCTGAATAGATCTAACCATTCCTTTTGCTATTCATTCATAATTTTATGGACATCTATGCCATCTGCTATTTTCTTGCTTTGTCATGCAAATCTGCAATTCTGCAATCTTCATGTTTGTTTTCTAACTTCCATCACTCTGCATAGCTTAGAACTGTAAACAAATTTTGTTTCATGTTCTTATTCACATTCTCAACAGCCACTGCAATATTCCCTAGCTCACACTCTAGTACTTTATACGATGAAAATAAAATGCTTGAAGAACCTACCCCATTTAAACCAGTACTTAACATTAATTTAATTAGGAATACTAGATAGTTTCACACTGTATCATTGGAAATAAAACAGAGCTTTTTTTTTTGAAACAGGGGGCTGTTTCAAATTAATTTCCAAATGCCAAAGTCACCTTTTCAAGATATTTTGTTTACAGTATGGCTTAACTGTGACTACTTGATATTCCTTCAATCTAACAATACAATTAAACTGCATACAAACATCCCTCAAAAAGATACAAATATTTCTTTGAAGAAATCCAAGCCAAATCACCGGATGCAAGTTTTCCCTTTTCAAAGGGGAGCCTGCTCACATCAGCTGTACTGATGCAAATCCACACTACTGCCATTCAAAAACAAAACAAGAGCTACTACAGATTTATACTAGCATTGCTATTAACAGACTTTTGTACTTTAAAATTTTCATTTATATCCCCCAAAACTCTTGATTAAAAAGAATAAAGACTCCACAACTGCAAAGAATTATTCAATTAAAAGTGTAAGTGCCCATCTGATGTTTAGTAACTATACAGGAGATTAAAAAAGTAAAGTTATGCTAAAAGTAATATGCAAAAATGAAGAGGTATGAACTGGAAGCCAAGAGGAATAATCCAATGTGAAAAGCATCAGAAACAACATATGGAAAGCATATTTGTAAGTTTCGTAAATGAGGCATCTCAAAAATGCTGTATGAAAGTACTTACTCTAGGGCAAGAGTGAAGAATGTTTTTGAGGAAATAAGATACAACAGAGCAAAGGAGAACAAACTCAAAATATTTGCTTAAAATATTTAATGTACATGCTCCATGTTAAATGATACGGTACCAAGTAGATGTCAAAACATATTAATAAACAAATTATGAGGACCAACATTACAACAGCTGTTTCACTGCAAATCACAGTTTAAATTTTCAGAACAAGCTTTTAATACCAACAACCCTTTTGGCTGCCATCCACTGATGACAACTCAAGAGCAGTGTGCAGGAGTACATGGGAATAATTAAGCAAACCAAACAGTATCACCTAATGAAATTTCAAGAACATTAAAAAGACAAATTAATTGGTTTAAGCAAGGAAGATGATTAGCTGTTTTTTAAATCTGCATTACATGCATATCCTTGACTACGGAGATGGTCAATTTTGAAACATCTAGTTAGAAAAGAAGTTGGCATGAGCTCTAGTTTTGAAGGAGATACTCCATTTAATCCATGCTGCTACCATAGCTGACACTACACTCAAGTGACAGCAAAGAAAAGCATCAGCTTTGGGAATGTGTCGTAATTTCAAAGTACATTTTGTGCTACTACCAGAAAACTGCATCTAAATAGGGTTTAGTGTTAATAAGAACTTGACTTGAACCTAGAGAGCCCCTTGTGACCTATAGATGAAAAGGCTTACCAAATAAAGAAAATATAACATCTCAAAAAACCTTGTACAGGTGACAGAACAAAACTGATGAACAAATGTTAAATTCTGGCAGAACTAAAGCAATGCATATTTTTCAAGGCACATACACTCATGCAAGATACTTTTTAACAACAAAGCTACTCTATGCAAGAAATGTACATTATACCTACAAAAGGTAACCTGAAAAAGCAGTCACTGTAAAAAATTAAGTGGAAGTTAAAAACCAAAACCAAGCTGCAGATAAAATTCCATGTAAATGTAAAGCCAAAAAAGCAGGTATAATCTTTGATTGTAGAAACAGTAACAATGTAAGAGCACAGAGGAATTGCACATCTATATAGCACTGACCTAGCCAACACTAATGCAACTTAAGGGTCCATATTTTAAAACACGACAGAGGAAAACAAGAAACAACACAGTAAAAAGCTGCAAAATAATTATGAGAAGGCTAGAAAAGTTTCTTATAGAGGGATTTGACAACCGTAATAAAATATGTGGTATTGAAATCATATTTCAATCTTCTTAAGCACAGTGAAAGACCTTACCATGCCCACAATGACTACTCTTGTAGAGAAAGAGAAATGAGAACCAGGAAACTGAGTAACAACTATAAGTAAAATATGTTAGTGATTAAGTTATGGGTATAAACTAAGACAAGGAAGTGGATTCTCCATCCCCAGAGAGATGCAAATGGAGCAGGAGAGCTGCTTGTGTTCTTTTAATATAGATGTAAATCAATTAAATTGAGCAAGCTGAGATATAAACGGAATCATGCTCAAAAATAACAGCCCAGCCTACCCCTACCCCTACCCCCC
>JAOQGH010000002.1:22059627-22080569 GCA_025769975.1 Gallinago jamesoni | reverse complement strand
ATCACGGCATTTTAAATCACGGCATTTTAAATCACGGCATTTTAAATCACGGCATTTTAAATCACGGCATTTTAAATCACGGCATTTTAAATCACGGCATTTTAAATACTTGAGAAATAACAACGATGAAGTATTTTTGCCTTTATATACAGGGACATTTGGTTATACTTACTACATTAAAAAGTAACATTAACAAAGCACTTTTTTTAACTCTCCTAAAGATTTATTTTCCCACTATTCTTTCTTCTTACTGGCTAATTAAAAATAATGTTGTAGAGATGCTTACTGTTTATAGAATAACATCACTAGTACGAGACTAAAATAAAGTTGATAATAAATTGCTGTAATGCACAAGGTGACAGATCAGAAGTCCCCAAAATCAATCAGTGCTTCGACACCCTACTTCAACTGCGCAGCTGAGAAGTTCCAATTACTGTCTTTGCTTCTCCTTGTCACACTACCTAGCCAAATGACTGCTAATTACCTGTTTGCCTGCTATACTCTAACTTGACAAGCTCTGGCAGTATCCTATGCAAAATACTCAGAGATGGAAACCAGAAAACAGAGATTTTCTTTGTTAAAAGTTACATACCAGACCAAATATATCAGCCCTCTTACTCTAGGGCTACAAAGATTATTTTACTTACATAGTTTCAAAAACTTTTTCCTCTGATGCTGGCTTTGTAAATTATTAGGCAATAAAGTGATTGCATTAACTACATTACACCTTGCTTAGAAAGACCTTACTGATAAGCATATGTTTTCTAGCAAAAGAAAGAGGATGCTAAACAACTGATATGTTATCATTTAAATTAGGTTTTAGTATGAATACTTTATACTTAAGTGTTTTGAGAATTTCAAGAATTTATGGCCCTCTCTTAACAAGAGCGCCTTATGATTCCCCAAGATTCTTCTAAATAATTGTGAGTCAAGCTATGGACTTCGGCTTTCCCTCAGCTTAAAATATTTTAGAACTTACATGTTTTCTTCCTTGAAGACACAGAATTTTTTTCTGCCCATTTCTGGAAGTGAAAAAGACAGCATAGCACTATCCTTGCACAAAATCTCAAAAATACTGCTATAAAACGCTGATGACTATGTTAGACTTGATGGCTAAAATACGAGTAGCTTTCACAGCACTCACAAACCTGAAGAAAACCCAAAATATAATCTGCATTTTACTGTTCTCAGACTCTTAAGTTTTATACTCAAGAGCAAAAAACTTAAGAAGAAAACCTCTTATACTCCTATTGACCAGATTTCACAACAATAAACTTTTCCAAAATTGTGTTGTGGTAAGCATGCAAATCATTACAGTCATCTCTAAGAAACAAATGCTTTACAGAACCAACAGCTACCCAACTACTGAAAAGATACAATGCCAGGTCAGTTTTCTAAAAACCACTATTTTACTCTCAGCAGATCCAAGTTCAATAACCCTTCAGTACATGCGTCTTTTTGCAGTGCAGCTCCAACACACGTGTCCTCATAGATGCAGTTCAATCCATTTTCCTACATAGCACTTTCAGAGACAAGCAGAGAAGATACTCTACGGCCCACTCCATTCTATGCTGAATACTTCAGGATCCTTGTTTGCCAACTGCTACAGTATCATGAAATAGTAGCACAGAAAGCCAAGGGATAAAATCCCATGGAATACCTGTCCCCATTTTCTCAGAATAAACCACACAGGCATGTTCAGATAGCACTTCAGCAGAGAACGAACACGACTGCTCTCACGGAAAACTTACTATAGTAAGTTCCTTAGTTAAGCTAATAATGCCTCACTAAAGGCATGGTCAGGTACTGAAGAATTGTTTTCCTGCACACATCAAATGGATTTCAGTAAGACTGGCCATTCTACGTGGAACTATGTCACAATTTCTCAGCTTCAAACTGAGCTTTGGGGTAGGCTAGAGGGATGTTGCTTTTTGTTTTAAAGAACAGCAAGCTATTTCCATTCTTACAAATATCAAAAAGATTCTACCATCTAACCTAAATGCTCAGCTGCAAAGCATCAACTGGACGCCTTTTGCTCTCATTCCACTGATTTTGTGAGATCAGTCATGAAACATTTCTTATGCAGATGTGGAAAAAAGGTAGACAGCAGAGATTCCTAGCAAAACAGAACACTTATGGAACTCACAAATTTGGTATGTTATTTTCCAGTTCTTACTTTACAGTAGTGTGAAAATACTTTCCTTCATTATTTCATCTGACGACATTTTATTTCTGATCAGGATCCATTTGTTTTAAGTGTGTGAATTAAAAAAGAAATGTTTCAACGTATACTGGGAAAAGAAGCGCTGCTTCAGAGTTCATTCAATTCAGCAAATAAAAACTTATATAAACGTTGCTTTAAAATGCGCAATAAAAGAGTGAAAGCAGTAAAACACTAGCGTATATTCAGGAACTATAGTTCTTTTTTCTCCAGTGCATTAACTTCAAAATTTCACACAAGTGCTGAAATCTGTAATGCTGTAGCATGAGAGATATTAGAAGTTTACTCTCTTGACAAAGTTGTTCTGTTTCTCCAATGTCAGCATGGTAATTTCAGATTAAATTGCAGCTCTGAAATTAATAAACAGGCTTATCAATAATTTGGTAAAGAACTTCAGGTGTGAAATTTAACACTGGCAACTTCTGCCCCGTATAAAAAAGCAAACGGGGAGTGCAAGAATGCTATTACCATTTCACAGCGTTTATACATTAATACACTGTAAGCTATTTTAGATGACAAACACCCAGGAGAGTTTCAGAAACAACAGCCTGAAAATGAAAATACCACAGCCGCATTTACCACACTGAAGTCAGCGAGCCAGCGCTGGCTAACGGGTTAGCTCTCCTTCTCTCCCTGTCCGCCCTCCATTCTACAAAGAAGAGCCCACGGCTTCTCACCCACCCGCGTGCCAGCACCACACCGCTGCAGGGCGCAGGCGGCAGGCAGGGCCGCGGACAGCGACCCACAGTAAAAGGAAACCAAACCAAACCAAACAAAAACATTTAAAAAAAAACAAAACAAAGCAAAGCAAACACAGCGAGAAAGCATCGAAAGTGGCCTCAAGTAGCTCGGCCTCTCTTCCGACAGGAAAAGCAAGGCCGGGGCCACAGCGCATCTCCTGCTGTTAAAATGAGGGCGATGCGTCCTTCCCGACCCGCGTGCTTCTCCCCCAGAGCCCTCCACAGCAACGCGGGGCTCCCGCTAAGGGCTCCGCGGGGCTCCCGCTAAGGGCTCCGCGACGGCTCCGCCAAGCCCCAACTCCCAGGCCGCACCTGACACAAAACCTCCACATGGAGAAAACAACCCCGCAGCCATCTCTTTTCACCCGCCCGTAAGCACCCCTCGCCAGTCCCCCCCAGCACTGCTCCACCAGCGGCGCCCCCAACACCCGCCCACGCCAGACCCGCTACGCATGGGCTGCGGCCACGCCCCGCTGGGTGCGCATGCACTCGAGCCTTGCCCCTTCACCCGCGCGCTTACTGCGCACGCGCAGAGGCACACACCCCACACACCCCCCCCCGCGTGCTATTGGCCAGCAGCTCGGAGCACGCTCTGGAGCCGCTCGCCCGGTCTCCAGCTGCCGCGCAGGCGCTCTCGGCGCTCCGCGGTCCGGCCGCAGAGGAGCAGTCGTGACCGCTTTCCCCCGGCGCGGTGGCCGGCCTCTCAGCAGGCGCAGTCGAGATCTTTTTCGGGAACGTTCTGTCTCTCAACAATTATCCTCTGCAAGGGAAATCCTGTCAGGGTACGGGCCGTCCCAGCCCCGATCTTCCCCGCCCCGCCTCACCCGGGTCTGGGCCTTTCCCTGTTACCGACTCCTGCTGCAGCCCACTCCCTCCCCGACTGCCCACTCCCTCGCAGTCGGGCCGCGACACCCCCCCCGCCCCGCCGGCCCTGGTCTCCTTTTGCCCTTTTCCTCCTTTCCTTGCCCGAGCTCAGTAGCCTCCCGCTAAGACAGCGTCCCGACAGCTGCAGAACTTGTTCAGGGTGGCTTTAAGCCCCAGCTGACTGCTTGGTTTATTTTACTTGAGAGTCAGCCCTGTGAAAAGGCCCACTGATGGAGAAAGAAATTAGCACCATGTTAACTGTGCGGTTCTCTCTCCTTTGCTGCAGTGCCCACTTTCACCACTGTCTCCTGCTCTACTTGCTCCTGCTTTCAGTATGGTAAAGAAGAATACTATCCCTGATGGGTAAGTATCTCTCACACTAAGTAAGAGGCAGGAGCAGGCACAGTCCTGCCCACAGAGAATGGGCACTGACTGCCCCAGGCACTTTCTTGCAACAAGCATCTTCAGCACCTGCAGCCAGGTAAGGTAGGTGTTTCCTTCAAGACAGGAACAACCCAGCCCTTCATCCCCCAGGTGAGTATAATGCCCAGCCTGTCTGTGAACACTTCATCAGCCAAACACAGTCCCTTCTTCCTAACCTTCTTATACCCAGGTGTATACTTAGTGGGGAAGTGGGAAAGTAGGCCATCCTTCTGACTACTTAGATGTTTGCTACTAGGAGTTGGGGAAGAGCTCATAAGACAGGAGCAGGTGGTTGCATGCATGTGATCAAGGAATATTTTCATGGCTTCAGGTCCAGAAACATGGTGCGGTTTTGTTTTTAAGAAGAGGACAGCAGAAATGTTTTATCAGCAAAAATAATAAAAAAAACCAAACACATGACAGAGGATTTCTGATGTCTTTTGATTGGGAGTGCATATGGAGACCGCAGAATGATCTCATTTAAAACTGATACAGTGCTATTCTCCAGCTCTAGTGGGAGGAAAAAAAAAAAGAGGAGGTCAAGTTTAAAAGTTTAGCTGATGTGTTACTGGTGAAATCAGTATAAACTTGGATAGGAGGTTGTGCTGAGATATAAAGGCACACTATAATGGGGCAATAACTTGCGGTTTATACATTATTTGAGGGAAAGTTTACATCCTGATTTCAGGGGAAGTGTTAGATAAGTTTATTAAGAACATTTTTAAGAGGAACAATAAAATACAAAAAGCATGATTTCCTGCAAAATATGTTGGCCTAAAAGCAATACATAGAAAGAAAAGATGAACAAAATTTCAAAAATTACTTCAAGAAACTGAAGTTTTTTTCCTGTCTGACAAACTCAGGGATTAAAATTAGAATAAAACTTAACCCATTAAGCATGTCTTTCTCTTAAGTTTCTGTGAAATTTCAGTTTTAACAGTTGGACAAAATTGTGCTAAAGTGAGTTAGGTTTGCTTCGGAAAGCCTGAAAACATAGCTGCCCTACTTGTTTTCTCTGTACGTGGAAATTATTACTAAACCTTTGGGAATCGGGTGCTTGTTTCTCCCTTCTTTTCCCCCTTGTGTTTGAACTGGAGCAGCTTTCAAGATGCTGGAGCAAGCTTCAAGATTTCAAGATGCGTGCATTTCTTAAGTATGGAAGAAGCAGTGGACTGTACTTTCAGCTTCTGTGATTGGAAACCAATACCCATGTGTCTTTCAAGGAGAGAAACATCTACTATGGAGTAATTGGTTATAAAATTAGTGTTACCACCTGACAAAACTCATCATACTGAAGTGCTTTCAGCTTCTCCAGATACTTACTTTTTGATACTATTACCAAGTCAGGCTAGGCATCCATACTGTGGGATTTCTGGTGGTAAAGGAGTTTGAGGAATTGTCAGTCTCCCAGTCTGATTCAACAGGGTATTGATGTCATACTTGTGCTAGCACAGCACGTTGTAGTTCTTCTCTGTGAATTAGTTTAGTACACCAGGAAAAATAGCAGTGAATGCTGGAAGAGGACTTAAAGAAATGTAATTTTAGCCTAGGTAATCCTGCACGTGCAATTTACTGGCCCCAGAAATAGCTGTTAGAAGAAGTGAGATTGTGGTACACTATAGCATAAGGACCAGGGCAGATGGTAACATACTATTGAAGTGAAACCTCAGTCCTGTCACAGTATTATTATTATGGTAGTAAATGTAACAGTAACTTTTGTTTTTAATGATGCTGCAAGAAAAACACCCTCATAGTTAAACAGATATGGAAGGCATTATTTGAGATTGTCTTTCTGTAACTGCCTCAGTTCTTTATACAGTTCTTAACAGTTTTAATCAAAATGTCATTATTCTAATTAAAGTGATACACTTGAGTTTTCAGTTAAGTTAAAAGTAGCTAGGAATATTGAAACTAAGCAAGAAATGCTGAATTTTTTTAACTGGTCATCTCATTACTAACACCTTTTGCAATATTGTGTCTGCAGTATAATTAAAGTTGGCTTTATGTAAGGGTTGTTCTATAGTACTGCACAACCTTGCTAAATATCAGCACTTTGAATGTACTTAGCACCTAAATTAATAAATGGTATTAATAGCCAGTGTTTTCACTGCTAGTCTTGTACCTTGTTCTTTTAGCCCACTCTTCTTCTTGTGTCTCTGTCACTCAGCCCTAGCCCTGACTGTTTGTTCTGATGCTAGTTGCACAGTCTTTGCTCCAGCAGCGAGAACAGGAGGTGGATTGGAATAAGACTTCCTGTATTTCTTCATGGCAAAAAGTATTTCTCCCTTTTCCCAGTAATGTCTTGGAGCAGAGCTAAGGTGTGTGGGATCCATTGCAATCTCAATCCTAGAAAGCAGTGCTGGAGAAATATTTTTATAATGAAGTGAGACATTAGTATAAGAGAGGGGTTGGAGTGACTCATTGCACTGGAGTTTCCACTATGTAGTGAAGTTCTGGTTCTTCACAGTGTTTGAAATACTATTGTCCTTCAGTGATTGTATCCTGCAATGTTTTAGTAGAGAACCACCCAGTAAAAAGAGTTTAAGTTACATTAACAAACAGTCATAAAATACTATGATGTTTTTACAGATTTATGCATTTGTGCATCAGCATCCAAAATCTTACTGTTGGCATAATTTCATAAACTCAGGTTCAGTTCTAAAATGCATGTGGAGAGAGTAATGTATACCTATTTACACTGTTTTACTAACAGTGATTTTTAGCTACCGGATGAAAAACATTCTGAATTCATGGCTTGAGCTCAGTACTAGTTTCTCTTACCCTGGAGTACTGGACACATTATCATTGAACTGAATGGTACACATGGAAATGTAAGATAAGAGAACTTACTTATTTTTATACTTTGTATACTTAATTTTTTTAATATACTTCTAAAATATACATTTTATACTTAATGCTTTCATATTAGTAGGTGATTTTTGCTAGGTTTTGGTGTGACAGAATATTTTTCAAAGTACCAAGAGAAAGTAGTCAAGAGTCTTTCTTTGAAAAATAAGCATATTACAAAGTAAATCCATTTGCAAAACCTAGAAGCTCTGTATTTTTAATAAAAGTAAACTTTGCATTTCATTGTCAATTAAATGACTGATGCAATCAAATGACAACTTTCAAAATGTGTTTGATTGAGCTAAGTTGAAAAACTTCCACCAACTATAAGAATATCTTTTTACCTGTTGAACTTTGCCCTTCTGCTTTGTTTCATATTGGTGCTACTTGCTTGTAAATGCTGTCCTACCATTTTGAGGGGAGGAATTTCTTGGAAGTTGAAGAAGGAAGAAAGACGACTGTTGCCAAACATCCTCACAATCCCTTGAAACCACTTCATAGAATAATTCCAGATTTAGGGACGTAATTCTACTGTATGATAAGAGTAATCATGCACGTTATCTCTAAGAAGCATTTTTCTTGTGCGGCGCACAATGGAGAAAAAAGATTCATTTTATTATGGCTCCTGACTTTAGACTTGCAAACAATAAAAATGTCTTTATTTAAGCTGTGTAGTGTGCTAAATAAGCTTCTGCTCTGATCAGTGCTGTAGCAATAATCGGTTTATATTCTTTCCACATCTTTTAGGCAATTCCCTGTTTCTTTTATCCCAAAGAAATGCTAATCTATTAGCTTTATTCAAATATATAATAAATTTTTATAGTTATTCTGAAAAGATTTTTGCTTCTTGGTGAAACAGCAGGTTAATAATGGAAAATGGGTTTTTTAAAAAATATTTTACTTCTATATCAGGATTTAATGGGTCATTTTTTTTAAAACTTGTGCACATCAGTTACTGTTTCTTGCTTATGTGTTCAAGGAATTTTAGGAACTATTGTATCCTGTTGTTTGGAATTCTAAATCTTAATATATGATGCTAGTATCTGTATGGCCCATTGTAGAAAAAAAGATAACTATCGTATCATTTTGCTTGCAGATGTTATATTCAAACTGTGTGAAATACAGCACCAGATTTGCCTGATATTTGTAAGATACTTCACATAATTTGAAATAATTGTTATTATAATTTTAAAGGAACATAATTTTTATGTGTTTTGTTTTACCAAAGTTTTAAAAAATATTTAGAAGTGACTATTTATTTCATTGCAGATGGCGGAGTTTGACACCAGTTGGACAGCCTATACCAGGAACTAGATTTATTGCATTCAAAGTACCTTTAAAAGGGGTATGTATAAAAAGTAGCTACGGATTGGCTTTATTAGATATAGTGCAAAAGTAATAAAGAACAACATGAAAACTCATGCAAACTTCAGGAAAGTTTTATGAAAAAATAATTTATTCAGATTTAGCCTTTCCAGTCATCTACTAGTGATTTTTTTTACATAATATTCTATTTTTTTTCTCTTTGTTTTAAAATTTGTATTTGGTGTTACTCTTTTTATTTACCTTTTAAAACTCATAAAATCTTTAACCAATCAGCACAATTCATTTGATCACTATTGTGGCCTAAATTAATTATCTTATTTAACAGTTTTTCATAACTGTTGTAAGAAAATCATATGGAAGGGCTTATATGAATAACAATCTAGGTAATGTAAGCAAAAATATAATTCTATGGAAATCAAAGACTACAGATTTCCCACATTCTCAGAGCAGGAGTTTTCACCTCAAAGTTAGTAAATTCAGTTTCAGATGTTACTAGAAGTCACCGCTGAATAGCGGCGAAATAACTGACTCGTGCTCATTTTGTTTGAACCGCAGCCAGCCTCCGCTGTTTTTTCAGCAGTGCACCAGTATCTGAAATACATGGGACCGAATACTTCTACATGCTTTCTATCCTACTCTTTTTAGCTTAAGCTTCACGGTGACCAGTTTTGATAGGACTGTTCTGCTCTTTATTCTTTAATTTGGTTTCTTGTCCCTGTTTCCAGGGACAGGATAAGTGGTTGCTAGCATCTTAGATTATAATCCGTACAGTCAAAAGAAGGAATGGTTAATTGCCTTATAGCATGCATGGTTCTGAGAGGTATGTGGTCTGTGACTGCCTTCCTTTCCATCAGTTCTGAGTCCAGTCTGCTTGAATATCTTGTCAACAAAGGAACTGAGAGGTGTTTGCCACTGTCTTTATTAGTTATAGCTGAGCCCATGTCAAAAGGCTCTCACAATGGATGAGCGCTCTATTCAGAGAAAATCCAGTCTTGTGTATATGAGGCATTTTCACACCTATAGAGAAGAACACATTTCAAAAAACACAGCTACAATAGGGTGAGTAAACATTTTTCCCACTGGTTATGTCAAATGAAGTTACTATTCATTATTCACCAACATACAGATTTCTTATTTTAGCCTTATCCAGTGCTAAATGACGTGCAAGTACACTCTGCCAAGAGACCAAGCGGGAATAGGAATGTCTGTGCGTTTGTGGGGAGAAAGTTAAAACCTTTAGAAGAAAGGAGTTCTTGTGTCACAATTTCAAATATTTGATATCAAATACACTGTTAATTTTGTGTCATCGTGCAGGATGGTGTGCTCAGGGAAAGGAGATTGTAGTCGTTTACTTTTTGCTGATGTTTAGTTACCTAATCTGTAATACGTGATCAGTATACACATGCTGCATTTTGCAGGACTTTTGGTGCCTATCAAATTAGTACTTATTTTAATAATGTTTTTTAACAGTGTACACATAGAAATTCTCACATATTTTCTTGCATTTTCATCTTAATAGAAACAGACAACAAATTCTTGCTTTTTATTTGGTTCCTTTTTTTGTGTGTGTGTATAGTACATGGACATGGTTCTGATACTGTAAACATTCCCTTCTGAATACTGATATCTCCTAGTCCTAATTAAAACAGCCAAATATTACATGTCGTGTTACTAGAACTTAAAAAGAAAATCTCTCTTTTCCATTTTAATTGTAGGCAATTAACCAGAGGCTTACCCCAACCCAGAAATTTACACCAAAAGATTTAATTGCTGCAATGAAAGCCCTAAATGTGGAGCTTGGATTAATTATTGATTTAACATATACCACACGATACTATGAAGTTAAGGTAATATAAGCATAATAACAACATAAATCAGTTTCTGCAACCTTTGTTGTGTCTCCGATAGAGACTAAATGTCTCCCAGCTAGTTGTATTTGTGGCTCATTTGTATTATAGGAACTCAAGAGTAATGGGTAAAGACTTTAGTGTCAGGCACTGCAGAAAAGATGCAGTGAGATTTACAGGCTGTGCCCTGAAGACATTCTTGTTTATTCCAAGCGTCTTTTTTGTCACTGATCTTTAGTGGAATCCACTAAGAAGGTTTTTAAACTACTCTGTTAATTTTAATTTTTTTATCAGTATGATCCAAACAATTGTGATTAATCAGCCTCCTATTGAAAAGGAGAATAAATAGCAGTGTTAAAATTGAATGTTAATCTTTCAATGTACATGGGCTGTAAGCATTAAGGGGCTGAATATGTGAGTATATATATGACTGTGGTTGGGAAGGACAAATATTGCTAATAATTGTAAAATATGTTTGAATGGAATTACAGGAATCTCATCTCTTTAGCCAATGTGCTACATCTTCTGTAAAAACTGTTCTTTGAGATCAGGTCTTAAAAGTGGAAATGTAAATGGTAGTTTCTGAGAGTGTATCTCTATAGAATTGCATCAAGATTGTTTTCAGTTTCTACTCAGGATTTGAACTACTGTTTTATGTTGGTATTATGTTAAGAGACTGCTTAAGGTTTTTCACTGATGCAAGAAATCAATAATTTTTACCAATTTTTTTTCTGCTTGTTCCTAGGATTTACCTAAAAGTGTGCAGTATAAGAAACTTTATACAGTTGGACTTGAAGTCCCTGATAATGCTACTATCCTACAGTTCAAAAAATGGGTCAGAAAATTCCTATGGGAAAATGCAGGAAATGGTAAATATCAGCATTTTATGCTCTAAAAAACCTAAAAAAAGATTTCAGTGCTCATAGTACCTTTTATTAATTTTAACAGATATAAGGCACCAGGGATCTCAGACTTTCCATAGCACTTTCCACTTTGCTATCATAATAAGATACATTATGTGAAACACTACATATCATTTTGAATTGAAAGCATGTATTTTTCAAAAATGACTACTAACTTAAATGTCCTTTCTAATACTTATATTTGCCATATGTGTCAAAGCAACCGTAACAAGGCTTTCATCTGTCTGACCTGGTTGTCCACCATCAGCTTAGTGTTGTAGCTGCCAGCCTTTTATGGATGTTCTAAATAGCACAGTATTTCTCTCATGGCACTCAACACTGATACATGTGAGCAACCTAAAGTCCATTTAGTCTGACATTGCACTCATAAATCAAAAAACTGCTTTATTGGCCTCATATCCTAGAAATTCTTAAATCGTATTACAGACACAGGGCCAGTGTTTCCACAGTGTGGATATGCGGTTGTTTTAGTGTTTATGCAATAGTGCAGTTCTTTCTGAGATGGTATAAGGTACTTTTTGCATAAATAGATTTGCATGCATTTTGCCAAAGCCTGTATGCAGCTCTTACCTTTTCCCCTTTTTTGCTAGTGATTCTTTGTAGGTAGATTTTAACTCTTTGTCTGTCCAATACTGGAGGACCGTTCTTTCAAGCATTTTCATGCTATTTGCTGTGATTACTTTGGCATTTTCTGTGAGAAAGTAGATGTTAACCACCCAAGTGCATACAGTGTTTGCTGCAGAGCATAACTTCAGTTTTGCTGTGAATTGTCAACTCTGTTTTGTGAAAGAGTTCTGACCCAAATCTCAGATATGAGAGCCTAATTAGAAGTGCTGAGAAAATTAAAAGCTATAAGAAGAAGACTGTCCTTGCTCAGGAAATTAGTGTGCAAGTTCTTCCTTTGCTCTTTTTTGGCTTAGGGAAAATACTTGGAGATTATTAGTTTTCTTCTGGTTTTGATCGAGTTACTTTTTGTGTGACAAATAGTCTGTATTTGAATCTAATTATTTCTGATTCTCAGAATTGAGAAAATCAATTCCTAATGTGTTACTGGATGAAGACCTGCAGTTCCAGCTAGTAAGACCATTTTGGCAGGGCTTCAGAGTTGGGAGAACTTTCATTTTTATGTTAACTTACTCATTGTAATTTGCTCTCTTATTCAATTACCCCTAAAGTTTCTCAGGATTCTTCTTACAAATAATTTTTGAGAAGCTAGGGTTTTTTAGTTTCTGAATTGTTAGGACACCAACTTAAAATAAACTTATATGGCAATGTGACTATTCTGTGGCAAGCGTTTACATTTTATCTCACTCAGAAATTTATCAAAGTCCCATTTCAAAGACCATCTGTTAGTATTTAATCTCTGCCACAAATTTGTTATTGTGATGATTAAAGTTTTGTCGTCAAAGACTCTAAATCACATATTTTAATTTTATTTATTTTTTTAATTAAATATGGGTAATTAGAATTGTATGGACTGGTCTGGATGAGATTTCATCAGTACCTTGCATGGCCATAGTAGTGTTCCTCTATTTCTGTTAGAAATACCTCAATAGTTAAGTTATTCTGCTTTTTAGCCTTTAGCTGATTAGTATAACCATTCCAAAAAAGACAGGATTTCTTTAGAGATTACTGGTTCCCATTAGAGTGCTTCTTTTCTCCATGCATGAACCTAAATTCCTTATTGCTATTATTGCATTCCTCAATATTGATCCAAATTTTTAGTTAACTTAAATGAATTATTCTAGTAATGTATTTTATACTCCACAACACAATGGGTGTTTATTTTCTCATTTTTGCAAGAGAATCTAAGTTAAGTTCCTCAATACTACATGTGCTTGTTTAGATTTGCTTTCAAAACCATATTTTATTCTTCTTTTCCTGTTACTGCAGTTCTGGCTGAGGCCAGCCACTTTATCTGTCATCACTCCTCTTTCTTTTTTCCTGCGTTCTGCAGCGTTAATCTCAGTCTTCACAGGTTTGGAAGTAGTGAGCTAACTGCTGCTAGAGATCCAGCATGAAGAGGACAAAGTCTGGATGTGTCTGTTCTTTTACAGGCATGACAGTATAATTTTGTAAATAGCAATCATTATCTATTATTACTTTGCTAGAAAAGTACAGCTTTTTTTTTTTTTTGTCTTGCACTAATCTTTTAGTAAACTCACTTTCTGAACTATTAAAGACTATGTTTTCCTTTTTGATAGAGAAACTTATTGGCGTTCACTGTACTAATGGAATTAATAGAACTGGCTACCTTATATGTAGGTAAGGGTTGTATAAAATCAGAAATCATTGTTCACAAAAGATAGTGTCCTTATATTAACTTGTAATCCCTTTGGGACAATAATCCAATCATATTTTTCTTCAGATATCTTATAGATGTTGAAGGCTGGGATCCAGAGACAGCAATTCAAGGTATTTATACAGCTTGAACTAAGGTATACTTTGGGCTGTAACTCGCAATTACTACAATTGTATTCAGAAATACAACAATTCTATTTTAGTATCCTTATTTAACATGCTGGCTTCCATAGAAGATTTTCTCTGACTGTTGATTCTATTCCAGGCAAGGCTTGAGCATTAGCAAATTAACAGCATAGTAGGACTATGTTTCAGCTGCTTAAAATCTGGTTTTGTTTTCCTTTTGCTTTGAAGAGTTTTCAGTCATAGGTTGCTATCATTACTAGTTTGGGTTGTTAAAAAAAAAACAAAAAAAAACAACAACAAAAAAAAAACCAACAAAAGCTGCAATATTACCAGCCTGCTGAAGTATTTAATATAAAGTTTATAAGTTATAAGTGTTTCAAAGATGTTTCAGCATCTCATGGTAAACAGAAACTTGGCTTTCACATTTTTGTGGCTCAGTTGAGCACATTTCATTAGACTTGTATCTGTACTTTTTTCTGTAGCTTTTGGTGATGCCAGAGGTCATCGCATGGATGGTCTTGTGTATCTCACAGATCTCAGAACACAACCAATGAGAAGGTAAACAAAAGCTTTTAGTTGTATGGTTAAGATTTTCCAGTGTTTCTACTGGTATTTCAAAAAATTCACTTCTAAGCCAAACTGAACCCCCTCTTAAGCCTTTAATGTGCAACTACACATGTATTGTTAAGATATGAATAACACAAAATGCAGTGTACTTTCTGTGTTCCATCTTTTCAATTTATATGATTCAAAAGCTTTTTTTCAATCTGATGTACTATTGAGCATTGGTGTGATTTTATCATACTATGACAAGTGCACTGAGTCTGTATTCTCTCATTTTAAGAGGAAAGAAGCCACTACAAAGATTTTTTTTTATAACCTCTATGATCTGCCTGCTGTAGTTGGCATGGTAGAACCAGATACTTAAAAAAAAAAAAAAAAAAAGTACAGCAGTTTTAGGAATAAAAAAGTATGGGAAAGTGGAAGTTTGTTCTTAAATCCTCTATTCATAGTAATTGTATCCCTGGTGTGTAAGAATGTTATGCTTATCAGATTCACCTAAGAATAGCTAACCTTTAGATCTTCCTCGGTTATGTGTGCCAGTGGTATCTTGTAGCAGTAAATTGATTTTAAAATAATACCTGACGGATTTGTGTCTTTTTAGTTTATGGAATTTCCTTTGGTTTACTGCTATCATTGTTTTATAGTCTGTGCGTGACTAAGTTAGTCCTATGCCAGATTTTTGAATACGAACAGTATCCTTTAGGATGTTGTTCCAAGCTTACGAAACTTAGGTATTCTCTTTGTTTCCCTGCAGCCCTTCCCAAATGTATTTACAAGACTAAAATTTAATAAGTTATGAATATCTGTAAATTTAACTTAACATACAATAATTTCTATCATTCTAAACTGAAGAATTTCATGTGAAGTTTTTTCTCTCTCAATGGTATGTTTTAAAAAAAGAAACCTATGTGAGATGTTTTTATTCTTCATAGTAACCTTGGAATGGATGTATGGGATTCAGATGAAGAAATTATTCCACCATCACTTGCAGAGCGGTTCCCAAATGAAGATTTTCAGGGGTAATAGTCTGAAAAATGGAATTAAAAGCCAAAAAAGACACACTGTGGGAAAGAGAACTATTTCTTATTAAAAACACTATAGATACTCCAATTTAAAAGAAATTTTATTAATAGGCTCCTCATGCAATATATATTTACAGAATTTGAAGAAACTGAAAAGACAAAGGAAAGGAAGGGAATGTGTGCTATTAGAAGTCTGTAATTAGTTCATTTGGAAAAATTTCTACTTTGAAAAATTTTACTTGGAAAAATGTTTTACTTTGCTTGTCCTTTATTATTCTACAATTATTTTTAATTTGCACATATTTTTAATTAATTTGGAATCACTGGTTTTGACTGTATCAAGTGCTATAGAATTACAATTTAACGTTTGTCACAGCTATGACATCAAAGGTTTTACAGTCTTACTAGTTTGGATTCTTATTAGCTTTGATACCTATATATTTGTAATGTTTTTCTTATCAATTCTTAGTTAAAAAAAGTTGTTTTCATTAATGACTTATAGCACTTAGAAGTATGATGTTCTGTTTAAGACAAAAAACTTCTTTACAGGTCTGGGAAAAGATTAAGAATTTATGATGACCACTGTCACAATGATTTGCAAGGACAGATGCAGTTGAGAGATTTTGATTTCATTAATAAGGGGCCTGGACAAAGACGAAGACCGTTTCATGACCATCAGACTCAGGATGATTTAAGAGCACCAATGCAGATGAGAAACTGGGACTATAATAGGGGACCAGGACAGAGACGAAGACCCTTTCCTGATCATCAGTTTTATGATGATTATCAAGAAGACATACAGCTGAAGGACCTAGACTTCAATAGCAAGGGACCTGGACAAAGGTTGAGACCTTTTAATGGACGCCAGTTTCATGATGATTTACAGGCAGAGAGACAATTGAGGGGCATTGCATTTAACAGAGGCCGTGGACAAAGGCAGATATCTTTTCCTGACCATCCATCCTGTAATGATCTGCAGGAAGACAGGCAGTCAAAGGATTTTGATTTTGGTAGCAGGGGCTGTGGCCAGAGACGAAGACTGTTCCATGACCACCAGTCTTGTGATGAATTTCAGACTCAAATGCAGTTGAAAGAGTTAGATTGTGTCAACAAAGGTCCTGGCCAAAGACTAAGATCTTTCCCTGACTATCAGTCACATGATGACGTACAGTCACAAATGCAATTGGGAGATTTTGAGTTTGGTAATAGTGGTTGTGGACAGAGGTTGAGACCTTTCAATGATCACCAGCCTTGCAATGACTTACAAACAGAGATACAACTCAAAGATTTTGATAATAAAGGTCCTGGACAAAGGCGCAGATCTTTTCATGACCATCAGCCTTATGATGACTTACAGGAACAGACTCAGTTAAAAGACTTCGATTATGTTAATAAAGGGCATGGACAAAGGCCAAGACATTTTCATGATCATCCAGGTCACAATGACTTGCCACGGGAATGGTATTCAGGCAGGTAAAGCATCCTTGAGCTGTAAGACCAGAATTAGAGAATAAAAGTGTAAGCCTCAGCACTTATAATTAATTAATTTTTTTAAATAAATTAATTTGAAATAAATTAATCATCCTTTAAAATCATATATAAATGATCAGTTAATTAACTATTTTTATTTTGACATAGGGAAGGATTTGATGTAGCTGGAGTGTTGCAGCTTTGAAAGCCAATTTTTCCTACATTAGAAGGTTGTGCTTATTTAAAGCTTATGTGTTCCTTTACTTTTTTAGAGTCAACTTGAAACAAAACTCTTTGTTCCACTTTGTTTTGTATAGAAACTTAATTTAAAAAGCAATCCTCAAGACAAAAGGAAGATTTTTCCATATATATTTTGTAGGAGAGTGAATCCTCTATTACAGAATAATTAAGCATTAAAATATTTGGAGCTATAAATCCAAAGTATATTATTGCCTGTTAAACTATGTATTAGAGAGCTGCTATTACATATTATCCACAAAAATTAAAACGTGTTTAGGAACAAAAAGGGCCCCGAGGTAAAGAAATCCTCAGTAAATAGGGAATTTTAATTAGAAACAGCACTTGAAACAAAACAATCTTCTAGTAGAATTACTTAATACAAAGAACCATAATTTTAATTGCTAGAGTTGAAAAATTAATACAAACAAGTTTGCAATGTCTGGTAGAGAAAATTTTAATTTTAGGTGGTAAAAACAAGATTGAGGGTCTGAATTCTTCTTTCAAGGTTATACAAGTTTAATGTCTAATGGTGGCCACCAACAACAAATCAACTGTTTTATTTCTAAGGATTTCACCATTCATATTTGTTCTTATTACAGTAATCGACCAAATTGTCCTGAAGACCATAGGAGAATGCATCCCTCAGATGAATTTAGTAGAGGAAAAAACAGATTTGCACCATATTCTTCACGAACAATGTATCCATCTTCATCCGTACACCAAGAAGATAGTTCAATAGGTTATGAAAGAAAACCTCTTCAAGGTGAAACTACCAGAGAAATGGAACAAAGCAGAGGATTACCAGTTGTAATGGTTGATTACAATTATGGTCTGCCATTAGATTATGGACCTGAAGAGGAAGAGAGAACACATTATGATTTACCTCCAAGAGACTGCTACAACTGGAACTGAATAAAAAGGACAAGTTTGCTCAGCCTAGACTTACCTATTTTACTTTGTCTGTGGACCAATTTTATTTTTTTTTAACAAATCAGGAAAATACAAATTTCAGTAGTGGAGAACTGGTCTCTATTGTAAGGTTAGCTTCTGCTGATGTTTGGTTCTTTAAATTTATTACGGTGTATTTATTAAAGTGTAGTTGAAGACAAGGTCGCATACACATGGAATTCAAGTAGCCCTTCTTTTTATTGCAATTGGAACCCTGTACCTTAATAGAAATTATAGATTATAGAGAAAATACTATGAATGAAGTTATGTCTACTTGATCCTTTAATTTGAAAATAGCTGTTTGAATTACTGTCAACAATCAGCAGCATTGCAGTTTAATTCCATATTTTCTGTACCATCAACTGAACTCTTTTTTCATAGCAAAAAGTACCACTCTTTTTTCATAGCAGAATTTTTCCCAGATTGCTAAGAACACAGAAGCAAATGCTGTTTGAATACTTTAAATGTGAAACTTGCTTTTCAGTAATTTGCATATCCCATCATGATTGTGTATTTTTTCCTAGTGCCATAGGTTATATGTGTTTCAGAATAGCCCAGTGCAGGTAAATGTCACAGTTTTCTCAGCAACACGTCCAAATGAGGCGGCTTCCATTACCATCAGCTTTCCTGTCTCTGCTGGCCAAGATCACTGGTGCCTGTACACCGCCCTGTTTGTCAGTCATATTTGTCCAGTTCTATTTTTTTAATAGTTTATTTTTACAGCACAAGAGAGTAATGTAATCAGAATAGAAGAATAACCTCTTCAGGTAAGTTACTTTTAAGAGTCCTGAACTGGACAGTCTCCTCTGAACTGCCATGTCAGGGGGCCTCCAGAAGGCAGTGCAACAAACAGGAACTGAGTTCACGTGAGGCAGCCACAGGGTAGCACCAACAGTTCCTACTGTGGCTAAAGAAACCTTAGTTCATAGGATGGAAAACAGTATTAATGTAATTCTTGGGTAAATTAAAAAATTTTTTTTTTCATTATTATCGCATTTTCATCAATGAATATTTTAAAGAGGCATCACGGTGAGTAAGGATAAAGCTAGACTGTGATATTAAAATAAGCAATTGAGTGCTAGATACGTAAGTCAGGCAGTTAAGAAACTCCTCAAAAGCAGCATAGCTGTTAAGTATAAAGCAAGAGGGTGCAGGTGTATGGTAGAAAACTTTAAAAGAAGTGTTCGTAGCCAGAACCCATGAAGCTTTTTTGCCTTTCAACTAGCAGCATAAGCACCAGATTTCTGAATTCACGGCTCTATAGCTGCTAAATAAGGACTAGATTTGAAAAGTGTGGAACATCAGGCAGCTCCTGTTGTTTTTTAACATGTGCAAAAAGCTCCCCAAATCAAAGGATTCTGTGGATATGAATTTAAACTGAAAAAGCTTAATTGCCTTTGCAACTGATAGAACAGCTTTGGCTTTGTTTACTGTACAAAGTAAACAGTTTCCTTGTTTTTACAGTGGCTGGTCAGTTGTATTTCCCATTAAATGTCTGATTGTGAGACTCATTCATGTGGTTTCAGGAATGAAGCACTCTCTGTATAAACTGGTTGTGGGACTGAGCACTAAGTGTTAAGAAAAAGCATTTGTTCCTTCACTTGCATTTTTTTTTTCTTTTTCAAATGAGGGCTAAACTGAGAATCTTTAGGCTTCTTTATTTGGAGGCGAGGAAGATCTGCAACATTGGCCACTATATTGCCAGATTATTAAAAAAAATTAAAAAATATACACAACAGAAAAACTTTTTGTGGAGTTCTGCAGCAGGGAGCTAAGAATTAGGGACTGGTATTATAACCATTTGATTTTGTTTGGGTTTTTTTTTTCCAATATGTATGCAGTATTCATAAAGTGAATAAAGAGCGAACATTTGCCCTTCATATTTTTGTTTTAGCATTTGAATTACCTTTTTTAGGATTTAAGTGACCCTACAGTCAGTCAATTGTTACTTCAGAGTGGGGGTGCTGGGACTCTGGGGAGAGCTGGGATGCTGGTGCACTGGGACGTTCAGTGCAAAGAGAAACATGGCATAAGGAGTTAGGGTCAGCATTTGGTGTCACCCGCCTGGGGCCACAAGTACAATTAGGATCATTTCCTGTTTTATTTTCATCTAAAGTAACTGCTAGCAAGCTGCAGGCTTTTTTTGTCACATGCAAAAGTGATCAGTGATGTGTTATGAATCAAATTTGGGGTGCACTACTACAACCAGTGGGCCAGGCTCAGTGGTTAAACGGCCTGAGCACTAGGTTCTGAAGATCATGTGGGGAAATGTATTCTCTGTCTGGTTCCAGCAAGGGTATATGTAAATCCCTGGCTGCTGTGAACAGCAGTTTATTTAAAATGTGGATGCAAACAAAAAGCAATAGATTCCACACTGTGATCAACCACTAGTGTTTGCTTCTTCTCCAGAATGTGTCTTATTTGCTCCAGCTGTCAGCAGACCGTGCTTCACTGGTTCCAGTAGACAGCAATTACAAAACCTGCAGACCTCTTTCTTCTTGTGGGGAGTCAGAAAAAAGCATGAGAAAAAGGAAGCTGGTGAGGAGGCAACCTGGTTCTCCTTCCTCCTGAGGTGAGAAGACAATGGGGTGGTAGGAGGTGAAGGGCAGGAAAAAAATATTTGAAAAGCGAAAAATGAAGAGAGGGGGGGAAAATGTAAATGGAAATGTCAGAGGGAGACAACTATCAGTGTGAGGGAAGAAATGTGCAAGAGATATATGATAAAGAGCTGCTCAAAGATTACCGGGTATAAAGAGAGGGCACATGCTGCAGGAGTTCCTGGCAACTGGGTCTTCTGTGTGACACAGAAGGTTGTGTGTCACACATCTGGATCTTCTGTGTGACACTGTGTGAGTGCCATGCTGGTGTAAATAACAGTTATCAAAAAAATGCAGAAGCACTCAGACCTCTAATCCTAGAAATAAAGTCACATGGGAGCTTAGAGCTAATTAAGGCTTCCCTTTAAGCTTTAAATCTAGTCTATGTGTAGTCCCACATGACATACTGGTCTCAAAATTGGAAAGTCACAGATTCGATGAATGGACCACTCGGTGGATAAGGAACTGGCTGGATGGCCGCAC
>JAOQGH010000002.1:22033462-22045261 GCA_025769975.1 Gallinago jamesoni | reverse complement strand
TCGCACTGAGGTTGGGTGCCAGTTTAGGTGATATAATGTCTCCTTGCCACTTCAGAATGATGTGATCCATGCAGTGTTTTGCTTATGGCACTGTCTAGCATGAGAAGCAGAATCATGTGCCGTTAGAAAACTCTTGGTTCTCTTTGCCTTTAAGAAGTAGTTTAGAGACTGTTATTTTGTTCTGAGAATGAAAACTTTGTCAGAACTTAAGAAATTTCTTTCCAGACTGCAGGGCCTCAACATTAATTCACTTAGAATTTTCACTATGTTTTCATTCTTAATGAAACTAAGAATGAAAACTCTAATTTAAAAAAACAAACAAACAAAAAACAACAACAACAAAAAACACCACTGCTGCGTAGTGGCAACTGTCTCAGTGCTGCCCTTCTGACCAGAGCAGGTGTGTTCAGGCTTTACCATACTCTGCTGCAGCAACACCAGAACTTAAATTAAGCATCTTAATACCTCGAAAATATTACCTGTTTGGAAATTGTACATCGGGGAATCTGGTGGAGGGAGAAGAAGAATGATTAGTGTGATCAGGAGTACTGTTAGTCAGATATTGTTAGCTCTGTTTGCTAATTTTTTTCCATTTATTTTCCTGGGGTTGAACTCTGAAACCTTCCTATGCTAATGGGAGACAGTGGAAAGATTTTTTTTGTTTGTTTGCTTTGCATTTGTGTGTAAGTTAAGGATATTACGATTTAAAATTACAAACTATAAACCAGACATACTGCACGTTTTTAAAAAAAGAAAAACAACAATAAACAACTGTATTTTGTAGGTAATACAGCTTCAAAAAAGTTGTGTCTTTTAAGAGTGAATAGTTAGTGTTGTAACTAGGATTGGAATAAAAGTTGAATTTTTTTGAGGGTAGGGGCTGTCACAGTGGTTTCCTCCTGTTTTGACACATGAAGAGTTCTAGCTGAGGAAGTGGTCTAAGTTGCATGTTCTGCTTGACTTTACAGATGGAAAAAAAAGATACTTTGATAGTTAAAAGAGTGGGTGGTGCTAAATGGCAAACTTACTGAGTATGGAATGTTGATGTTTCATAGAGAGATGAAGGATGAAAGGGGTGAGTTTAAGAATGAGAGAACAAGCAAGTTGGAGCAAGCTGTGGTTGCTCTGCAAGCTAGCATATTTTGTACTGAATAATACTGAGTGCTGCAAATCAGGTTGGATTATTAGTGTCAAATGTACTAAGGAAAAAAATACTGGTAAACAACTAAGTATCTGGTATGTTCCTTCTGACTAGTCCACTATCAGTGATTTGGAGGAGTTAGATCTATAAATCTTTTGCTTTCCTCCTTGACTGTCTAATCACACAAAACTTCTGGTAACTTTAAATGAATTTGTGAACTAGTAGATCGCAGCAATTGAAACTCCAGTTCTGTCTACAGAAATTGAAATGGACTCACCGATTTTAGTAGTAGGAAGAGAATTATTTCAAAGCTGGCACATATCAGAAGTTTGTCTAAAATACTGGAATTATTTGAAATACTTTCAGTTAGAAATTATTTTTTTTAATGACTAATCTAGTACCTCCAGTTGTTACAGCATTTGGGTTTTGGAACTTTATTTCTGTGTTGTTACTACCTTGGCTCTGTAGCACTTCCTTTTGTAATGCATTGTGACACATTAATAAGATATTATCAGGAATAAGTGTGGTTTAAGTGTCAAAGAAAATACAAAATCCAGTGATGGTGGAAAGAGGGATTTTTATTTTTTAAATGATTTGAATTAGTTCCAATGGTTAAAGGCAATTTTGATGAAATGTAATTAGCAGCAACAGACTTAACAGGTAAAACATTTGTCCAGTATTTGCTCAAACCTAGGGTTTATGGGGAAGGGGTATCCGTATCTTTATTTTGTTAGGCTGATGTAGGTGAGTTTTACTGCTGTGTAAACTCCGACTTCATATTCTTGCAATATTTGGAGGAGGTTTTTTATGATTAAGGCTAGACAAGACAATTCTAATTGCACTATGTGGACAAATTCTAGACTTGCATTCAGTCAGTAGTAACCTCATACTGCCCAGGAACTGATGGATAAACTAGGCACCCTATAAAGACCGTTCTAACTATCCCACTTATAGTGGAGTGAATAATGAATGCTTGTTACTTCCATCATTAATTTGGTTAGGTAGTCGCTTTTTTATGTAATGACTTTTTCAGTAAATCTAAAAAGAAATAAGCTAACTATTCTGAAAATAAATAATCAGATATCTTTCATTACATACAGGGTTACTGTGAAAACAGATCTGCTGGTTATGTTCCTGTATTTCATGGGAAGACCAGATGTATCGGGTTATTTCAAAGCTGTAAATACAACAGCAGGCTTGGCCTAATATATTCCAGGTAGTTAGGGGCAATATATGTGAAAAGTAGAAAATTGTGATATCCTAGAAAAGCAAAGTTTGGTTTTATAGATCATAGGCTATGTCTTCAAAAGAAATTGTAATGCACAATACACCATCCCTGGAGATATTCAAAAGATGAATTGACATGGTGTGTGTGTTTTGTTTGGTGTGGTTTTTTGGTTTGTGTGTTTGGTTTATTTTTATGGTTGGACTTATATAATCTTAAAGGTCCCTTGCAACCTAGACGA
The DNA here is from genome assembly GCA_025769975.1 of Gallinago jamesoni. Classification (NCBI taxonomy): domain Eukaryota; kingdom Metazoa; phylum Chordata; class Aves; order Charadriiformes; family Scolopacidae; genus Gallinago; species Gallinago jamesoni. The sequence goes on along the minus strand of JAOQGH010000002.1, from coordinate 22,042,654 downwards.
TTCTGTGAATATGAGCAGTCGAGCCCTTTGCTTTCTCTATCAGACAGAATTTGCTGAAGATCGTTTTCAACTTAACAGTATTTGTTCTGTTATAGAGTGTTTTCAATATTGAACAATAAAGAAGGGAACAATTTAATTTTTTCTTGTAACTGCAGTTTTTCTTAAAATGTTTTTAACAATTTCTCTTTTGGTTTTGCTTACCAAATTAAAGGTGCTTTTAAAAGAGCTATGCTTAATACTAGGAAAAAGTACATTTTTCAGTCAACTGATATTCTCCAGGCAAATGTTTATTCTGTTTGTGTTAGATAAACTGAAAGATGTGGGGGAATATTAATAGAGGTGGGCAGCTGAACTATGAATAGTGTAACGCTTTTGGGTTTTGTCAATTGTGTTTAGGCTTGACCGTCTCTTTATTTTACTGGACACCGGTACAACACCAGTAACAAGAAAAGCAGCTGCACAGCAACTTGGAGAAGTAGTGAAACTGCACCCTCATGAGCTGAATAATCTCTTATCTAAAGTAAGCATCTCTTCCTCCCCCTCCCCCCTACCCTGTACTTTAATGGCGAGAATAAAAGTAGTTTAAATGGGGTGTGGGTTCTGTGGGAAGAACTAAAAGCGGAGTAGTTGTGTGTTCTCATAAAAAATAAAACTGAAGAAAATTAGGAGACTACTTCTGCTGTTTTGTCAGCCTGTGAAATGGTTGCATAAGTGATACTTCACTTTGCAGTCAGTATTGATATTCGGTGTTTGCTGTAGGTTCATATTTCCCTCAATAAAGATAAGCTGCCTTGTAAAAACTTCTGCTCCTGCCTTTAAAGATTGTTACTTGTGTGATACAGTATTAAAAACATAGGAGGCTGCATGTCTTTAAAGGGGCTGGGAAATGGAAAGAGATTTCCATTAGTTTGAGACTTCAGTCTGGCCAAGTCTAGTAAAACCACCAAAAATAAGCTGTATCTGACAGCTGGAGATGGCTGAGTGACCTCAATTCTGGTCTTATTGAATAGGTGCTCTCATCACAATTGATGGTATCAACAGAGAGGCCAAGGAATCGTGAATGTCAAACCACTTTCAGAAAAAGAAATAATTTTTCCAGAATTGAGACATAGTGGTAAACTGATTTAGAGGAACATAGGTTGCTTCAAGTAACCCATGTTGTTCCTCTTCTTGGGTTAAATGACTGCAGAGTTTTAAGGACTATTAATCTCTTTTGAACACTTCCTTTTAGAAAGCAGAAACTAAAAGTCTCAAGCCTTGTTTAGTGCTGGGAGGAAATCAAGATTGAGTTTGACTGATGGGACTAAATATATCTTATAAATTCTGAATGTCTGGCTGTGGCAAGAGCTCTGCTAAGCACTGAGCAATACAGAGAAGGCTACTTGCATTTCTTTGATTTTTCTTGTCCTTTGTTTCTGTAGTTTTGAATGTTGTCGTAAACCATAGCAGTAAAAATAAGTATGTTTTAATAGAGCATAGCAAATGATGGATTTTCTGAAAGTATGTTTTAAGCAAATGTTTATTTATTAATCTCTCCCTAAAGGTGTTGGTCTATTTAAGAAGTACAAATTGGGATACTCGTATTGCAGCTGGCCAGGCTGTTGAAGCAATAGTGAAAAATGTACCTGAGTGGAATCCAACTCCAAGATCAAAACAAGGTGCTTCTTAAATTAATTATGTGGGATTAATTGGTTATCTGATGCAAACTGTCTGTGATATGAGACTTTTCAAAGCAACCATGTCATTCTGGTTTTTTGAGCATAGACTTTTGGCTTTAGATGTTCATATTTGGTTACAATGATGTGCCTGACCTTTGTTTCTTTTAAGATTCTCATGCTTGTGCTCTGTGCCCTCATAAAGCTTCTATAAATAAAAATAATAACTAGGAAAATGGCAAAACTTTTAACCAATCAAGTTTGTCATGTTATTTTTGCAGACACTCTTCTCTCTTCCCTTGCTCAAAGCACCTTTCTGAGGAAGCTTTCTGAAGTCTCTTCTGTTTGTACTCACTTTGCATCTGAAATTCATGTTAGGGAAGTTAGAATTGTTTTTGTCAGCTTATGAATCTGTTGTCAGTGATTTTGTCTAAACCTGTTGGCACTATGTTCACAACCTTATGTGGCACAGGTTCCAGAAATTCAGTAACTGTAAACAAAAAACAACAAAACCCACAACAAACCCAAAACCCACAACCCCCCCCCCCAAACCCAACCAAACAAAAAAACCCACCCCAAAACCTAAACAAAAACCAAACACACAATCCAAACCCAAAAAAAACCCTCCAACAAAGCCACTACCCAAAACAACAAAATTCATATCTGTTTTGTGGTGACCTCTTATTGGTTTGTTTCAGGTTCTCCAGGTTCTGTTGCTATAGAATTTGACAAGCAAGTTCTGCTTTTGCCTTATCCACTTCCTTTATGATTTTTATAAGCTGTTGTATTTGGTCTCCTCCAACAACTTGGCTCTACATTAAAGACTTACAGTCTCTTCAGTCTTTTCTCCCAAGCCAGCTGCTTTATCTTTTAGATAACTTTATTTGTCCTTCTCTGTGCTCTTTCTTGCTCGTGTCCTCTTAAGATACACTGTGTGCAATTCTGTGCATCTCCATCCTTAGAGTACTGATATTTATACATGGAGACAAAATGATGCACTTTTGTGTTTTCAGTGTCTGTCTTAATGATGCCCATTACTCAGTTGGCTGTTTGGCTGTCGCTGCCCAATAAGCTGGTGAAGACAGAAAATTGTTATAAGTGCCTCCAGGATCTTTATTGAATATTAAGTGCCAGTTCTGAATTGAGTGTTGTTTAGGCATGATTTAGGTTATTAATTTTGCCCCTTATCTGCTGCTTTGCCCATTTAGTCTGCTCTGAGAGTCCTCCTAGGCATTCCTTATTGCCACTGTGACTTCTGGTTGCCCAAAAGAGCTTCATGTAATCTACATGCTTGGGGAAGAGTGTGTAGTGAAATCTCCTTATCATTGCTAAAGAGTGATAGAATCGGTTCTAGCACTGATCCCTGAAGAACTCCAAAGCTAACTTTTATCTGTCTTTAACCACTTTTCAGTGTGTAATAGGATGTTTTCCCCAATTCTGTGGTAACTTAGTTCCTTTGTGGTTTCTTTTTTTAATATGAAACCTTGCCAAAAGCTTTTCTATGTCCATTGCACCCCCTCTACCCACGTGTTTAAAGCTCTTCAAGGACATTGATAATCAAAGAGAGGGTTTGTTTGTTTCAGGAGGTGTTATGAGTTTCCTGGTAAATTGTATGTATCCGTATACTTTATCAGTTTATTTCTAGACTCTTCTGTTTTACCAAAGGTAGAAGATAATTTTACTAGTGTAGTTCCAAGAATTATTTAAGCGCTCCTTTTGTACTTGGAAACTGAGCAACTTCTCAGTCTTTGAGTACAGCAGATCTTTTGAATGCATTGTCTGGCTCTTGCATATCTGTCTATCAGATATGAAATGGATAAGGTAATTATGTGTGTTTGAGAAGAAGGTACTATTTAATAGGGCTAACTGCCTGTGCAGACATATGTTTCTTTTATTTCAGTTAAACTGTTTGTAGTAGTCAAATACGCATGTTTTACAGTGGCCTGGTCGTGTTTAGGTTCTCAGGCTTGCTATAAATCATTTATCTTTTTGCATATGTCTAATGAAATGTTAACTTCAGGTCTGAAGAAATGTAGGTGGTGTTTATATCGCACACTGTTTTGTGCACTCTAGGCTCATTCTACTGTAAATGTGCAAGCTGTCATAAGCGTGAGTGTGGGAGGTAGCAGACCAAACTAAATGTTGTATGTAAGTGTGTTGGGTTATGTAGGAATATCCAGTCTTTTTGGATACTAAGCAGCACATGACTAGGAGCCACAAAACACACTATTGTTTGAGTGTTGAGGGAAGGGAATACTTTGGAAGTGAATTCATAGCTAGGAAATAAGACACCTTGTGAGGAACAAATCTCTTCTGTAGCAGTATTGAACCACACTGTACTTGTAGTCTTCCGCAGCTCTTGGTGGCTGATTTTCTCCCATGCCTGTTAAGACTACTCTCCAGCTTCCATGCCAAGGATGCTTGGCTGTTGGTGGCATGAAATAGTGTTGGCATGATAATTGTTCAAACTATTTGTGACCCATATGCAGTTCAAATGGCAAGTTGGCCATATGTGCACAGAGAAGACGTAGCGGTACGTCAATGTCCAAGTTACAAAAAGTTAAATTTATCAAGGGAAGAACATTTAAAATATTTTCTACTCAATTAAGTGTGTTAAGTGAGCTTTTTCAATCTTTGCAAAACAGAGCCTTTACACTTTGTGAATCAAAATGCTGTATGTCTGATGATTCCTTTGGAGGAGAGACATTATTTCTTCCTCTTGCTTAATCTTCTGTCAGAACTTTGAAAAAAAAACTTCATCACATTCTCCTTAATATTATTTTCAATGTCCTATCTAGAACCAGGCTCAGAAAGTCCTGTGGAAGATTCACCTTCAACAGATCGGTTGCGTTTTGACAGATTTGATATATGTCGGTTGTTAAAACATGGTGCATCTCTTCTTGGATCTGCTGGTGCAGAATTTGAAGTCCAAGACGATAAATCAGGTATATCTTTATAGTTTACTTGCAGACAAGAAAACTTACTGATTTGAAAAAGTTTGTTATGGCAGTATTATGAGTCTAGTCACCATGGTTTCTCAGAATGCTAGGAAATAACCAAAGAAAATATTCCCGAACACAACTGGTGTGCTTTGTTAAGCTAAATGACTTTTTTAGGTGTTGTGTACTGTTTGTTTTTTCTTCATTTTGTCAGAATTAGTATGTGTACAGGGGGAAGAGGAGAGTAGAAACCTGAATGAGGAAGCAGAAAAAGCAGTATTATACTGCTTTTAGAATGTAAATGTATAGAATTTCTGTACTTTTTAAGAGGTGCGGGCGCTATCATTACTTTTTCTTCATTAAAACAGTATTCTTAAATATAGTAGTAGAATGTGGCTTATCTAAAAGCTGGAAGGTTTCGAGTATAGAAAGATTGTGTGAAAAATACTGTGATAAAACTGTCAAAGTGGAAAGGTCAATACCTGTGTGATATCTCGTTTCAAGTGACTTGTTTGATATCTTTCTGCAACTTTTTAGCTGAGAGTTGGTTTATATCAGTGTAATGACATTGAATTATTTTAATCTGTTGGGTTTTTTTTGCTATCACTGTACTTTCCTGTTCTAATTCCAGTCCATCTTCCAGTTTCTGCACCAAATGAAATAATGCTGTAGATAAGAATCTGCTCTGATGGCATAGCCCTGATTCACTTGTTCCCTGCATGTGTTGCGTTCTGTGCAGTGTACACAGAAGATCACTAGCTCAGCAAGGAATCAAACCTATGGCTCCTGGCACTTAAACAGTATCCTGTCTATTAAGCCTGGCTGCTATTTTATTGTTTGTCATCTTCTATGCTAGGTTAATAAAGCGTTGTACAAGTTTCATCTCTTCTAATGAAATCCTACCTGTTTAGAAATCGAATAGATGGAATAGGACAGTTCAGTTCATAGAATTCTGGTATTTAGGCCAGTGTTGTATGATTGCACGTAAGTGATTTTATAAATGAATAAAAATAAAGAAAAATTCAAAAAATAAGAAAATTAAATGAAAAATAGCTTTTGTTGCTGCTTTTTTAACTGGTGGGGAAATGTACAAAAGCTACTCTTGTGCATGTTTTAGCAGCTTTCCTTTTCAAGTAAGTAGTCAACATGAATGGATGTAAAACAAGTTAAAGTGTCAAAGACTGCTAATTTTAAAGATAATTTTTCTTAAGATGAATTTGTGAAACTAAATCTACTTTCTAGAGATGGAAGTTGTTTTTATTTCTCTGCTTGCCAGTTAAATGGAATTAAAGAACCAAACTTATTGGTATAGATATAATTAGTAATTACTACTCAACCTGGTGTATACCCCAAAATTCTGCCAATATTGGTCACCTACTTACAAGTTTATGTGCAGATATTTGAGAAAAAAACCCCAATCTCCTGACTAGTTTCCATACTGCACACATAAAAAGAGAGCAAAGTCTGACAGCCATTGCAAACCACAAGTTTTAGGTTACTTGGAGGGTTTATTTTACTTAGGCACTATGGTCTATTTTTTTTTTATCTAAATGTGAGTGCTCTAGGTCTAGGTGTTCAGTTCACAACATTGAGGTAGCTTCTGTTAACTTCCTAAATGAGCCTTGCTTGACGCATGGAGGTTGAGGATAGGATTGTTAACAGACTCCAGCACCCTGGGAAAATCATGCTTATGTCTGTTTTGCATCAGGAGTTAGTTTGGGCAGAAGGAGACACCCGGGTCTAGTGCATTTTACAAGGAAGAATGTTTCTGAAGAAAACAGGTTCAGATTCAACCTAGCTTAATGCATGATGTTGGCTTGAATATAATTTGAGGGGTTTTATTGGTGGTTGTTGTTTCCTAGGTCTTTGTTTCCCAACAGAAGATAAAGTTTAGGAGGAAAAGAAACCTTTTAAGAAAAAAAACCCCAAACACCCCAAAGCCCAAACTGCAAAAATTAACAGATCCCACAAGGATGCATATGCTCAATTAAAAAACACTAGTTTTTGAATCAGTTGCTGGATTTAGTGTGTTAATTCACTCCTTTCAAACTGCACTTTCCAAAAAATTCAGGGAAAATTTAGGGGTTCTTTACTTACGTAGACCAAGTATAATTTAATGAATTTCAGGGGAGTTACTGTGTGCTTAAAAATTTATCACAGTTTTAAGTACTAGGGTAGTTTCAGCAGTTCTTCATAGGAATCGGTGTGATTTTGTTCACGAGATTCTATTGATGTATCAGCCAAGAACCATTTTATTCTGTACCTTTTGGGTTTCTTACATTGTTCCATTGAGCAAATCTTCCATAAAACATCTGGCTGGAAATCTGTCACATCTCTTTTTGAAACCCTTTTTTATTTTTAAGGTGAAATTGATCCTAAAGAGAGGATAGCACGACAGAGGAAACTGTTACAAAAGAAACTTGGCTTAGATATGGGTGCTGCAATTGGAGTGAATACTGAAGATCTCTTCAATGATGAAGATCTGGACTATTCTCCTTCTTCAGTTTCACTAGTAAACAAACAACCTGTAGGTAAAACCTTGGGCTGTTTAACTGCAAGAAATAATAGAGTGGGTTTGCTTTATTTGTGCTTCTGCAGTTATAATCTCTATGTTTTAAGTATGATGATCAACATCTATATGCTATGCTTTGGCTTCCTGAATTCTTACACTTCCTAGTTGCGTGTTAGTATTTGATGTCAAATTGCTGTTTGAGTTTAAAATGAAGGGTTGGGGAAGTTGAAAGAAATGTGGGTTTGAGAATTTTTCAGGACCTTCATTGTAAAAGAATTGACAATGAATGACTTCTCTTTCAGACTCTTCAGGCTGCTGAGTTAATTGACTCAGAATTTCGAGCTGGTATGAGCAGTAGGCAAAAGAATAAAGCCAAAAGGATGGCTAAGCTTTTTGCAAAGCAAAGATCCAGAGATGCAGTGGAAGCTAATGAGAAGAGGTATAACAGTGAACTGGTTTGCTTTTATTTCAGTTAAGCTGGGATTGTGATTTGTGATTTATCTGTTGAAAAACTTCCTACAAGTCTTTGCATCTTAATCTTTTATTTGCTAATTGTGCTGATGGTAAAAAGCTTGCGTGCAGTGCTTATTCCCAGCTGAACTTTAAGGACCTGGGTTCAGAGCGATCTTGAAATAATGGGATGCTACAGCTAAAATTTGCAGATTGTCCCTGTTATTTAATATAGTGTGAGAATAGCCCATGAAAATGGGGGATTTAAGAAGATAAATGATAATAAAAATTTAAGATAAAAACTTGTGATATGTGCTGTGTTCCTCAGTATATTTTATAGTGACATTATTGTACCTTGTACATTTATAACAAGCAGTTAACAAAATTCTTTTTTCTTGATTTTAAGCATTTCTGTTTCTTGGAAACAACTGAGACAGTTTGGGACAGTACTCTGCTGTCTCCTCACTGAAATTTTTCTACATATAGACTTACCTATTTTATATATTTTACAGTATTAAACCTCTTTGTGTTGTATGGTTGACACACTTTATTGTATCTGAACACTTCAATTGTAGAAGTAATTAATTCCCATAAAGCATACTTTCAGTTCATAAACTTCTACTCTTCCTTCTCAGCAATGATAGCACTGATGGGGAACCAGAAGAAAAGAGAAGAAAAGTTGCAAATGTTGTCATCAGTCAGCCTGCCACAGACTCAAAAACGTCGGTAGACAGTGCTCCTGAAGAGGTATGATGTATTGTTCTGCTGTCAGCAGGAATGATCATTCAGTTTTTTTAACAGAGTAATGTGAACCTTTATGCTCACAAATTCTCTAGTCATTTTAGCGTTAAGAGAAACGGAGTAAAGAATGCTATTGCCAGCTTACTTTGTATGTAATGAAGAAAATGAGCTTCAAACTGTATATATCATTGAGGAAGAAAGCAAATTTAATCCACTGGTAGCAGTTTGTGAACCAAATGAACCCAAGTAGGTGGATTACAGGTATCAGACTGGGTATTAAACTGTAAAACTGTGTTAAACACTTAAATGATAAGATTACACTGAGCCATAAAGAATTTGATCTAAATGTTCACGTACATGTTATTTAATCTTCACCTTGCTTTAATTAGGCTTATTTTAGAATTAAGTTCTAAATTTAGCAGTTGAAAAAAAACTTGAATTTGTTTCAATAGAACGAAAAGATGAAAAATTTGTAAAAGTGTTATACCAGAACACAAAAGGCACATAGAAGTTTATTTGAAGAGACTTTATCTTCATTAGTCTGTATTCTACAAAAAATAAGACTTTTACAGGCATAGCTTAGTAATTAAATTCATATTTGCAAAATGATGATTAATGGTAACTAGCTGCTGGTTTTCAAATGCTGTGCGTTTGTGGCAGTGTGAACTTACTGATGTTAGTATCATAATTTCCTTTCCACAACCATGTCAGTTTCCTGATAGGAAATTTTGGAATCATGGATATGGTTCTAGTTATCAAAAATGCAGAATGTGTTTTGAAGAAGGTGGTGTTTATGACTGGATTAATTGACCCAGTTTCATTATGTTGTGTAATTTCAAACTGAAACTTGCCATCCAGAGTGATGTGGACAGGCTTGAGAGGTGGGCTTGTGTAG
>JAOQGH010000002.1:21995557-22028828 GCA_025769975.1 Gallinago jamesoni | reverse complement strand
CCTGAGGGGGGCTACAGGAAGGCTGGGGAGAGCCTGTTTACAAAGGCCTGCAGTGACAGGATGAGGGGCAATGGGTTCAAACTGAAGAAAAGCAGATTTAGATGGGATATTAGGAATAAGCTCTTTCCAATGAGGGTGGTGGAGCACTGGAAGAGGTTGCCCAGGGTTAGGGTTGAGGTTGAGGCCCCTTCCCTGGAGGCATTCAAGGGGAGGCTCGATGAGGCCCTGGGCAACCTGGTCTAGTTGGGTGTGCCCCTGCTGACTGCGGGGGAGGGAGGGGGGTGGGCAGACTAGATGACCTTTGAAGGTCCCTTCCAGTCCAGATGATTCTATGATTCTATAAGCCAGTGCTGAGTATTTACCTTGACAATCTGTGCAAGATGACTATATTCAGTCAATTTAAACATATGTTGTCATATCTTTATATAACCTTAGCTAAAGCAAGCGTATCAGAAATCCTTTATGAATAAATATAGTGAAGGTGTTCAATTTTTCTCTTTCTACAGATGATTCAGCAGCATCAGGAATGGCTAGAAGACTTGGTTATTAGACTCCTTTGTGTGTTTGCATTAGACAGATTTGGAGACTTTGTGTCAGATGAAGTAAGTTGTTGCTGAGTGAACAGTTAGATCAGCAGGTTTCTGTAGGAGATACTGCAGCAGATCAGCTGTGCTTTGTGCAATTCTACTGCTTGTGCTGTTGTGACTGTTCACAGATGCTTATTACAAAATAGCCAATACATAAATTTCACCTTTTTGTATAGCAGTTTTGGTCATCTGACTCATTGGGTTTTTTTAAGTCAAGTTTCATATATAAATAATGTGGTTTATCATTTACTTTATCCTAGGTGGTAGCACCTGTACGTGAGACTTGTGCTCAGACTTTGGGAGTAGTATTGAAACACATGAACGAGACTGGAGTTCATAAAACTGTGGATGTTCTCCTGAAGCTGCTTACACAAGAACAGTGGGAAGTGAGACACGGTGGTCTCCTAGGAATAAAGTATGCTTTGGCAGTACGTCAGGTAATAACCCTTATGACAAATTGCAGAGAGCTTTTGAACAAAAAGCTCTCATCAAAATTGAGGATGTGGTTGAACATTAATAGATATGACAAAGCAAGCTTGCTTGCATTGCAACTTCGTGTGGGTTATAAATGTGTGCCTGCATTTTTATATCTAGGCTGCAGAAGTCTGCAAGTATATAACAAAGTTGTACTGTTGTAACTTGAAAAGTTACTTGCACAAAACATGATAAATAGAGACTATGCTTCTCTGGTTTTGATAATGCTTTCATGTGTCAGGGTAACAGAGCTGAGTGCTACAATAGTTTAGTCTATTCATGGTGTTTTTCTGCAAACACTGAGGAAAAAAAACCACTCAAAGTCTGAGCTGAGTTACAGTTCATTCAAATTTATAACCCAGATTTTGTTTCATGAATGGTGACTTAAAATATTTTGATTGTAGTCTTGGACCTTTTGCTTCTATAACAAACGGATTTATTCACGCACTGAGTGCATCTTAGTTGTTTGGGGCATTATATCCTTTAAGTTTAAAAATGCTTGTGATCTTTCTGGCAGGACATGATCAACACTCTATTGCCTAAAGTGTTGCCTGCAATAATCGAAGGTCTCCAAGATCTAGATGATGATGTCCGAGCTGTTGCTGCAGCATCTTTAGTACCGGTAGTGGAAAGCCTGGTCCAACTTCAGTCTCAGAAGGTGATCAAATTGTTTTCCATCAATTCTGATTTGAAAATTTCACTTTTGGTCTGAGTGAAGAAAATAACACTTATAGTCAGCACTTGATTTTTTTTTTTTTTTACGATAACCTTTTCCATATTTATGTAGGTGCCTTTTATTCTTAATACCTTGTGGGATGCACTTCTGGAGTTGGATGACTTGACAGCTTCCACAAACAGTATCATGATCCTTCTTTCTTCCCTTTTGACTTACCCTGAGGTCCGCAAATGCAGGTAACTTTTAGTATTGCAAGTTTTACTCTTGCTTTTCCTTAAAGTGAAAGTTACGACAGTGCTTCCATTTTCATTATGTTAGTAAAAGGCAGCAAAATAATTACAAGGTACCTGACATTTTTTACATGTGACTTTTTTTCTCCCCTCTCTCTTTTCATCTTGGGTATTTTATTAAAGGGTATTGGTTCCATTCATGTGGTGGCCCTGCCCACAAACTACTTGTTTGTCTGCTCCTTGTTGACAAACGAGAGTATGTACATTAAAACACATGCATGTACCTGTAGAACTTTACTATTGGAACAGTTTTACAGAAAGCTACAAACTTGAAAATTCACATCAATAGTACAACCAGTAATTCTATGTGACTGGTTGAAGATGATGCCTAGTTCATTTCTGTTTGGGATTCTGTTGAAAGGAATTGCATGTTAGTATGGTAACATTTTTCATAATACACATGGTTAACTCACAGTACCTGCACTTAAAGTAGATGTTTTACACGTCTTTCTCATCTTCTGGGGCTGTCACTGCTGAAGCTGGGTTTTGCCCAAATGCAAAATGTAAGAATGAAGCTTTGTCACTAATGCTATCTTTAATTGCATCAGCTGATGTGCAAGTTTATGCACAAAAGATCCAAGTTTGTTTTAAACTATTTCTAAACTCATAAACGTCTAATAATACAATCAAAACAAAACCAAAACACCTCTCATGGTAAAAATACATGCTTGAATCAACTAGTTCTTTATTGCAGCAAGAAAAAACAGTATTTTCCTGAAAAAAAAATACTGACTCACAGTATTTTAAATGTTTAATACTTCTGATTTTTAAAAAGCATTCTTTTTGATAATATTTCTTATCCTCAGTTAACATTTTAACTCAGCTGTGTGGCTTTTTTTCCCCGTCACTGTGTCTATCTTTCCTTCATGTAACAGTATTCAGCAATCACTCACAGTTTTGGTCCCCCGTGTGTGGCCGTTCTTGCATCATACTATATCTTCTGTGCGAAAAGCAGCACTGGAAACGTTATTCACGCTTCTGTCTACCCAAGACCAGGTAAGAATTAGTTATTAGTGTTTTATTATGATACATATTGGAATCTGCTTGATCATATGATATCCTTGTTTCAGAGCTCTTCAACATGGCTGACTCCAATTCTGCAAGACATGTTGAGGCACATATTTCAATTTTGTATTTTAGAAAGCAACCAAGAAATTCTGGATCTTATTCACAAGGTATTTGCATGATTTACACAAACAGTACATATTGCAGTTGTATCCTGCTTTTTCGTATCTTCTGCACTTTTGTACCAATAAAGACTAGTTCGTTCATGTTAATTATTTTGTAGTTAGCCTATTCTATGCTTTACTGTAGAGTGAAGGAGAATAGGATGGTTCCTACAGTTTATCAGCACACATATGATCTTATGTAGACCTCGTACACGTTTGTCATGTTTTCCACTGTTTCTTTCCCCAGGTGTGGCTGGAACTGCTAAACAAGGCATCTGTTCAGTATGTGGTTGCAGCTGCTTGTCCGTGGATGGGAGCTTGGCTCTGCTTAATGATGCAGCCATCTCATTTGCCCATTGACTTAAACATGTTGCTAGAAGTAAAAACCAGATCAAAAGTAAGTGAAATGTGACCTCTCTAAGTGTTCTGGGGAAAATAGGAAATTGATTAGCTGTGTATGAAGATATGTTTTAAAGGTGTTAGAGGGCAGTGATGGGGCCTTTCTACAGCTCTAAATGTAACCTATCTTACAAACCTCAAGTCTGTGCAGCAAAATAGTTCTTTTCAGGTTATCCGTGAGAACTCAGAGCTTTGTCATGTAGCATGCTCCCCATGAATATTTTATTACATGGTTCCAAAACCATCTGTTTGCAGGACCGAGTTAAGTCTGAAAGTATTGTGGTGTTTCTGGAAACATGCTGAAAGAGGACCACAGAATACTTAGCAGAGAGATGATTTACGATGAATAACTAGTTTAAGGAGTCTGTTATCCAAGAAATGTTCTGGCTTAGTCCAACTTTTGCAGGGTGTGCTGCTTATTGGAAATGGTATGGAATATGAATTCATCTTTTCTATTATAAACACGTTTACTTTCAATCTCTCCCAACTTTATTCCATAGGAAAAGGCAGGCGCTAAACTGCGGCAAGGTCAAACCCAAAATAAGGAAGTGATTCAGGAATATATTGCTGGGGCAGACAGCATTGCAGAGGATCCAGCAACCAGGGACTATGTTGTCATGCGAGCTCGGATGATGGCAGCAAAGTAAGTTTACTGGACATGTGAAAAAATATTTAAAAGCAATTTATCTTTTTTATTATATAGTTTTTTTGACAAAATTTAATTGTGTAGACTTTTTTGGGGCATCTTCATTTTTGAATCATTTAATGTAGAGTAATTGTAATGTTGAAGTGACTGTTCTTTCTCATTTTGTCAGGTTGCTGGGAGCACTTTGTTGTTGCATTTGTGACCCAGGTGTAAATACTGTTACTCAAGAAATAAAGCCAGCTGAATCATTAGCTCAGCTACTGCTCTTCCACTTGAATTCTAAATCTGCCTTGCAGAGGCTTAGTGTTGCATTAGTAATCTGTGAGTGGGCAGCCTTGCAAAAGGTAGGATGTTTCTGCAGCAAAAATAAATTTTACTTACTATTTTAATCCACAGCTTGTCGTCTGCTATTTACTTTGAAATAACATTTCAGTTGATAAGCTAAATTGTATTTATACATCTAAATACTAAAATCTTGATTGTTAGACAACAGGAGGAATACATTACTTGGTAGCTAACTGTCAGAACTATGAATCAGTAAACGTGTTCACATTTCTTCTACAAAGAAGTGTGTTCTCAAGTTGCATGTTATTTAAGGTCAATGCTTCCTTTTAACATGACTGTCTTCCCTGTATTCATTATCACTTCAGTTCTAGTTGCAGACTGAAGGTTTTGCTTTTAATTTTTATTATTCTAGGTTGCAAATGTTACTGGTCCCTCTAGAAACTGGATTTTTGTAGCTAGATTTCACTGTTTAGTGCTCAAAACCAGACAAAATAGATGTTGATTACTCCAATACAAATGGTCTTTTCCTGTTATAGGAGTGTAAAACTGTGGCCATTTCTGTGCAACCTCGTTTACTTGGAGTCCTTTCTGAACATCTGTATTATGATGAAATTGCTGTTCCTTTTACACGAATGCAGAATGAATGTAAACAACTGATCTCCCTGTTAGCTGATGCACACATTGACATTGGAAGCAGAGTAAACTGCAGTGTATTTACAATAGATCAAGCTAATGAGCTGGTAAGTAGAAGCACGCTTGCCCTTCATTCAAATCTATTCTTGTATTGAAATACATCTTCAGCATAATTTTTACACAGATAGTAAATTCCAGGAATAATATGGTGACTTTTACACATCCTTTGACATAAAATATATAATAGATACTTACTACTTCCCCTGTGGTGTTTATAGACTATGCCAAAATTAGAGTAGAATGCAAGGTAGATACTTAACAGGAGAAAAAACTGACAGTGTTCTGATTTCAGGTGTAGATCCTGAAATCTACACAGAATAAAGTAAAGAAGGCTGTAACTCCTTCAAAGCCACTGTCAAAAGACTAGTAAGTAACCTGTGTACATTCTAGCACCTTCTACCCCTCAAGCATGTGTGTTAAAGTTTAGGGGCTTTTTTGTTTATTTTTTCCCTGGCAGCTCAATTGTTTTGTCTCAAAATCTGAAAACATCAGTTTTAGATGTGCTAATAAAAAGACAGCTCTTGATATGAAAAACTCTAAGTAAAAACAGAGCTGATAATGTTGGGGGCAACAAATAAAAAGGTTTTACTTCCAACCCCAAACTGGCCTCTGTACCAGGGAGAAAAATATGACTGTGGACAGATAAGGTAGGATGTAACCAAAGAGCTTGTGCATTTGAAAGCCTGCAAAAGAAAACAGGACTGAGGTGGGGGAGGTGTGTAGGTCTGTGGAGATAAAGGAAGGGTGATAGATGTGGAGCAGTTTAGGGCAGGGGAGGAGGGGGATTAGGGTCTTGAATGTAACTGTGTTGCTGAGGATAAGAATAAGAGAAGGTTTAAGTTTGTATGATTATGGCTTTGATGACTAGCATGATGGATCTTGAAATTCTCAGTAGTGTTCTATACTTATGTAGCAATATGCAGAAGCTTAACTTGGAAATCTCAACATAACTTTAAAGCTATCTATAACTGTGTATATGGGCCAAGGGGATTGTGGCAACCAGTCTGATTATGGCTACCATCTAAAATGAATAAATTCCTAAGGTAAAGCTAGATGGGATCATGTGAGCTCATAGTCTGTGAAGTACAGGAGTCTTTATACACCTCAAATGTTTACATTTGAGTCTAGGAATTGGGCTGCTTGACCACTGCATGTTTTTCAAAAAATACACATTCTGGATTAGAAGACACATTCAATAACTACTTACTATTTTCTGTCTCTGTCTTCTGCACCCTTTTCAGTTCCTCAAGTTTGTTTTTTTTTTTCTTTTTGAAATGCAGACATCAAACCTACTTCGCATTGATGCATGGGTCTTCATGCATTAGATGTAAAAGCCCTGTGCTTCTCCTTGCTACTTATATTTTTTGCATCCTTTGGTGATTCCAGTCATCAAGGTTATGTGGGGTAGAACTTGAAGTATCTATGGAATGAAGCAGGACAAGTCTGACAGCTGAAAGACTTGACCTGAACATTTTCTCAAACCAACAAAAAAAGGCAGACTAACCCTCTCAACAGCTGTCATCTTTCCTTAGGAGCCTTGCTACCTTATCAGTAGACTAAGCACAGCATTTCCATATTGCTTTTCCATATCCGTTCCATTTTGCTTTTAATCTGTTTCCTGTGAAAGATCTAAGCAACAGTGTTCAACCAATTGTGAGTGGGGAGAACATGGCAAACCCTGCAACTACTGTGTTATGCTGACATCTACCTTACATTTTTATCCCAGTCTCTTTCCTCAAAAGAAAATCAGCTTAGAAACAACTATGCATGGGACCTTGCACATCCTTTCTGGCCTCTGGTATTCGTAGCATATTCCCCTTGGCTTATCTGTCATGTGCCAGAATATCTGGATAGATCTGGCAGATATAGGACAATGTAAATTTGGAGGAGTATGTAAACTCTTCTTCTAGCTTTGGGAATCTAGACTTGAAATGTTTCTAATATGCCTGATTTTCCCCTTGAAAGTTCAAGATTCCAGAAGCTACATTTTGGAGCATTTCCTGCTATTTGCTGGAAAAATGAAGATGATGATACCTGGTGAAGTGACTCGTGTTCAGCCATGAAAACCATGTTTTTTGGAGGATAACCCATTTTTACAGTAAATGAAACAGATTTGTAATTCTTTCTTCCTCTTCATTAGGTTACTTCTGTTTTCAACGAAGTGACATCATCCTTTACTTTGAATCCTAAAATTTTACAGCAGTTGGACAGTAAACGTCAACAAGTCCAAATGACTGTTACAGAGACAAATCAAGAATGGCAAGTGTTGCATCTGCGAGTCCATACATTTGCTGCATGCGCAGTTGTGAACTTGAATCAACTTCCAGAAAAACTAAATCCTGTTATAAAACCCTTAATGGAAGCTATCAAAAAAGAGGAGAACACGCTTGTACAGAACTATGTGGCTTCATGTATTGCAAAGTTACTTCAGCAGTGTACAACAAGGTCTCCTTGTCCCAACTCTAAGATCATAAAAAATCTCTGCAACTCCCTCTGTGTGGATCCACATCTTACCCCACTAGCAGCATGTCCTGCACAGCCTCAGAGTAGCCATGAAAACTCAAAAGGTATAATACTCAAAATATTGCCGGGATTCTTAAAATGTCTGCTTGCCTCTGAACTGTTAAAATGAGTGTTTGACTGAGTCTTGTTTTCAGGGGTTCTAAAATGCCGGCAAATGAGTCTTCATTTATTAGTAATTATTTCATTTAGATATCTTAAATTACATGTTGTATGTAACTAATATGTATAGCTTTCAGAAACTTCATGTATATAAGACTTTTGTTCCAATTTTCAATTATTTACTCTTGTTCAGTTATCTACTTATGATGACATTTCATTTACTTGTGTTATGAAGCATTTTGTCGAAATTGAATCAGTATGGAAATTTGAGTAGCCTGTTAGAGAAAAGTCTGACTTGTGTAATGTTTATGGGCTAATAGTAAGATAACAGATGAGGGCAGTGTTGGAAAGGAAAGGTTCAAGGCCAGGCTGGATGGAGCTCTGAATAACCTGGTGTAGTGGGAGGTGTCCCTGCCTGTGGCAGCGGGGTCAGAATGACAGGATCTTTAAGATCCCTTCCAATCTGAGCCATTCTCTGACTCCATGGATTTTTCTTTAAATGACTATCACTTGCTAAAAATGTAAGGATTGAATGAACAACACAAATTAAGACCTTAATACTCCAAGTTTCCAATGTGGTTGAAGGTTTGACCGTTTATTATTATTTTACTTAATCAACGTGGCCTCCTTTGTCTCAGAGTAGAATAACATTCATATCTGATTGAAAATTAAGCTGATTGGCATAAGAAGAAATATCAACAAATCTGAAGATACTGATGGCATCTGCTATTGTACCACAATAGAAGTCTTGAACTATTTGTAAAAGAGACAGAACAAAAATTTGCACAATTAATGTTTATGTGACTGAAGTTTTGTTACCTGTATGTCTTGCTGAATAAGAATTTGTGGCAATTTGCACACTTAATTTTTTTTTTCCCAACTCTGTAATGTGCTTTTAACAGAGGAACTCTATTCTGTACTTAAATTTTTCTGTCCTTGAGGACCATGATAACTCTGTTTTTTTTTTTAAAGCATATTGAGATCTGCACATGGCTTGTAGGAAAGCGTCACTTCCTCCTACACTTTAAACTGCAGCTTAAATCACTGTCAGCTATTCTCCCTTTTCTTTTAGGACCCAACTCTGATAAAGATGGGATGCATCATACAGTTACGAAGCACAGGGGAATAATTACACTTTACAGACATCAGAAAGCTGCTTTTGCCATCACAAGTCGGCGAGGTCCTACTCCAAAAGCTCCAAAAGCCCCAGTTGCTGATCTCCCTACTGGCAGTAGTGGAAGCATTCCTACAGAACTTGATGAGGTAAATTTCAAAAACTTGCATTTGCAACTTGTACATCCAGCGCTCCTTTCCATCAGTTTGAATTTACTGGAGTTGATAGCATTATAATAGGGATGTCCAGGATCTTTTCATGAGATAACTGGGTTGATGTAAAATTTTGTGATGCAAGCAGCAGTTGATGATTATATGAAGTTCTAAATCTTCAATGTGTCATTAAGAAGATTAATATTCCTGAAAGATCTTATATTTAGCATGGGATATGAATGCTTCAATATAAATTCATGCAAGTGGATTTCCACAAACTGTGCTGTGATTGTGTCCCGTTACCCATTTTAATATGCTTGTCTTGATGCCCAGTAGAATCTCTGAAGCGTTACAAACAGTATTTGAAATATGGCTGGCTTTGGGATGTTCATGTGACTTCCACACTTCATATATTAATTTTCTTATTACTGTTTTATTCATATGTTTTATTCAGCATGATTTAGTAAGAACCTAATCAGGCCTGTAATACCTGTGGATTTTGTTCTTAATTGTTGAAGTGATTTTTGTCAATGCCACTTTCTGAAAAGGGTGGGAGCAAGAGAAGAGGATTAATAACAAATCAAGTACTGCTTTTGGGAAGTTTTTCTAGCATGCTGCTGTTCTTGCTGTCCCCTATATTGGCAATAACTCAGGTTCAGGAGCAAGAATTGGTTGGAAAACCTCATGTTGAAGAGGGCCCTGTGTCAGCAACACCCATGTCCCCAAATGTGTAGGATTTAAGTAATCTTAATTTTTCACCCATGTTAAAAAAAAAAAAGGTAACTTAGGAAAAATATCAACCTGCAAGTGTGTTGTAGGTAGCTATAAACACAATCAGAATTGAATGTCTATATAAAAATGGGAATTGCCTTGAAAATAATTGTTCTTAAATTTATCTGTCTTCACTACTTTGTTACATTGTTTAATTCTAGGCTCAGAAACCTTATGTTGTACAGAGAAGAGGAGCTGAATTTGCCTTATCAACTATAGCAAAACATTTTGGTGCTGAAATGGCAACAGGATTGCCACATCTCTGGGATGCTATGGTTGGTTCATTAAGGAACAACATTCACATAAGTAATTTTGGTAATTACACTTCTGATATAACCTGGGGAGAGGGTTGGGGCTGGTAGGCTGGATGCAGTATGTCAGTCCTAAACTGAACACCTTTTCTGTTTTTAACAGATCGAAAGTCCTTACTGGAAAAAGGAGATGCTCCTGCCCAGGAGCTAGTAAATTCTTTACAGGTTTTTGAAACAACAGCAGCTTCAATGGATACTCAGCTACATCCTCTGGTAATAACATTCCAAAGCAGCTTTTGTATGAAGCAATTAAGTCTGTTCATTGCCACTGTTTTAAATCTTTGTTTTTAAGGTTTCTTTTTAGATGTTTTTCTAATTTTGCTCAAATTGTGTTCTTATTGCACTTGATATCCTGCCTGTTCTCCAAGTCCTCTATCCTAGTCTTGATAAACGGAAGATGTAGCCTTCTATTTTCAACAGTTAAGCTTTTATGCTTCAAAGCTATTTCTTCCCTGTGTCCTGTAGGGTGTTAAATTCTGTATTTGTTTTTGTGGGTTGTAGAATAAACCACAAAAGCAAACAGCTACCTACAATTTAGACTTGGCCTACCCTTTTCTGAATGAGATGCCCAAACAAGATTGTGTCCAAAGTTTGAATTACAACAGCATTTATGCTATTGATTTCAATGAAACACAATATCTCAACTCTTGCTTTGTTCTAATTCTAAATTTCCTATACCTGGAGAACAGACTATCTCCCTGTGCGGGGAATGCAAAAATTATGGGAGACTTCAGTTGCCCTCAAGTAGACTGGATTAGATTATTTTTTTAATTATTTCTTTTTACTCAACACTAAATATAAAAAAACTTTAACATCTCATATGCAGCAGTAGGCTCTGAACTGACTATCTGTACTCAGGAGAGAGATCATGGATAGTTCTGTGAAAGTATCAACTGAATATAAAGTACTGTTTAAAAAAAATAGAAAGTTAAGAAAGAGACAGCACAAGAAAGTCACTATTATTCATGCATCTCAATGCAGCTTCCAGTGCCAGCCAGCCAGCCTCCAGTGCCATAGGTCAGCATAAATATAGTAGCATTGGAAGAGGCACAGAGAAGGCAACAGGGTGATAAAAATATATGAAAGGTTCACATGCAGGGAATAAGTAAGCCAGAACTCTGTCTGGAAAAAATTGGCAGAAGGAGTGGCTGTAGAATTCTGAACAGATGGAGAAGATTCCTATGGTACATGTGGAATTGTTTCTTACATATTTTAATAAAATACTGAAGGGATTTTGAGTTAATTTAGCATATGACATACATACATATAAAAATGTCATTCTATTTTACATGTATAGATATACATATAATGTATAGCTACTGTGTAGATGGTTTTGGGGGTGCTAATACTTGTACACAGGTTTCAAAAACAATAAAAAAATCCTAGAAAATCAAGGAGTGTGGAACTGGTTCATCAAAGGTAATATTTAGGGGCTTTCCACACTAGGAAAAAACGTGACCATCTAATATCTGACTTAAAAAGGTATCTGTGCTTGTGGGGAACATGTATGTACTTGGGAAGATGTGAATTTCCTTCTGTGTGTCGTCCTTGTCACACAGAGTTAATAAGACTCCCAACATGTATAATTCATCTGCCTAAACATAAATGTGATGAGTCTAGGACTAATTTGATAGCTGGAAGGAATTCTTTAATCAATGTATCTGTATTTAAGCAATATTTTTTTAAATAATAAAAAACATTCTGATTATCTACTAGTGTATTTTTCCAGTGGAAAACACTTCCTTGATTAGCAAGGGCTTCTTTAATTTGTATTTTCACTAAAACCTTAAACATTTTATTATACTGTGAATTTTAACTGTATTGTGGAGCTGTGTGTTCAAAGTTCAGTTGTCTTTCTTCTGAAACAACTTTTCTGGTTTGGAACAATTGGATCTTCTGAAGGAGCCATTTCACACATTCTTTAGGAGGCAGCAGTGACTTCAAAAGACTGTTTAAATCAATAATTTGTTTATAATTCATATTAACCTTTTTTTTCTCCCCACCCTCTTCTATTCAGTTAATACAGCATTTGTCTCATCTCTATATGTGCCTTCAACATCCCAGCACTGCAGTGAGACACATGGCTGCTCGTTGTGTAGGTGTTATGAGCAAAATAGCTACCATGGAAACAATGAATATCTTTCTGGAGAAAGTTCTGCCATGGTTGGGAGCAATAGATGACAACACCAAACAAGAAGGTGCCATTGAAGCGCTTGCATGTATCCTTGCTTGAGTATTCAAAAGTGCGGAAGCCTCTTTGCGGTTGCATAATTTGGGGAACAAAAACTGTTGCTTGAAAAAATGAAGGAATGAATTTAAGCTATTTTTCTCCTGTATAGACAAGAAATAGAAGAAACTTTCATTTACATTGGCTTTATTTTATCTATCAAATGAAGTTTTGGTGGAGGTAATTCAGTGTCTCAAACTATGGATTTCACTAGGCTGAATGTAACTGGGTAGATCAGACTTTTTTTTCCTCATTGCTTTGTTAGTATAGATCTTTGTCTGATGTAGTAATGACTTTTTGCCTATTGAGTGTGAAATCTGTCAGGTACATATTGATGTCAAACAGTCCTGAACTCGGAAAAACTGTTTCCTTAATAACTGATCTAGGTGTAATGGAGCAGCTGGATGTTGGTATCGTTCCATACATTGTTCTTCTAGTGGTTCCAGTTCTGGGTAGAATGAGTGATCAGACAGACAGTGTACGTTTTATGGCTACTCAGTGCTTTGCAACGCTAATTAGACTAATGCCTCTTGAGGTAAGCTCAAGTTGTAAGTATATTGAGTATATGTGAACTGTCCTGTATCCAAAAGTCCAAGCTTTTGGCTTATTAAATTTTAAATAAATGTTGAGACCATTATCAGATAATTGAAGATGTGTCGTTTATAATGTAAAATGAGTAAAATTGGACTGTTACTAGTCTTCTAAATTAATGTTACAGTAAAATTTCTCATTTCAATTATGTACATTAAGTTAAAAGTGTATATTAATTCTGCATGTAATTCTGCCTCTCCTAGTTTTGGCTCAAAAATCTTGGAGTTGTGTGCTCTCCCTGGGTATTTGTTGTGTATGTGGTGAAGAGAACCGCATAAAAAAGGAGTAATAGAAACACTGTGGCGATAAGTACAGTTACTTATTCCCAGTTCTTAAAATCAAAAAGCCCCACCCTATAGCTTTGGGCAAAATATTACATGTATTATGATCCAGGAGTATTTAATCAGTAATTAATTTGCTTCAGATTTTCACTTCTAAAACTTGCATACCTCAAACAGTGCTTCAAGGACTACAAGGCTTCCGAGTAACTTATTTTCACCACCATACGGTAATAGAAGACAGTTCAGAATTTTTTTGTGCTTCTAATGAAAAAGAAAAGGCAATTTAACGGGTTTAGAATTTATCTCCACTTTTAATTTAGTGTAATAGTCTTAGAATCTGGTAACTAGTAATCTGCACTTTCTGCATACTCATGCTGGAATGTTGAACAAGTTGAAAATGAACAAAGTAGAAAAAATTTCTGACATGCTGCTGTTCATTCCATTGCCCTTCATGTGCATATAGATACAGTCCTATGGAATACATACAGCTTGGATATTTTTTCTTTACAGCTACTGTAATAGATTTTAGTGAGCTTTTCTTAAAAATGTAGAATACTTGTTTTATTAATTGCATACATATGCATGATCAGTTCATTTTTCTTTTCCATAGTTACTCAAGAACTCCCTTCAGACTTCCCTCTTTAGTTAAGGAAGTTCAGTATCAGATATTGAACTATATTAAATATGCAAACTTAGAGTAGGTAGATATGAGAGAGAATACCAGTGTTGTTATGGGACTATCTTTTGAATGCTAGCAATTTTAAACGTTAGGCCAGACAAGGAATTTAAATTGATAAATGTAGAGGGGTTAGTCATCTCAGTAGAAAGAGTAGGGGGTAAGTTGATAGGGACTAGGGAAATATGTTTTTATGAGGAAATACTTTACTAAGGAGTCCACTTTTTGATTTGTAGAGTAGTTTGCGCTGGAAGGGACCTTTAAAGGTTGTATAGTCAAACACCCCTGCAATAAACATCTTCAATGAGATCATGTTGCTTAGAGCCCCATCCATCTTGACCTTGACTTTTTCCAGGGATGGCAAAATTGAGATTGAAATAACTTGATAAAGTTTTCATAGACAAAGTTTCACACATGCTTTCTATGAAAAAATCTTATGGAGTGGTGTTTTATGGATACAGTTTTACTTTTTTAGATGGGAAGACTTTTTAGGGTGGTCTTACAGATATTTCATAAGGCAAACTCAGGTTTTTCTGTAGTTACAGTGGTATTATTAAAACGACATCAAAAAACCACTTTCCACTCTTTGAATTTCATATCCCTGAAGCATGACAGTTCTATAGTAAAACAAAGGGTCTATCTAGTGGTTTTTGTTTATTGCTGATATTTTATGTACTAATAAAAATGCAAGAGTTGAATTCAGCTGCTGGATAAGTAAAAGTGATAAAGATCTGAGTCAGGCTGGAGTTTCTAATCTGTTTTTTTTTGTATTGGTTCTAATTGTGAGAATTGGAAACAATAGCAATACATAATTTGGGAGAATTTAGCTATGCTCAATTTCCTGTATCTTTATTCTCACTTTCATTATTCATTCAACCATAAAAATGAAAAATATGACGAAGTATTGTAAGGTAAATGGTTCAGATTAATCTGACCTGTTTTATTTATAAACATTAATGCTGCAAGTTGACCATATACTTAAACCAATTTAAATGGTATGGTATTCACTTCTCAGACGTGCTCTTTTAAAAAGGAGGGTAGGAAGAGCAGTTGAAGAAATAGTCTGTGTATATATAAGTACTTAAATACCATATTGGAGCTCTTCTAACATCTGAAATCTGGGTTAGCTTTCCCCATTCCTTATTAACCATGTACATGGTGGAGTTATTCAATAAGAGCTTTTCTCCTCAGCCAGGAGACCACCCAAAGTGATTAGTAACTTGGGTTTTGACGTAAAGCTAACTAAAGATGGTCATGGCCCAGAAAACTGGGATGACAGATGTGATGATAGAAACTTAGTGCCTCTTTTGCTACTGTATTTTATTAGCGGGCAAGAATGCCTGACCATATTTATCCCCAGACAGCTGCTTTGGGCTTCTAGCCTGGTTTGGAAAGTACCTAGGAAGCCAAGGTCTGCTGCTACAAACTTGGAGGGTTGGGTTTTTTTTCCCAGTAGTTCTCAACTGCTTGAATTCATCCTATGGATTTCAGTATCATTGTAGATTTAATTCTCCTAATGCCTGTAGGAGAAAAATCCATCTAACTTTGAATGGTAGACTGTGGCTAATGAGAAATGGGTGTCAAAGGATTCTCTAGCCAGCCAGATAAACTCTGATTAGAAGTGGGAGAGCTTAGTCTTTGTAAAATCTTACAAGAATGACTAGAATTTCCCCTCTACTGTGCAATTGTATCAAGCTTTTCAGTGTGTCCTTCGGGGCAGAGTTTGTCTTTTACCCCCTACAGATCTGGATGAGTTGATCTGCAAGCAATCAAGTGCAGTACTGAGTCTGGATTTATACAATTGAGATGATTGACAAACAGATGGCAAAGATTTGCAAAATGTCTAAGCTAGTATGAGGCTTGCTTTCTTACCATCTGTGTGAAAATTACTGTAGCCTTTACATTACTACTTTAAAAATATCCTAGGCTGGTATACCAGATCCACCAAACATGTCTGAAGAATTAATCCGAATGAAAGCTAAAGAACGTCACTTTCTGGAACAATTATTGGATGGAAAAAAACTGGAAAACTATAAAATTCCAGTACCAATCAAAGCAGAGCTCAGAAAATACCAGCAGGTAACAGCTTATACTTTTATTTTAAAAGACTAGTAAGTCTGATAGGATTTTATGGAAGTTTATGAGTTGTTCAGGTGTTTGGTTTTTTTGCTTATGGATTTTTTGGGGTCTTGTTTTGATTTTAGCTGTGCGGTGTGTACAGAAGAACAAATAAAGTAATGCATGCCACTTATACTGTTTTCTTTGAACAGAATTTTTTTTTCTTCTCTCTGGATTCTATAATTTTTCTTAGGGAATGGTGAATGGGCTGTGCCTTGCTTAGGCTGACTGTGGGAACTCACAACTGCAAAGCCAGGCCTCAGTGTACTGTTTGGCTGCTTACATTTCTCCCATTTTCACCCCCCCCACCGCTTTGTGAATGGGCTGTAGTGGATTTTGGTGGGAAACGAGCTCATAGTTTGGCAGTCCTGAAAGAAGATACAGATGTATGAACTGACACTGAACTAGCCAAGAGCTAGTTATTACTCTGAAGTTATTACTCTTTTTATTTTCTGATTTAAGGATGGAGTCAACTGGCTGGCGTTTCTCAATAAATACAAACTTCATGGAATTCTGTGTGATGACATGGGTTTAGGAAAAACTTTACAATCCATTTGCATTCTTGCAGGTGATCATTGTCTCAGGTAAGCTTAAACAAATAACATTCTATTTTAAAGACTTGAATGATAGGTTTTATCTGTGGTAGTGTCTCTGGTCATAATCCTGGGCAACTGTCTGTAGATGGCTTTGTTTCAGCAAGGGATGGGGGGAGTTGGACCAGATGACCTTTAGAGGTCCCTTCTAACCTCAACTATTCTGTGAACAACAGTTTTTTGGAACTTATTTTGATATTCTTAAAGGGCTCAGGAATATGCAAGAACAAAACTGGTGGACAGCGTTCCTCTTCCCTCCTTGGTGGTGTGTCCTCCTACACTCACAGGACACTGGGTGGATGAAGTGGGCAAATTTTGCTCAAAAGAATATCTTAATCCTTTGCACTATACAGGACCTCCAACTGAGAGAGCAAGGTAATGCACTTCGCATTTATGACTTGGATAAAGTAAAATTACACACACAGAATTTCGCAATTTTCTTTACTACTAAAGCATAGTTTGTGGGCATGGTACCTTTAAAGGCTGAAATAACATGTGTAAGGGGCAACTTGAGTTATGATCTCCTCTCTTTAATTAAGATTGCAACACCAAGTGAAAAGACACAATCTCATAGTGGCTTCATATGATGTTGTGAGAAACGACATCGACTTCTTCAGGTAAGAATTGGTTTATTTTCTGAGGTCTGTAATAGCTTAGAATTCTAAGTGCTACTTAAGTCTATGTTCTTCTTTTCTAGAAATATTAAGTTTAATTACTGCATTCTTGATGAAGGCCATGTAATAAAAAATGGAAAAACAAAGCTGTCAAAAGCAGTAAAACAGCTGACTGCCAATTACAGGATAATTCTTTCTGGAACACCTATCCAGGTAACTGCTTTTCTTTTTTCCTGAGGAGTTGGGTAAGTAGTAGAAAACAAGCAAGAGATCTACTTTGCAGGCCATTTTATTGTGCTTTCTATTAGAGCACAGTTTTATCTTGTTCAAAGTACATGTTGTAAAAAAGCCTTTCATTGCTAAATGCTTGAAACTACATCTTTTTCCTTTCTCAGTATATCCATATATAGGGGAATGGGTGCAGGATCTGTGATGCTAATGGGGCTCAAAAGTTTGCAACAAGACTCTCACACTTTTTCTTTACGTAGCAGGCAGGGAGAGCATTTCCTTATGCCTCTAGTGAAATTAGCAGAAGTTTGACTCGAACTCCAGATTTAGGGGTTCGTCCAGAATGACTTGTCTGGGGAGTATCTGTCTCATCCAGACCACTGGCATCCCCTCAGTTTTATTGTCCAGAAGAACCCAGGGTGTGACTTCCTATGTCAGACACAGTAGAAAGTCCATTTCTGTGTTAAAGCACATATACTTAACAGTTACTGTGCATGTACTGCAGTTACTCCCTGTAACTTAAGCTGATGAAAGAGCCACCAAGTTCCAGGAGCTCAAAAGTATGTTGAAGTGTTACTTTTGTAGTGTTTTATGGGTAGTGTTAAATATGTATGGAAACTATAACAATGCTTTACTTGTGAAAATAATTTAACAAATGTTTTTTTCATGTACAGAACAACGTCTTAGAGTTGTGGTCATTGTTTGACTTCCTTATGCCAGGATTTTTGGGCACTGAACGCCAATTTGCAGCTCGTTATGGCAAACCAATACTGGCAAGTAGAGATGCCCGAAGCTCCAGTCGAGAACAAGAAGCTGGTAAGAATCAAACATTTAGTCTTAGTTTTCTGTTTTCTTCCTGAAAACTGTGATAACTGCTAATGAAAAGAGAAAGTGTGGTTAGTGCCAACCTAAGAGATTGGGGAGGGGCTGAATGTTTTGAAATAGGTTTTTTTCTCTAAAATACTGCTTCCGTTCCCTTCACTAGGGGTTCTTGCCATGGAAGCACTGCACCGTCAAGTTTTGCCATTCCTGCTAAGGAGAATGAAAGAGGATGTACTGCAAGATCTTCCACCCAAAATTATTCAAGATTATTACTGTATTCTCAGTCCACTACAGGTACGCTTAAGAAATGACTGGAAGCTTAGTTTTTTCAGCACAGTTAAGACCACAAAGAAACCACTTCTCTATTCCTGGGTCAATCTAATGTCAGCTCTGACAGTCTATGAGACCACAGGGCTCAAAAGTTTTTCCAGTATATGCTTAAGAGCTAATTTCAGTCCAGTAGCAATAGTGTATTTCTTTATTGTAGTTTCTTGCATCATTCTACAAGAACAACATCTAAGTATCTGCAAAATTTTTTAAAGAATACTTTCCAAGCAGAAAGAAAATAAATTGCAAGAGATTCTGCTGTTAGTGTTGATTTTGTGCTACATACAAAATAGCTTTCTTGATTTATGGTAATTCAGAACTAAATTCTAAAAATAACTGTCTTTTATTCTGTTGGGGAAACATATGTACTGTTTTGTCTGGGCCCTGGTCTACAGGTTCAGCTCTATGAAGATTTTGCCAAGTCTCGTGCCAAATGTGATATTGATGAAACAGTTTCTTCAATTTCACTGAACGAAGAAACTGAAAAACCGAAGCTTAAAGCTACAGGTCATGTATTTCAGGTACAGATTTCTTCAGTAATTTTTACTATCTAGTTCTTTAATTCCTGGTAACTGTATTTCTGAATTTAATAAAAAATAAAAATGAGAATCGAAAAAGTTAACTTGTACATTTGTGGCCATATGATCTAAGTAAAATATTTAGATTTTTGGATCAGCTTGTCTGGAATGTGATGTATAGCTGTTATGCTCAAATTATGTTTTTGTGTCTTAGGCACTGTCTTAAATTTTTTAATGTGGTCAGCTATTTTGTGTATCGTGGATACTACTATCAGTTAAAAACTGATGACCAAAAGTGCAAAACCTCAGAATAAGAAGGAAGTAATTTTGAACTTACGAGTTGTTAAAATACAAAATTAAGATTCAAAACCACAAAAAAGTTTCCTTAAGGTTAGATCTGAATGTATGAAGGTTTATGGTCTTAGACAATCTCAGGTTAAGTCTTGGCTACTTGGAAACAGTAACTTTTAAAGGACCCGCACAGTTCCCAATTCTACTACGTCACACACAGGAAGGTGTGTGAAAGATAGTCTCTGCACTGTTCCTGCAACAGGAACCAAGATCATTATGCTCCTAACAGTTACTGGATATAGTCTGAAATGCAGACTTTCTTAATATAAATGTGCAACTTTGATAATAGACCTTAAAGTCCAAATTGTGAAATGTGGCTGAGTGGCCCCTCTACTTACAGTCATTTTGTTCATCCTTTTTCTGTAATTACATCGTTGCTAACTGTTTCTCTGAACTTTGTTTCCTAAATAATTAAAGGCATTGCAATACTTAAGGAAGCTATGCAACCATCCAGCGTTAGTGTTAACAACCCAACATCCAGAATATAAAAGAATTACAGAGCAACTTGCAGCTCATAATTCATCCCTTCGAGATATCCAACATGCACCTAAGCTGTCTGCTTTAAAACAAGTAAGTAGGCACGTGTTTTGTGCCTTAAATTTCCTAGATGTGTGTCTACTGATGTTACAATTTAGAAGGTTTTGTTTAAGACTTCATCAGTATGAACACTGATCTTAAACCACTAGTTAAGTATCAAATGAAATACAGTACAAGGATGTTTTTAGGCATATGCCCTATTTTTCCTGTTAATTCAAAGAGGAGGGGGAAGCACAAGTTTGCCTCAAGGTGATGCTTATATTTTTGCTGCCTTGTCAAAAACCTTACTTTTATATTCTTACTCCTGTCCCCTTTGTTACAGAAAATTTTTTCTCCTATTTATTATACAGGAGACTATTAGCTTAATAATGATAGGTTGCACTGCATACTTATAGATTTCCTTCTGTAGTTTTTCTTTTATTTCTACTTCTGACAGTCCATCAGTGTCAATATTTACTTTGATACACTTTAATGCTCTTACTTTAAGCTACTGCTAGACTGTGGTTTGGGTAATGGTGGATCTTCAGAAAGTGGTACAGAAGCTGTTGTGGCCCAACACAGAGTACTTATCTTCTGCCAACTTAAAAGTATGCTGGATATAGTGGAGCATGACCTTCTCAGACCTCAGTTGCCTTCAGTTACTTATTTACGACTAGATGGCAGCATACCTGCTGGTCAGAGGCATTCTATTGTTTCACGGTAAGCATATTCCTTCATAACCTATGTAAGGCCAACTGTAATGAGCCATATTATTTATATGGTACAAAATTGTTTTGTCTGCCTCAAAGCAGTTGAGGTTCATTAGTTCATTATTTAAATTAAACTTACCATCCTTAATTTTTTTTGTATGCAGGTTTAATAATGACCCATCTATCGATGTTCTTTTGCTCACCACTCATGTTGGTGGATTGGGACTTAACTTAACAGGGGCTGATACAGTAGTATTTGTGGAACATGACTGGAACCCAATGAGAGACCTGCAAGCCATGGATCGGGCACATCGCATTGGGCAGGTGAAAAACTCTTCCTTTTTTTTTTCCCCTTGCTGAGCTCCTGTTTCTTTGAATTTGGATAAGGTTGTAGCATAAGTGACATCTGGAGCTTTCCACCATTCATACTGTGTTCCTGCAGATATGCCAGATGTTGAAGTGTGTACTTATCCTATCCCCAACTTGATATGACAGGACAAGGGGTAATGGTTTTAAATTGGAAGAGGGGAGATTTAGATAGAAATTCTTTACTGTGAGAGTGGTGAGACACTGGAACAGGTTGCCCACATAAGTTGAGGATGCCCCATCCCTGGAGGGGTTCAAGGCCAGGCTGGATGGGGCTTAGAGCAACCTGGTCTGGTGGGAGGTGTCCCTGCTCAGGGCAGGGGGGTTGGAACTTGATGATCTTTAAGATCCCTTCCAACTCAAACCATTCTATGATTCTGTACTTCCTGAGCTGCTGGGGAGAGGCCAGTGAAAAATCACCCTTCAGTGAAAGAAGAGATGCAATTGATAGAAGGAGCTGAGGGGAAGCCTCAAGGGTTGGCAAGGAAAGAGTGATTGCTTTTAATCTCCTCTACAGCTGTAAAAAGCAGCGAATTCCTGACTTCTACATGCAGATGCCTCTACTGTATACTAGCAGAGTCTCATTCTTTTCATCTAACATCAGTCAGTCTTGTTGAGTACAACTGCTGAAGGGTAACTCCAAGCCAAACTGCTTCCAGACTGTTCATGATGAATACTAAAAAGTTATGCTTTCTTGAATTCCGACGATAATATTGTTTAGCTAAATGTGCTTTTTTTTTTCTTTCAGAAACGTGTTGTTAATGTGTATCGCCTGATAACCAGAGGAACTCTTGAGGAGAAGATAATGGGTCTTCAAAAGTTCAAAATGAATATTGCAAATACAGTCATCAGCCAAGAAAATGCAAGCCTACAGAGCATGGGAACAGAACAGCTGCTTGATCTGTTCACTCTTGACAAGGTAAAGAATGATTTTTACAAATACCTACCAAAAATAGAGGAAGCTTAGGGGAAAGCTTTGCTTGAAATGTAAAATTAAATCAGATGAACGCTTGAAGTTGGAATGATGAATTGTAGGCAACTCTGAAAAACAGGACGAGCTAATACTTAACCAAAAGAATCATCAGACTATAGAACAACTTAGTACATTTGTGAAAATATTATTCTGTCTGTTAATGGATTTTTTCTTTTGTGAAGGATGGAAAAACTGAAAAACCAGATACCTCTACCTCTTCTGGAAAAGCATCAATGAAATCAGTACTCGAAAACCTTGGTGAACTATGGGATCAAGAACAGTATGACACTGAATACAGTCTTGAAAACTTTATGCATTCATTAAAGTAACAATCGTATATTCATAATACAACTGCTGCTAGTTCACTTAATTTTCTGCTGATATTCAGCAAACTTCAAAGCATATATAGTGAACCTTTAGCTTAATGTGTAAATAGACTTATTGAAAGAAAAAATCTTCAAAAGACTGGCACTAAGTAGTGTCACCTGTTTCACTGGGGAGTTACTCTGTCTTAAACATTTGCACTGTATAAAAGAACTTTAAACATTGTGAGGTGGTTTGAATTTTACTTGTTCCAAACTGCTTCAAATTCTTACTTGGTAGAAGAATAATACAAAGCAAGTTTTTACATATTAACAAACATTACTTCTGTTTGAAGTTAAGTCCACCATTATTTCTTTCTGTATTTATAATAGTTTTGTACAGTTGTTTCAATGAGTACTTCAGGTTGTTCAGTGTACATTTTTCTTTTAAACACAACTTGCTTTTATGGTGTATTAAAAAGCAATTTTCAACTTAAACTTTCATTCAGATCATTTCAGGACTTGTGTCACCAGAGGCAAAGCCTAGAAGCCTTGAAAGTATTAAATAATTAAAGGGCACTAGGTATGTGCAGCCACCTTTGTATATTGAGTATATTATGCTCTTCAATCTTTTGATGCTATCTTGAGAGAACAGCTGACTTGAACTTTTTAATGTAATGAGCTATATTAAATACAGGTAATAGCCTATTTGAGGCCATGTTTGCATCCTATTAGCAGGGGTGTACTTTTTTAATTTATCTATAAGGCTAGAATATAGCCACTTCGAGAGATGCATGTATTCGGTATGTTTCAATCTTATATTTTTTGTAACTAAAAGAAGAAATCAAATATAAAGACAGACATTTTCCAGAAGTAGATTTTACACTGTCTAGGATTCTAAAATCCATGCTAAAGTGACTGTTTACTAAACTGATGCATGATTTAAAGCTTCTTAAAGGAAGAGGGTGGATTTTTTTTCTTAAGGAGAAAATATACATAGAAATACCTACATTCAGTTTGAGGGAATTGAATAGTTGAAATTGTGTAACAAAGATAGTAAAGGCCTTCAGTAGCGGTGAGTGAGAATAACATAACTGTATGTTATGCAGCTTTTTCTAAGAGAGGCAGTAGTAAAAGCGTGTTTCTAGATGTGCGTATGTACCAGTATATGCACTTACAAATATTAAATTATAGATAACTTACAGCAGTTGTCTGAATACATAGAATGTATGTATAAGTATAAAACCTAAGGTTTGTAGCTTGTTGTGTGCTTAAGCATCAGAGCTTAAAACCACTGGAGACCTCAACTATGTAAAATAAGATTGTTATAAAACAATATATATTAAATAAGACTGTTTGGCAGCATTGGAGGTGAATTAATGTCACATTTTCAGTAGTTATGAACTGCTATATTGTAACTAAATTAGCATTTCATGAAAATAAACAAAACTGGGAATATATAGCTTGTACATCGTGTATGTGCATGTTTAGATTTTTTCTGTAGAGATAATTTTTTTCACTGTATCTGGCTAAGTAACAAAACTAATGCTTTTGGAAATTACAGCTGGATTACTAGTATTATGTTAGTTGACTTCTACCTTCATACATAAAATATTTCTGTTGTGCTTCCAACTGCTAATCCAAGCAAGGGGAGAGACAAGATGAAGCTTGGTGTTCTGTTTGCAGAGAAATTATAATGCTGGAATACTGGGTACACTTAAGGTAATTTAGTGTGGTAATCTAGTGGTAGTGCCCAGAAACAACAAGATACTTGAATAAATAAGCCTCTTATTTAGTCATAAAACACTGCACATGTTTTTCTTCAAGAGTTTTATTAATTGCAGTGCTAGGGAACTTTGGCTGCTGTTGAAAAATAAATATACAGCAAAGGACTGCTTTAAACTAGTTATTTATCACATTGAAGTTGCTATGCAACCATAACACTCTTTGTGATGGCTCTCTTGAATATGACACCAAAGTGTCCTGGAAAACGGAGAGGAGCAGAACCTAGAATAAGTGTTTGAAGATTATACGTACTGACTGGTCTTAAATCTGTGGATTAACATTTTCAAAATGGACATCAGCAGAAACACTGCACTAAATATATATATATATAGAGAGAGATAATAAAAAACCCCAAACATTTTTAGTTAACCTTGATATTTAAATATAAGCTTTTTTATGCTCTCCAAGCTAGCAGGCCATCTACCATGATCTGCCTTGTTACTGCAGTGTTCACGGTACACAAACTGGATTCACCTACAGCAAAACTAAAGCAAGAAATACGCTCTTGGAACGCCTCTAACTGCATTTGATCTGTTTAATGGGTATTCAACAGGACCAGATCACCATCTAGACTGAAATAAGAATTTCAAAGATAGTGCAAAGATGCCCCTACTGCAGTGTATTGTGTGTTAATGAAGACACAGCCTAAACCTTGAATTGACTGCAAATTTAGTCATTGCAAGCCCCCAAAAACATGACCTGTGAGTAGAACCACACAGGCCCAAGGCTTGATGCACTGTGTGTAATTTGCACTGAATTACTAGTCTACATCCATTATTTAATGGCATCAGAAGAACACCAGTAGTGACCAAAGCCAGACCACCAAATTATTGATACAGTTACAGATTCTATGCTTGCTAATTTGTGAAAACTAAGTACCTCTTACTGGTGACCCCATTCTGGGCTGAAATGTATACAGTTTGAAACAACTGTATGCATAATGGTGCTTTTCAACCAAACTTTAAGACTCCTTGACTTTGAAGATTACTTGAAATTCTGCTTCAAACTAAATGGAGAACTACCTTCTGCAACCATGCACCAAGTCTGCACAAACCTTCCTTCTGAAATGTCTATTAAACTAATAATTCATGCTGACAAGTCTGTCTTAATTCATGTCATCTTTGGAATCTAATCAGGAAGCTGCTTTCTTTCTGCAAATGTAGAATATTGCAGGGGATTTTTTTTAATCCTGCTCCCTAATGCTTTTCCAAGCTTGCTGAAATCCAAATTACACTGAAGATCCAAGGTCTGCATACTCATGATTTAGTTTCTCGTGTGTTCAAGTTTAGTCTTTCTCTTTAGTCCTTTGTACTAGATGCCCATTATCTCTAGAAAGCTTATGTTTTACCTTTAAAGTGATCAGTAGTGGTATCTCTAACTTTGCTACCATCCCATGGTTCTACAGGTTACTAGGACAAACGAGTGCATCTTTCTAATTAAGTCTTAATTCAAGCAGAAGTAGGGCAACTTAAGCCATGTTAGGAACCGTGGAAAACTTCCAAGATAAAAGCATATTCACGTAGTTAGATTTTATTAACTTGCTTACAACTGGCAAATAATGTAGAATATAGCTAAGTGTGCAGTGTTAAACAGAGCTTTGGCACAAGGACAGTCACTGACTCATGGCTGGTGATAAGTTGCTTTGTAATCAAAAGCTTGGAAGCTGCAGGTTCCTTTAAGCAATTTAATGCATTATAGTAAAAATTAACTCACCTTTTAAATCACATTTAAGTGAGATACTTCAGGGGCAGCTCCCTGAGAACATTCTTAGGGAGATGATTATTGATCTGAATTCTTTCAGCATCTTACTAACTTACTGACCTTTGAATTTGTGTCAGAAACTATATTAGTTGGCTCCTTATTTTCTAGTGGCTTCACTAGTTCTTCAATACTCTACAGCAAGTTTGGAGGTGTCTGTTCAGTTACACTGTTTATTTCTAAGGATGACCTGCTCTTCAGGAATCAAGCTTTATTTGCTACTCTGTCAGCCAAAACCGAAGTCAAACCCTAGCTGAAGTAGGGTATTCTGCCTAACAAAGGAAAGTCTCCACTGCTGTGTACAGCAGGGGGGTAACAGAGCTCTGACCTCACACTGAAGTTAATTCACAGGGGTCTTGGATGTGACCTAACAGAAGATGCATTTCTTCATTCTGCTGTGTGTGAGCACAAGCAGAGCTTTCTGCTGGCACGATGGTGGGAAGGTACTGAGTGAGCACATTGCAAAAAAACAAAATGGCAATCCACAGATTTAGAGCTGCTTGGCCTCTCTAATCTACAGTATTAGCCCCATTGTCCCAGCATTGGAGCAACTAGGAGATTAGTTATCAAGAAGGGTAGAAACGTCAGCCCTTCCTTGTATTTCGCAAACCCTTCATGGAGAAAGATTTAATGATTGTCTCTGCATCCGCATCCTCAATCTGTGTTAGCACTGCCTGAGAAGGACCTTCTCCTGGATCCTTGCCAGAGGAACCCTCTCCCATGCAGTCTGGCTTGGGCTGGTCTCTGTTGTGAGAGCACAAGCAATAGCTGACTTTGCCAGACATCTCTAAATGTTTGATATTTTTAAGCCCTACCCTGGGGCAATTAAAAAAGGTGGCTTTTGAGGTTAAAGTCGACACAAAAGCTTGGAACCCCAAGATTTCTGTGGCAATGCAAGTGCTTCCCAGAGAACAAAGACCAGTTTCCCCTTGTGTCACCTTCCGTGTGGGAGTAATCTCTGGACATTTGCTATCTTTGAGTCCAGTCCTGGAAAAAGGGAAAAAAGCCACAAAAGCTTGGAGCCCCAAGGTATGTGTGGCAATGCAAGCAGTTCCCAGGCATCTTCAAAACAAGGACCAGTTATCCCTGCTCTCAAATTGGATTTGGGAGTGATCTCCAGATGTTTGCTATTTTTGAGCCCAGCCCTGGGGCAATTTAAGAAAAGGTTTTGAGAATGAAATCACCTGGAAAGCCTAGAGCCCTAAGTTTTGTGGGGTGGTGCAACCAGTTCCTAGAGAGACTGAGCACAAGTGACAATTCTTCCTGCTGTCACCTTGTGTGTGGGAGTAATATCTGGACTTTAGCTATTTTTGAGCCCAGTCCTGGGAAAAATAATAAAAAAAAGCTGGGCTTGAGGATGAAGTTGCCAGGAAAGCCCAGAGACCGAGGTTTCTGGGATGATACAAGAGGTTCACAGATCACTTTAAAGCAAGCAACAGTTTGCCCTGCTGTAACCTTGGCTGTGGGATTAATCTCTGGACGTTTGCTATTTTTTAACCCAGCCCTGGAACAATTTATGAAAAGGTGATCGCCAAGAAAGACCAGAGCTCCAAGGTTTGTTGGGCGATTCAAGTGTGTGAGAAATATCTACTTGTCCAATGTCTACTGCTCAGGCAGTGATCAATAAAAAGCACCTTTTATTTAAACATTCTTGCAAGAACGGGTGACCTGGTAAGCAGGCACACGAGGTTTTGGCATGTTTTGGTTTTATTCACTATTCCTGGCCGAAATTTCCCTGCCCTTTTTTCCCCATTGGCTGGGCACTCCAGAGGTTACAGATGTTTAAGACTATCAGATGTTTAAGACTACTTCTGCTTGTCTTGCCTGTTGCAGGTGGTGTGATTAACTTAACTGGTAAGAGAGTAGTGGTGAAATATTTATTAAGTTGAAACAGTGATTTAACAAAATTATCAGTAAATGCTGCTAAGTGTTTTACGAGATTTGATGGCAAGGTACACTTGGTTGTTTACTGCATAGAGACAGGGTCAGATAAAGCTGTCAGGGAGACCCTGCCATTGAGTCAGGAGGTTCAGAAAGGACACCTTTGCTTTCTAAACTCCTTCTCAGAGAGGAGTCTGGGTGCAGCTGGATAGAATCCTAGTCCCAGACTTGGTCAACGGTTTACGTCTAAAGGATTATATATGAGCAATCGGTCCTTTATATCACTTAGCTAAGTTTTCAAAATTTAGCATGCTATTAGTTACTCACCAAGAATCTGTTGTGGCAAAGAGTCTCTCAGCCTTGTGGAGTAGAGCCTTAAGCGAGCATTCCCTCCCGAGGAGAGGTTCTGGTGTACTGCCGCTAACATACAGGAGAGCTCAAGGGCTCTTGGGCTGTCCACTATTTATAGAGTGAGATAATTGACCTACTTTGCATGGGAACAAAATATGTAGGTCCCCACTCCAGACAGTGTTTTGGCTGTATTGCCAACCATCCCCCAAAGTCCAAGTGCAACCCATCACAACTCCCACTGGTGGTTATGGCTCGAACAGGAGCCAGGGTGTAAGAGGCGGGTAACCAGGAAGGGCCCACCACCCCTGTTTACTTCTTTCCATCACTATATCAATTATTTATTTATTTATTCTCTTCTTTGGTAATACTGGTCAAGTTTTCCAGTCTCAGTTAAATGTTCATCCTCCCATTAAATTGCCAGTCTGGCATAGACTGGTTTCTCCTTTGTCTAAGGAATTAGTGTTCTTGCATGTCCCTGGGAAGCCTTTGTGTTAACCATTTCCTAACTACCTCATTGCAGGCTGACCAAGTTGTTCTGCAAAACCTGGCCAGGCTATTCCTTTGCAAAAACAGTATCTTAATTTTTCTTACAATCCTTCCCCTTTCATTTTCTAAGCTTTTTGCATTTTTTTACTTATCAGGGTATAGTCCCATAAGAAGCTTCTAAATTTGGAAACGTGAATTCATACTTGTCGCCTTCTTTCTTGTTCTTCTCCCCAAGTTGAAACATTTTCCCAAGATACGGAGGAGGGTCTACTTTGATTTGTTCTGTTAAAACAGTTTCAACCAATTGTTAAACAACCCTTGTACACAGAAAATGATACAACATCCTACAGCCACTAATACTCGTACTGATACTACCATACCTTTCCATTTTCCAAACCAGGAATCCAGCCAACCTGCCAGTGAGGTGTCTATTCCAGAGTTCTCAGCTAACTCATCAGCTGAAGTGGTGAACCCCTGATGTCTTTAGTTATCGTGCCATCTGAAGCTGTATTGTTTGGGATGAAGGTGCAGCATGAATTCCCTAACATCACACACACACATACATCTCCCTTCTCTGCTAAGATCATATCCAGGGCAAGCCTATACTAGCTGTTCGGCTAGTATATTCCAATTTTTTTGCCAATCCTTTTACTGCATCTCTAGTGTAATTAATAAACCTTTGTTATAATAAATATAATTTATCCAATCTACATTTTTATTCATAGTAACCCAACAGAAAGACAGATTCAAAGCCTGCTCCTATCTGATTTCTTGCTTTCTGTTCATCTGGGACTCCTCCAAGGACTCCAATGGAATCTATGTATCTGTTCATCAAAGGATATACCTAAACTTACTCTCGCCTAAACTCAGGGATCCTGGTTCTTTTTCAAATGCTAGGGTGAATTGTATTGCCAATTGTACTATTCCATGTATGTACCTTTCCAGTTAGCCGGCAACACAGACTGCAAGGGGTCTTCCCTCCACAATACCACCAGAGATCCACCTGAGGCACTTACAACGCTGAGAGGTTTCACATCTTGGTTACGTTCAGAGTCTCAGTGCACAGGGTAAATTCCTCCCAGGGTTGGTAGCATTCACACCTTGCTGTGAGAGGCATGCTGGATGGTTACCAATTGTTGTGGAAAATACTGGTGGCAATTTAACATCTCTAGACCCCAAGGCAGGAAACAGTAAGGAAAAAGTGAGTGACAGATCTTATTTCAACAGGCAGTCTTTTCTTGGTATAATACATCACATTCCTATGGAATCTTTTGTCCATCCCAAGGGAAAAGGGACAATCTGTGCTGTGGGCCTTCCTGAGGCACAAGCGTAACAATTGCTCTGGTTCAAACTGTTAACAGTATATTTTACCCATTCCGCACAAGCATTCATCTTGCCATACCCTGTTTCAACTTCAAATGTTTGTCTAAGGTCCTTAATCTCAATAGCTGTTACTAAGGCTGGATCATTTGTTGGGTTCCACTGTTGTGTTGCTGGGAGTTTAGTCTTAGCTGTCCCTTCTGCCTGAATGCTGTTGTCCAATGCTGCTATTCTAAATGGTCCCCTTGGATAGCTTCTGGACACATCTGCTCCTATTCCATATACTCAGTTAACTGAGTCATCTGCCTTCGTTGTAGTTACCAACAGAGGATTACATTCTAAAAGGCTACACTTTGCGGAAGGTGAGTAAAAACTTTGTAGAAACTTACTGTCTTGTATGGCCTGTGGGTTATCTCCTTTAGTGATACTTATGATTGATAAACATGAGCGGGTAAACGGGGTGTATACTACAGCTTCCTGGCAGGAAGCACAACACCACCCCTACAACTAATATCATCGCAAAATGCTTCCTGAAATTCATGACTGTGTCAGGAATAATAGAGGATAGTCCAAGTGAGACATGATGGAAACTTACTAGTTAAACTGACCCATATACATGGGAACTGGGTATTGCTGTTGCCAAACTATGTGTGGGCCCATGAAAATCTGACATTCAAAGAAGATGCAACAGTGTGGTCACGTATCAGAAAGCCATTATTTAGCCAAGCCAGAGCATGAATCTGATGAGGCTTGCTGCATGCGCTAAGCAGGCGTGCAGCAACCCTAGCCAGTACTTTCCCACTCACTCCAGTACAGGATATAAGGGAGCTGTCTTGGACTGGGGAAAAGAGAGACATGAGCACACATGGAAGTTACAGGGGATGCCCTGAAAGTTCTGTACCTACCTCCCCCCAGCCCTGTACCGATGGGGCTCCTCACCATCCTGCTGCTCGGTGGTGCTGCTACTGTCTTTGGGTTGGTAAGACTCTCCTAAGTAACTGCTGTTTGTTGGTATGTTTCAGTATGTTCTTCTTCGTAAGTACTCTTGCATATCTTTGCCAAATCTACAATAATACTGTTTTACTGGTGTATTTTTCACCCAAGCGTAGCAACATACTCACTATGCAAGTAAGAGCAGAACCCCTTGGGCTGCTCGGAGTGCTGGATGGTGACTTCTATCTTTGTCCCTCTTGCCTCAGAAGTCAAGAAGAGGACAGCACTTAGGAGACATTTTGAAGGAACAAGTCTCCAGCAGCAAAGCAGGCTATCTTTCACACAGAAGCTGGAGAATAAGTAATATAAGATGGATTGATTCAGTGAGGGGCAGAAAAAAAATCAAGACTGCTCATTAATTACATTTCATAAGTCTTCACTAAACAGCTCCTTTCTGTTAAGCCGAGTAGGTACAAAAGTCAAATGATTTGTTCACAATTGCTCACTAACGGCCAAGAAGAAGAGAAATACCCTGCTGCTGGGATTTTTAAAAAAAACCACACAAGTAGCAAACTTGTACTTGCCATTCCTAGCTTGTTTCCCTTTGGTCAATCCATTTCTTACACAGAGGAGCGTGGCTGAGGAAAGGGAGGACACAAGTGCACTAGTACCTTGTGTGGAGCCAGCTGGATTTCTCCCAGCGTATTCTTGACGATAGAGTTTCCCTCATGTCCTCTCCAAGGAGCAGTAACAGGAAGAGGAGCTGTTCGCGAATGCATACACATGAGGCAGCAAGTGCTGTCCTAACAGGCAGTCAGAGCAGTTGAGAAAATCTCAGCCTCATCACTTCTGACATCTCAATGATCACCTGCTGGATGCTCTCAACAGGGCTGGCAACAATTCCGTTACTTGGCTGAATCATGGTGGAAACAGCACGGATTCACCTGTCAGACAAGCACATGAAGGCAAGCATGATAACTTCCCAGATTTTTGCACAGGTATCATCCATGAGGTGCAGGCTTCCAGGGAACAGCAACATCCCATCTGCTCCATGAGCTGGGAGCCAGGGATGACCTCAGTAGAAGCATCGCCTTCAACAGCCAAGGCAGAGGTCTCCAGTCCCACAGAAGTCCAAGTGAATGGGCTGAGCAGGATGGTGGCAACAGGGTCCCCTGACAGGCACGGGCAAGAAAATGTGCAGGTCTGGATCCCAGACTGAGACTGTTTTAGAAATGCCGCTCTCTAAACCTCTACTTGCCACAGTCGTGCATGCGAAACATGACAGTTAGCACCTGAAACCTGCAGAATTTACACATCTCTGGGACACAGGTACAGACAGATCTGCACACCCCAGAACACACCGAACGCACGCACAAGGCTCTGTTGCCAGCACAAAAGTAGAGCTGGGTATCCTCTCTTGCCTGCTGTTTTACTCCAGTTCAAAGCATCTCGAGCAGTTCAGCACTTGATATGCTGAAACCATTACGCTTTCACATGGGACTCCTCACAGAGTCAGAGAAGATACAGATGCCTGGACACACAGGGAAAACCCCAGCGCAGCAGCAATCCTACCCCAGCCCCACTCCAGACCGAAGCAGAGCAGCTGCTCCTCTGAACTACAGCAGTGGGCAGGACCCTGGGAAGGCTCTGCATCCTGTAAGTGCCCCAAGTTTGTCACAGCTTGGCCGTGCCAACGCAAACCAGGCACACAACTCACTGCTCAGCTGGCCTCTTAGGAGGGCTCTCTTCTACTAGACACATCTCCCAAGGGGAGACAAGATTTAAGGAATCTATAAGGGCCTAGTTGTCCCTCAGAAACAAAGAAGAATCTCCTCCAAAAAAGCCAAGAATTCCACCAAGGAAAACTTTCAGTGAAAAAAAGCAATGTCAGGGATGGAGGTGAAGCTGACGGGTCTTTAATTTTCTGGGTCCTCCTTCTTACCCTTTTTGAAGACTGGGATGGCGTTGGCTTGTCTCCAGTCCTTGGGCACCTCACCTGTTCTCTAGTATCTCTCAAAGACGATGGAGATTGGCCCTGCAATGACTTCTGCCAGCTCCCTCAGCACTCTCAGGTGTATCCCATCTGGACCCATGGACTTGTGGATGTCCAGCCTTTTTAACTGATCTCTAACTTGGTCCTCCTCCACCACAGGAAGATCTTCCTTTGTCCAGACCTCTGAGCAGTAAGACTGAGGCAAAGAAGGCATTCAGCAAGTCAGCCTTTCCTGCATCCTCTGTTACCATGGCACCCGACTCATCCAACAGTGGGCCCACATGTTCTCTAGTTTTCCTTTTGCCTCCAATATAATTGAAAAACCCCTTCTTGTTGACTTTCACATCTCTTGCTAATTTTAA
>JAOQGH010000002.1:21959294-21987097 GCA_025769975.1 Gallinago jamesoni | reverse complement strand
GATTGCTTCTAGTACATTCAAGGGTCCTCTAGTTGGCACAGGTTGTCCCTGATGGATTTCCTCAACTTATTTAACTGATCGGACTAAAGACAAAAAGTCCTTTTTCCCCCCCATTCCGAGTACCCTTGTTCTGCCTCTTTAAATGCAGTTGAACTAAAAAACAGAGGGTCTTTTTTGGCCCCTCGGGGCCAGCTTGGAACAGATTAGTGCTCCCCAAAAACACATTATTGGGCTATGATAGGGTGGTGTTATGATTTAAGAAAACCCATAACAAACTGTCGTTTAGACAATTATTCTATCACACGATGACCCTTCCCCACCCAGAAAAGGGAATCAGGGAACCAAAAGAAACACAAGGGTTGAAATGATTTAATAGACTAAGACTAAATAATTACGAGTAATACTAAAGATTATCCTGATACTGATAGAAGATAAATCCATTGTTTCCATTAATCGTTACAATTCTTTTTTTGATTGGGCCATTTTCTGTTTTTCAGTTTTCCTTAAAGTATCTAGGGGGAATCACGGCACTGCCTGCTCTCCAGCAACTACCTAAAAATTTTACTTCTTTACTTGGACCCTGGCATTTTCCAGGTGGAACCTCAATTTCTCATTTTTTGAGTGCTTCCTCCACCGTCTTGGGAGAAGTTCCTCCGATCAGAACAATGTCTCTATATTGGTCCAGCTTCACAACCGGGGTGAGCGAGACTGACTGTAAAACGTTCAGCAAGTGCAGCGTGAGCGATTGTGGGTGAATGTTTATACCCCTGGGGGAGGCTGTTAAAGGTAGATTGTATTCCCTCCCAAGCAAAAGCAAACTTCTCTTTATTCTCCTCCCTCATAGAAACCATACAGAACATATCTTTTACCTCTAGTGCCACCATCCACCAGTGTAAAAACCCTAAAATATTTTCACAATGAACTTTAATGGCAAAGCGAGCAGACAACACATGTTTCTCGCCCGGGAGCCATAAACTGACCTCAGCAGTTTGACATTAAATCAGTTCCCCCTTTCACACCTGGGATTCCCAGACCCCTGTGGAGCCCTATGGACCGCCCCAGACCCTTGTGGGGCTCTATGGACACCCCAAGTCCAGGAGCCACTCCCCACCATTGAGGTGTGATGGCCACCATGGCCATGGCCCCAGCAGGAACTGGAGAAAGGGGGAAAAGGAGGGAAACCAGGGAGAGGGAAATTCCAGAAGGTGAGAAGCGGGGCAGGGAAAAGCACAGAAATGCGGAAGGGAGAAGGCAGCAGGGAGAGTCAAGTGGGATGCAGAGAGGGGGACATGGGACTCATGGCAGCTGTCCTGGTGCAGGCAGGAGACCTTTGCTGCCCAGAGGCTTCTCTCCCCTCCCCCTCTGCCCCCCCAGCCTCTTTAAACCCTTGGCCCAGCCAGTCCTCACCTCACGGGTCCCAGCTGGGACACCCCCCCAGCCTCAGCTGGAGCTCATTGGCAAGAGGGGCCACTGCCACAGCCCCACAGCACAGCCCCCCCCACCCCACAGAACATCCGCCCCTGTCCCTGTCTCAGCCCTGAGCTCAGCCACCAGGGACTGCAAACAGATCCCAGGGCACAGACAGGCAAGAAGCGTTCATTCCTTCAAGCCCATCAGAAGTTCCCAGCAGTGAGTTGGCCAACATGCTCTGTGCCCAAAGGCAGCCAGACAGAGGAACAGGGAGGAGAAAAGCAGAAGGAAGGACAGAGGGACCCGGAGGTGTGGGGCAGGGAGCCAGAAAATGGGACGCTGGGGACACGAGAGGGGTGCGGGGAAGAGAACAACCCAACAAAGAGAGGGGTGCAGGGAAGCGGACAACCCAACAAAGAGAGGCGAGGCTGAGCAAAGAACAGGGACAGAGAGACACCACCACCCCCCCCAGACTCCTAGGGACCCCTATTGATCCCTATGAACCCTTCCTCAGACTCCTATGATCCCTATGGACACACACACACACGCAGACCCTTAATGGAGCCCTGTGGACCCCTACAGATCTCCTTGGACCCCTACGAGTCCCCGCAAACCCCTACAAACTCCTATGAGCCGATACAGACTCCCACTGACCACTACGAAATCTTACGGACCCTATGAGCCCCCACGGACCCCCACAGACCTCCAAGAACACGCATGGCCCCAAAAAACACCTACAGACCCCTACGAGGCC
Organism: Gallinago jamesoni; assembly: GCA_025769975.1. Lineage (NCBI taxonomy): Eukaryota > Metazoa > Chordata > Aves > Charadriiformes > Scolopacidae > Gallinago > Gallinago jamesoni. Next base: position 21,984,933 of record JAOQGH010000002.1, on the reverse strand, counting down.
CTACTAACCTCTACGAAACCACACAAACCCCTACAGACCCCCATGAGCTCCTACAGACACCGACGAGCCCCTACGAAACCCCTTCTGCTCTCGGCCCCAAAACCACATCACTGAGTGCCCCTTTCTGAGCCCCAAAACCCAGCCGCTAAGCCTCTGCTCAAGCCCCCAAAGCGCTGGACTCTACACCCGCTCCTGAGCCCAAACCCACGCGACCCCTTCCCTTGCTGAAGCCCCAAAACCAGCCACACGAGCCTGTCTGCTAGCCCCAGGAGAGCAAGCACCTCCCCAGACGCCTCGGCTCGGCTCGGCCCCCCCGTTCCCCCCCGGAGCCGCCTCAGGATCCCGGCCCCTTCCCCCGCGCCCCCTGGCTGTCCTCGACGATGTCCATCTGTCTCGCGATGCTGTCCGGCTGTCCGCTGCTTTCCGCCCGGGCCGGTGCGTGCCGCGCCACTACCATTTCGCGCGGGCCGCCATTTTTCCCCCTCTCCCTCCCCTTCCGGGACGCCTCGGCATCCCTGTGCCGTGCGCCCATTGGTCGCAGTCCCGGAAGATGCCGCCATCCCCAGGAAGCGTGCTTATTGATCAATTGCACTGTCAATCTCCACTGCGTAACTCTCTGGCCAATCGGAGCATGGCAAGCGATCCCACCCAACAGGGCGGGGCTCTCGCGCTGTGATTGGCTTGTCCTCCTGCCAATCCTTCTGGGAGCGGTTGCCATGGTGAGGCAGCAAAGAAAGAAAGCAAAAAGTATGCGTCGTCAAAAAAAGATGCCAAAGAGGGAAAACAGGTGAGCGTTAAAGCTTTGCTTCAAACCGAAGCCCTGGCATTTTTAAATTAAGGCAGCGGGAGAAAACAAAGGAATTGCTGGAGGGACGCAGGGGTTTGGGTTTGTTTTTTTTTTCCTTTAAGCAGCTAGCAACACAAAGGAGGACTCTGAAAAAGATTTCAAAAGTACTTTGTTGTCACTTGTGACTTCAAGTTGCGGCTGCAGTTTTGCAATTTGTTCATGAAGACGATCTATTTCCTGCTCCTTTTCTTACATGACACGAGAGAGCCTCTCGGCCACGAAGTGATGGTGCTTTACAGTGGCATCTTCAGACTTCGGGATCGCTAGTCCCAGTATTTTCATTTAATCCTAAAAAAAAAAAAAACAAACCCAAACCATGTTACAGCCGCACATAACATTTTCTGCATGTTCTTGTACTGGTATTTAAGGCATAGGAGAAAGAAATTTGAAATGCAGAAGAGCCACTCAAAAACCATGCAACTATGAAAAAGTAAAGCCTCAACCAAATTCTTCTGAGCTGCGTCTGAACAATTATGACTACAAAACTCTGCTAGCAATTTATGACTAATGCTGTAAAATGAAGTTACATGGTTAATTGCACTCAACCCCCTGAATATATAAACCACTTTCCAACAGATTCAGATACAAGAGAGGCTGGTTGACAGAGGCATAAAACTGGATGAAAACATCACACAGGATTGTCTTTACAACTTTTTTCCTGGGAACTCTGGCGACTAGCACAGTAGTGAGGAAGACTATGAAAAAAAGTTGTTTCTCTAGCCAATTAGAACTGAGAATTATGGCAAATTAGCCACAAGAAACTGTCTACTTGTATTCATCTTCAGATACCAAATACTAAATAACTTCATGTAAGTCTGACAGCCAAATTTATTAGCAACACGCACTGGAAGAGCTACTCTAGGACTATCACAACCCTTGAACTCTTACTTTTGAGGCAACAGAATTTTTCCTGCTGAAGTAATCTGCCTGAGCAATAAAGAGAACCAGTGGAGAACCACTGAATTTATTTATTTCACAGAATCACAGAATCACCTAGGTTGGAAGGGACCTTTTATCATCTAGTCCAACCAATAAAAAAAAAAAAAAAAACCAAACACCACATCCACACCACACAAAACACCACCCAAATTTCTTCTATGACACAGTAGATTCAAATCCCTATTACCTCTTCAAAACCCAGAAAAGTTAGTCCTTTATTTGCCTGTTGTACACATACAACATATTACAGTACAAAGTCATCAATGTCATTTGACTGTTCATCCTAAGAATGTTAGAAGATTTTGCTAGAAGAACTAGCAAAATGCCAGGACGCTGCTGGATAATGAAGAATCTATTGAGGATCTACTCTAGCCTATCAGAGAGATGTTAAAAACGATGAAATCTTTGGAGGAAGAAAAGGAGTGTTGTAAGATCAGTTCTTGTAGAATAATAATTGAAAGCCACTATCAGTAATTACAGCCCAACATCAGCCCCTCCCAAACCCACCCCTGCACCTCAAAAAGCATCCTGAAAAGGAGCTGATCCAGTAATTGTGGGCATTACATCAAATTTGTCATGTCTCGATTGGTAAAAAGCTTTCTGACACCACAGAAGGGGAATAAAGGTGAGAGGGAAGTAGACAGAAAGGGAGAAATTGGGTTTTGAATAATAAGATTTTTCTCTCATAAAAGCATTTGGCTTACATTAATGAAGATGACAGAAGCTGCTGCAGTTGGAATTTCTCTGCTTTATGACTTTGTACCAGAACCCAGAATGCCAAATTTCAATCTTGAATTCTACACCGCCCATCCTTGTCTAAAGTAGCACAGTCCTGCCTCTCAAAAAAAGTTTTCAGGAGTAACCTAAATTACATTAGGAATATTTGGCTATAGTCATTTCATTCTTATAATAAATAGCTTTTATCTGCTTATTGACATAAACAATTATTAAGACTGATAGAGAGAAACCTTTACTTGCGCGTGCCCATTATAGTGTGGGCAGGCGCATGCGCCGTTACCGTTTTGAAGCCACAGAGGTGTGAGCACACACGAAGTTGTGCATGGTCATTGCAGTGTGGGCAGACGCGTGCACACTGACCATTTGGAAGGCGCTGAGGCGCATGGGTTTGCGTGGGCACACGCGAAATTGCGCATGCGTATTGACCTGTGGGAAGGCGCAGTGACCGTTTTGAAGCCGTGGAGGTGTGGGCACGCGTGAAGTTGCGCATTAACGTGTGGGCAGACGCATGCGCAGTGGCCATTTTGAAGCCGTGAAGGCGCATGGGATTTCTGGACTTCTATCATCTTTCCTTCTCAAATTGCCCTGGGTACAGTTTGTCATCCAAAGATAAACTTTACAAAACCTCGCTTGCTTCTGGGGAGAGACAGAATTCATTTGAATGAATTCATACGATTTGTGTGTGCATCTGGTATATGTAACTTTGTCCTGTGTTCATAATAGAACTGTGTGGTAGTAACGTTTTTATGAAAAGAGGTTAAATATGTTGCGTGTTTCGAAAATCCATTCTCTGCCAGATACCTAGGAGAAAGAGTGCAGCAGTTCTCCCCTTGTGCTCTTGCTGTTTAGCTTCTGCTAAACTAGTTTAATACATATTAATTGCAAGGTGTTTATAAGATCTCCCTTCTCAAATTTAATTCAACCAGAAGCCTACAAGTTCTTGTACGTTTATTTATTACTAGAATTCCTATTTCAGATTACCGTCTTGTAAAACCACTTTTCCTGGAAGAATTGTCTGTAGACCATTCTCCTGAGTCATTCACCACCAGGTTAAAAATAAGTCCATGCCTGCATGTCCTGTTTGGTTTTTAGGCTCCAGGCTTTCTTTTTTCATGTGTATGAGCTACTGCACGTGGTGACGTTAGGATTAGGATAAAATAGCATCGCAGAAGCCATAGGGCTCCACACACTAAAGGAGCGTGCACAATACTTAGCTGGCACACATAACCTCATCCACTTTTCATATGGTTTCCAAAGGACATTTAATTTCTAGTGTAATCCTAGGCAGTTCCTGTGCAAGTAGAATGCATACATTGAAGTCAGCCTGTAATTTCTAGTGCTGATAATTCCAGCACAATTGTTGATCTGCATTTCTTTAGACGCCGAAAGCAAGCAGCGACACAGAACATGCACTATACTTGTGGTCTTCATTTGCCCTGACATAGAAGAAATTGCATGTTTTCAAGAAATTATTCTGTCGAGTTCTAAACAGCTATCTTGCTGAGCTTTAATTGTCTCCTCTTCTTAAAATAGAAACTATTTTAAATGAGTATTATAGCGCTTTTTTCTTTGTTAACTGCTCAGTAGGATCTCTAGCCTACAGCCATTGTTAAACTGCTAATAAAAAAGCGCAATATAATCTAGCTAGCAATTTTTATTAAGTTCAGAGAAAGTAATTCAACAGTTCCTTTTTGCAAGACACTTAATACTGCATTTGGTGGGAAAAAACTACATTCTCAGAAATATTTCTGGAGTATATATTTTTGTGTTTACCTTTAGCTTAGCATAATAAATGCCTTATCAAGGGTGGTTTTTTTCCATTTTTTGAGAAAACATAAGTGGACTATATACTTGTATTATAAAATATCCAGGAAATATAGTTTGTGTGCATGCAAGTCAGGTGTGTATTTGCTTAACCTTATCCAGTGTAAACAGTTATCCAATCAAGATTGGGGGGGGGGGGGGGGAGCTAGTTTATACTCCCATAATGCATATCCCAGGATTTCCTTAGCATGTGCAAAGGATGACAAATATCAGTACTTCATACAACTATATTTAATAAGTTATTACAGAAAAAAATAAAGTCCAAACTACAAAGTTTAAGCAGTTGTAAGCAATAGCAGCATTGAGCTCCATGTTTAGTCACAGTACTGCAGTTCCATACAAGCATTAGTCCAAGCCAAAAAGGAAGAAGCCTTGTTAGAATTACTAGCAAAAACAATCTAAGAGAATATGTAATAAAAGATACAGTACATTTAAAATTAGTTGAAAAACAAGTACAGAGATCTTAGCTGTGAATGCTCTAAAAGTTATGTCCATTATTTTGACAGTAAAATTACAAATATCTAATACTTTATACCCCAACAGAACTACATAACTACATCTGGGGGGGGGGAGGGGAGGAAGAGCCAAAATGATCTCTTATTAGCACCCTGGTTTTCTACTTACTGCTAAACTTTTTCTCATATAAATTTGAGTGTCAGACTTATGTGACCATTGTGATTTCTGACCAGCTACCCATTTGGGGTATAGAGTAGTCACTAACATGAATATAAAATACTCTGTGGTATGTTAGAACACTATAGCAGCAGAGATTAAGAAGTTTGGTTCAAAAAAAAAAAGGAAGGAAGGAAAAGAAAAAGGGGTTAGCTGACATCATACAAACTAGCATAAAAGCAACTACATACAAGCCAGATTAAACAAAAGAGACATTTCTACAAATCTGTGACTAATCTTTCACTCATACCTTGCAAGTAGAGATGTCACAATACTGAAATATTAACATGGGAGCTTTTCCCATTTAAGCGCCTTTTTTTTTTTTTTTTTTTTTTTTTTTACTACTCTAACAGATAGTGAAATCAGCAAAGTTATTTGCTAACTGCATATTTGCAATACAATTTGTTTTATCCCATGCCTTGCTAGCAGGCTATAAAATACAAGCATGTAGGCAGAAATATTAGCATAAACTTTGTACCACTTAGCAGGAATATTTTATTCCCTCTTCATTCCTTAATCTCCTTTGTTTGCAATTTGTGTACATTCCAACCAGTAGTACCTAATTTGAGTCTAAATTTTACTTCACTATTTGATCTAGTCTATACATTACTTACAGAACTGAACACACAGAGGATACACAATAGACCAACTCAGGACACGTTTCTTTCCACAAGTTACAGATGAGCCACTCTAACGCTCTAGCGTAAGTTAGCCTGAAAGGTCATCAATAACTCATTGAAGTAACTGTTTTGTCTAGAGAAAGTTATTGTGTGTCCTGTTTACGCAACACCAGTTTTAGTCTGGATTGTTTCAGGTGCCAGAACAGAGTCACTGGCTTCAGGAAGGGGTTTCTCCTGGCTGCATAAGGGAAATGAAAGTGATGTGAATGGAGGTGACATGAAAGGTGTTCTGACACTGGCACTTGGTACTGCCAATAGAAAAGAAAATAAAAGGACAAAGACACAAGAGAAGCAGAGAAGTACCGAGAAAGATAAAGAAGCTGAACAGAGTTCAGACGTGGTGGCAATATGGGTTACTGCATTGCTACCAGGAAAAGGACATAGGTTATTTTGCATTAACTAGGCAGCTACTTGGTTAGAAAATGGTGTGGATACCTACAGTCTGCTCCACGCTGCCACTGGTAATCATATGCAGGAAGGAAGTTGTGCAGGAAAGGGTCACCTTAATTAAATAAATAACATGGTGGCAAAATACAATGAAGAATATATATATTTTAGGAGGTTCAATCTAAGACTATTGAAAAGAGTTCATTGAGTCCATGATGAGAAAAGTAATGGAGCATTATGCTGAATGGGCCGGGTCAAAAACCCATCGTTTCAATAGATTTAGTTCCTTATAACGGCAATAATATTTCATCAACACTGGTGGTGTATAAATCTAGACAGTGAACTGGTACTGTGACATCCCTATTATCTCCCTAAATCATTTTGATAAAGGAAAAGGCTTTTCAAAATATCACATTTTTTCTGCTTCATTCTGTCATTTTATTGCCCAATTCTTTGTTACAATTTTCCAATCACTTTACATAACCAACCATTTTCATCATTGCCACACTATTGTAAACCACATCAGCAAGTTAATACATAAAGCTTTGCATTTCAAAAAACTAGACACTTTAGTAACAATATTACAAAGATTTTAGCTTCAAAAATAACTGAAAATGAAAAAAATAAACTTTTAAAGAATTAGCATCATAAAATTAATTTATTCCAAGTAAAAATACAAAATAATATTAATGACATTGACCAGATATGAAAGTCTCTCCCAGAAACAACTATATTAATGGTTGAGAAAGCACTCCTTAAAGAAAATACGAAATAAAAATGAAAAATATGTAAATATGTTTAATTTTTTTCTTAGCAAAAAATCTTTCTAAAAATAACAATGAAAATTTGTCTCAGTACAAAGGCTACATTACTATTGAAAAAATACCAGCATGAAGAAAAGGTACATATTTGACAGTAGAAAAATGATTTTAGTGAATCACAATGTCTAAAGTCTGCAATGAAAATAAATCTGCAATAAAGATTTATGCCTTTTTTCTTTTCATTTTTCTTTTTTTTTTTATACAAACAGTACAAACAGTATTGCACATAACAACAAATAGTCGAGGTTAGGTTAGCCTTCAAAAAAATCGACTAGTTCAAGTCTCACATCAGAAAAGGCCACAATAGGACCTGTTGTACCCAGGGGCTTCTTAGTCAAGTTGCAGTTCAGAACTCCATATTTTAAAAAATAGCTTTTTTTGAAGGACCCTCTTTTAATATAACATATTAACAACTCAGGGGCACATTCATTTACAAAACAAAAGGGAGCATGTCATAATTTAATAAACTAAAAAAAGTTCTCTTTAAAAAAATACAAACAGAAGAACTCTCACAATTCTGGTCAGTCGTGCATAATCACACTTGATTATAAATATACAAATTAAGGGAAAATATTTTTTCTCCTTCTATTCACAACTTTCAGCACCAAATGGAGTTTTCTTTACACCTGTTCTTTATGATTATTTTGATTTAGATTTAATCCAACATTATGCTATATTGTACTTTTTTCCAGCTTCTCTCTCTCTCTCTCTGGGGGTATTTTTCTACATGAGAGGGGTATTTCTTCAAAAAGGTTCACTTCTTTCACATAATTAGGTAGGTTTCTGTAGGTTAGTTATGATCTTTAATATTACAGTTATAAAGCTCTAACTTCTTCATTTTCAAAAAAACTCAAATAAGCATGAAAAAAATAAAGTTACCCATCTGTTAAATCATTTTTCTTGCAGAATTAAATTAATATATATTTTTCTGAATAAACTTACTTAGAAAATATCATTTTCTTTCCTATATTTCAAAATTGAGGTATTGCAAAAGATCATGTCAGTCAGAAAGCATGCCTTTTTCTTTAAAAAAAATCATCAGCCGACTGTTGAAAACTGTCTAGATACAAAAAGTAGTGCATAACAAAATGTCTTGTACAGATGAAAAAAAAAAAAAAAGAAACAGAAAAGACACCTGGGCTGGGAAAAGCAATATCACAAAAACGCCCAGAAGTAACTTCAAAAGGGATAATTATAATAAGCATTTTAAGCCAGTAAAAAACTATTTTTTCTTTTTTTTTTCTTTTTTTTTTTCCAAAAACAGAAAAAAAATCCATTCAGAGCCAATACTTGCAACTAAACAATGGGAAAAACAACTTACTAAATTAGACACAAACAAGGACATCACAACAAACAAAACCCAGAACAATTAAATCTACTATGCGGTGTCATATCCAGTCAGATTGTCCCCAGAACTGCAAAAACAAAGGAGGAAAAAAAAATAATAGTGTACACATTCTCACGATCGTTAGTATACCAAGTGTGTTGATAGTTATATGCTATCTGCAGCCCCATAGTTCATGCTAAAAAAATGTCCACTGTGTTAGCAGGTCTGAATTGTGTTCAAGCTTCACAGGATATATCCAGGGGTTAGAGATAACGCCACATCCACAGAGCAGACGTCTCATGTTGCTGTTATACGCAGACATTTCTTTAGCACCACTTTTTTTTTCCTAACTTTCTTAAATGTGCCTAGTTCATTAGTTTGACAGACTATCTAATGGGTAGTGTATGTATGCTAGCATGAGCTCTTTGGTTTTCTGGACAAGGTCTGCAGCTACGTAAAGGATGCAAGCATTAGGAGAGAGGTCGTAACCAAGAGCTCATTTCTCTTTATGTACCTGTTATGAACTGTCAAAAACGTGTTTATGTTGGATACAGAGGCTTTAACAGTTAAGTTTGATCACAGTACTAGACATAATCACTTCTACTATATAAAATAAATTGCACGATATATAACAGAGCACCGCAAAATACTTCATCTACCATCCACAAATTTGTTTTAAGAATATCCTACAGCTAGTTTTTATATTTGTTGTAATATAGGTCATTCTGTAATGGGCTGATCCTAATTTCAGAAGCATTACATTTACTGAGGCATGCCTTCCTCCAGTCAGTAATCAATTTTTTTTTTTTTGTTACTGAGTATTTTGTAGCCTACGTAGATTCGTAATTTGTGCATTTTGGGCGGGTTTTACACTAGACATATATAAAATTTATTGCATGCAGCAACCTGATTAAGTAAACATGCAGTCAAAAAATATTGACCTTCCTTGGAAGCTTTTCTGTATGCTATACTGATCTCCTTTCAGCAGCCATCACTATTTTAATCACATATTCATTTTTTTAATTGATACCCTAGCCTGAATAGAGTATTATGGTATTAGTAATACCATTTTAATAGCAGCAAAAGCTATTGCAGCATACATTTACATAACACTAAAAGACCTAACAAAAAAACCAAACTAAAACAAAAAATTAAAACAAAACCAAACAAAAAACCTCAGCAAAACAAAAGGAAAAAGTCTGATCCAGCTTATGAGGTATCATCCTTACAAGTCAAAATGGAGAGCAACTAAAGGCTTCTTTTCTTTAAGGGTTATTACTACTAAATGACCCAAAGTAATGATTGCTGAATATCCATTTAAGATTTTGCTACATCTGCCACCTACTTATGAGTATTACCTTTGGTAAGTCATCTGCTAGGGGCAAGTCTAAATTTCTGAAAATAAGTGCATGCTCCAGTTTAAAAATAAAAATAATTATAATAAAAAAATCTTCATCACATACACATCAACCCAGTGAAGGCTGATGAGAATGGCAGTCTACATAACATCACTAGTGACAAGTCTTGTGTAGGAAATCAAGGTACCAAGCAGATGTTTGTGAGAATCAAAGTGCAAAATCAGTACAGTTACACTCTGCCGGTTTGTATTATACTGGACACTGAGTTCAGTAATGTGACTGTAAATAATAATAATAGTAATAAAAAGACCCATATCTTCATTAAAGTCGAGGACGAATGCACAGATTTCCAGAACACTAAGCCCTGAGGCAGCGCTCTCTTTTCACTCGATTTTATCTATACTCCAGGACTGCGCTGGGGTTCAGCTCCAGCGGAAGGGGACGTGGCGGGGCCGGTCACCTCCCTCCTTCACCAGTGGTTTGTGGAACTCCCGCCCGGCGCGAGAGTGTATGCTGGCCCAGCAGTATTCACAGTAATACTGCAAACAGGTAACATTGGCACAAAAGAATGGAGCAAATTTTCCACCACAGCGAGTGCCCTGGCATTCATCACACATCTGATCATCCAGCACGTATGGCTTCACTTCCACCTGCACCAGGAAGAGGAGAAATAACCATAAGAAGATGACATAGTTTGGCTAAGTATGAACAGAAGAAAAATACTTTAACTCTCTTGACTTTTATTGAAGGTTTTCAATCAATGCTGGATTAACCCCAAGTGGTTGGTAGTTAAATTTTCATACCAACCACTTTACTTGTCAGAAAATCTCCAGAAAGAAGGCAGTGCTTTGGTAACTATTTGATGTTTCTTGGATGTATGTGAAAAAATGAAGATGGAGGTACAGTAAAAACTGCATCTCCAAGGACTTTGCTGCTGTCTAAGAAACCTCTAACTGTGAACATAGTTGTTATGGGGACTGGGCACGAGAGAGCAGCATTTAGGAAGAAAAATGACAAAGAGCAAACTTGTATTTCTAAAACTTCAGAGGTGTCTGGTGAGCTGCAGAGGTGGTTTTTTTGTTTCTTTGGGGTTTTTTTTTGTGAACTGCAAAATGCATGATCCAGACTAATAAATGAAGAGAAGATTCAAATTAAACAAGATTAAATGCTCTTCTATTAAATAGTCTGCCTTAATCTGGCAAAAATCATTATCTAAATATTTTTAGCTCTAGAGGTGCCCCCTAAGATTTCATAGGTGTCCCAACTACGGCCTTGCCATCAATTACAAATAGGCTGGAGAGCTGCTAACTTTTGTCCTACACTCCACTGTAAACATCTTAGGACTCAAATTCTATGTGTTTTTAAAGCACTTGTGCCAAACACATGCAGTATTTTGATGCATGACCAGGCGATTGCAATATTACAGAAGTTGACTATGTGTGAGTTCTTTCCTGTGTTTCTGTTCCTAAGAATCAAGGTACACATTTAAATTCATTGTTTATTCATCCTGCGGAAATCATTAGTTTATGCATGTGTAATTCTCATGGCTCTAAGAGGCTACTTATGAAGTGGTTAAAGTATAGTCAACAACATTACATGAGAGAGAAAAAAATGAAATATACATACTTTTATTATAATTTTTCTGTAACTGCACAAGTGCTAGTCTGGCAAAATTTGTATATCGCAAGGAAAATCTGACTCCATTAACAGCTTAATTTCATACACTATTAAAGAAATACAGAATGAGATATTAAACTGAAAACCAAGAAACATACCAAAAAGCTTTACACTGAATTTACTTTGGCTTATCTTGTTCACGTTTCAACAAATGTTACTCATTTGAAGTAAAACTTACAAAGTGAATTATACTTCTTGCCTATGGAACAGCTAGAACTGCCAATTTGTTTATTTTAATAATTACACTGTACTACTAGTATTGCATGGAACAAGTCTGAATAATTGCCATTTTGCATATCACACTCCCTACCACTAAAATTAGAAGCATCATGTGAAATAAAACAGTACTGTTTCAAATGAAACGGGAAGAAAGCAGGTCCAATGTCCAGCACATCTCTAGGTCCCTACCTACCCACATTTCCAAAACATGAATTGTGAAGGTCTGAAATACATTCTCTCTGACCCCTTTTCTTGTTTTGTCTACTCATGAAATAATCTTAAGAATGCATGCTGTACAATACAGGGATTTCAATCTATTAGACGTCATACTTCTTCAAACTCACGGATAAACTTAATTTTAAAAGCAGGTAAAATATAATTAAGTGAACTTAAATTATCAGTCGACCAACTGTGAAAATTACTGATTGGTGAGAAAAACTACCATCTAGCATCATTTGTGTCTCTATCCTAAAGCTTATGAAAAAACAGGAAATATTTAATAGCCTTGTCTTAGTTAAAATCGTGAGGTACAGCAGCACGATAGAAAAATAGTTTGAGGACTTATAATTCCATGACAAAAAGTGTGTTCTATAATCTGACAAAAAGTTCAGTTCTAATGTTTAAAGAGAAAGTAAAAATAGTTTGGCTTTTGCAGCTGTGTGGTTTTATATATATACTGCACACCCATTACCTCTCAAGCTGACTTCTTAAGAAACAATTATCAGCTTAAGTAGAAAACAAGCCATTCCTTTTGTAAAACTACATAGGATGAATGCACGCTGGATGTTCTTTTGAATTCTAAATGCTGAGTCCTCAAAACCATAAGCATTAGCGTTATGTGTAATCAGGAGGTGAAGACAGAAGATCTAAACAAAAAAAACCCCCACATTTTGGAAATTAAGTAATGTTTTCTTTTTATGTCTTCGACTCAGATTTCAGTAAATACCTTAACTTCACCTCTATACTTGAAAAGCCCTTTAGAAACCAGGATTACATATGGACTGAACAAAACCATCTCACCCCTTTTGTCTATCAAACATATATTAGCATTTGGTTTTGGCTAAATAATTCTCAAGACTTTTGAGGTCAGCATTACTTATGATACTTATGATAAATCTGTGTTTTAGGAACTTTAAGTCCAGACGTACATTGCTGACAGAAAACCTTGCCTAATAATAGCAGAAATGCCAGAAGCCATGTAAGTAGCCACTAGCTAAAACCTGGTGATGCACGATGAGCAAACATCTAAAGCAAGAGAAAGAACCTGGGAAATTCTACAGTATTTGACCTTCAGAATTCAAAACAAAACCAAGAAACAATGACCTTACAACAACTATTTTCTTGTTTTAGTGCTAAATAGTTATTTTAGATGCCTAAGAAGCATCTTTTCACTCTGCTTTAGCTGCTTTAAATGCTTTTAAATAATTAAGAAATGTCCTCTGGAGGTTGAGGTTACAGTGTTCACCAACACAATATTAATGGAAGGATGTTTTTCATTTCTGAGCAGTTTTATGAGTAACAGCCATTCTGTTCCATGTGATTCTACTTACCCGTTTATCAATGTCATTATGTTGGAGCTGGACAAAGCGAGCGCTGATAGCAGCAATATAGCTCTGCTGATTGGAGAAAGCCACTCTGCCAGCGCCTTTTGGATACTTCAGCTCTGGGTCTGTATCAATGCCAGCATAGCAGACACCTCCATATAAGCGGTCCATAATCATTGCCAATTCAACTGCAAGAAGTTGATTATTAAATATTAGAGTTTAACATAAATAACTTCTTGTGTTTTGTTTGTTGCATTAAAAAAGGTGCTATTTGCCTTAGTGTACTTGTCTTCCAAGGTTTAAAACAGCAAACCCAGACATTGGTTTTAACAGTTTGAATCAACCCTACACGAATGATAGTAAAGTAGAAAGGAAAAAAACGGAATCTATAATAAGAAACTTGGTGTGACGGAATTGTCAAAAAAAAAAATAATACAGAGTTACATTGTTAAAGTAGGTAGCAGGTCAGCTATTTTAGAATTTATCATATTGTAAATTAAAACTATGGTATTTGGGAGTAGGTGGTCAGGATCACCCCAAGATCCTCCCTGGCTTGTTAATGCTAGTTTACATGTAAGATCACTTAAAGATACTCCTGTTATTTAGAATCTGATATTTCACGCAAAGTACTAACTTTGAAAAGACATGAAACAAGCATTTTACATTTGAAACAAAATTTTGTGAAATATCAGGAGTTCTTAGACTTAAAGCAAGCCTACATTTTGGGTACAGCTTAACTTAGTACTTTTGTTGAACATTAACTTGATTGTGGGTCTTTTAAAATGGTTTGTTGCTTTTTCTGATGCTAGGAATAACTCTAAAGAAGTTATAAATATCATTCATAAAATAAGACAGGCTGAGTGCGTGGTCAAGGAAACAAACAGGAAGAATGGGAAAGAACTGAAGGAAACGAAGAGGCTGAAGAAGTGGAGAAGAGGCGTGTAAACTGTGCAAAGATGTATGGTCACCAAGCCAAGCTCTCTGTGAAAGCTGACAGGCAAACAGATTTGTCTGCTGCATGAGGGACAGACCCTGACAAAGCAAGATACTGGGACCTGTACAGGCCCTGCCAAGTCCATCTTTTTTTGTGTGTGTGCTAATGTGTGAAAACACTTTCAATAGCAAGTTAAAATTTAGCTATCCAAGATAAAATGAAAAACATACACGAAATATTTAAATCCTTGTAGTTCTGACAAAATTCTCAATAGCTAATTATGTATAGATTAGAGACAATTTTTAAATTGAGTATGTATGTGTGTTTGTATAAATGTGTGCGTCACGTTAAGGAAAGACCATATGATAATTTGTCCATTTGCAACAAGCAAACAAATGTCTGACTCATTCTACCAAACCAGGTAATACTCTTGCTCCAAACAGTAAGGGAAAACCAACAGCATAATGTAGTAAATCCTTCTGCTTTCTAATGATTTGGAATCATCATTTGGATAGCAATCTCAGGAAGTGACATTACGGAATAAACATTAGGAACACTTAAAATCATTTACCATAAGTAGTTCCCAAAAATTAGTCTAGCCAATAGACAAAGAGCATGTAGGATTCCAGGGCAAGGAAACCATGCAGTGTTCTTAGGAAAAACTTCTGTATCAGATTTTTAACATTGCTAACAAGAAAAACTGGAAACTATTTGTCTACTTTGGAGAAGGTAATTATTTAAAGGCATCAGTTTTCAAATGTAATGCATTTCAATTATAATCTGACAAGTGAGATGAGTTTTATAAGACTAAAACTACAAATGAGGTAACATTTAATTGTTACTATTTACATAATTACCATCTTATAATTATGCCTTATTTTAAGATGGTGAGCAAAGCAAAAGCTGCCAGGGAACATGGGCTGGGAGAAGTCTTACTGTTGGCAGTATCTGGGGGACCTTGTGTACAGCTTCCCAAAGGAATTGGGATTAGGAGAAAGATAAAGGGAGGAACTGAAGTTATAGTGGGCTGGAAAGTGTCTGCCAAAGGAAAGCGAGGGCCACCAGGAAACCTGATCCAGAAGTCTTTCTTCAAGACAATGACTGCGGATCCTTGCCTACCACAGCCCTGGAAAATGTGGATTAGAGATGAGAGCAGCTGACTGGGAGCGAGGATGGAGAGGGACCACTAAACGACGTGAGGGCTGCCAAAAGACCTCACCAGGAGAAATGTTTTAACTTGCTTTGTGACCTTGTCATCAGCTCACCAAATATAAGGGTTATGAAGCAAGTAAAGAGCGTCGTGCTACAGTGGGGAGCAGTGCTGAAAAAGTGCCTTCAAAACAAAGTGGGGGCTCCCAGGAGGTCTGGGCTGGGATAAATATTTCCTCTGGCCAAAGGCTAATGAGTCTTGTCTTCAGCTCTACAAATGAAAGTGAAGAAAAGGAGTTAAGCATGAAGAAGAAAGATTGAGAAAAAGGCCTGCATTAGGAGCAGGTATGGAAATTGATCCTCAGTACAGAGCGGGGCCATCAAGAGACCTGGTCTGGGAGAAATGTTTCTTCTGGACAACGGCTGATAGGCCTTATCTATAGCTCCATTGGAAAATTAGGGTTAGGGTTATGAAAAAGGGAAAGAGAAATCACAGTTGAAATTGGTTTGGAAAGGGGCTGGGAGAAGTTTGTCTTCCAGTCAAAGGAAAAGGGAACTTGCCTGCATCTCAGCAAGCAAATCAGGGTTAGGATTAGGAGGATATACATTATGAAAAATCAGCGAAGTTCTAAGGTATTATGCAAACTTGAGGAAAACTGTTTCTACTGAAAATCCTAATTAGTAACGTGTTTACAAGATTAAAAGTGTTCACAGTTTGTATTTCATAGACAGGAAGACACTGACAGAGAAAGCAAGCTACGGTCTTAGGAAAAAATGGAGAATATTTTCTGCTCTTTTACATATACTATAATTTCTCATCTTTTCTACTTAATCTGGAACCCCTTACTACATGCCCCACCTTTTCCTTCTACTCACCAGCTCGGAGGGGTCGTGGAACTCCTCCAACAAAGATAGTTTTTCTCGGATCCAAAGGCTGAGATCCATCCATCACAAAGTCACTGTCACTTAGGTTCCAAGGTCGAATTTGCACCTGTATTAAGGACTGCTTTTAGTAGAGGAACTTGACAATTCAATTAATGTTAGGAAAATAATGCCACATCTGTCTATAATTAAATATATAATTTTAACTTAACAAAAGCAGGAAATTGGTGGTATAAGCATCAAAACAATTTGAGAACGTGGCTTATCTGTGTTTGAAAGAAGGTGGATAATTCATTTATCACCTCTAGAGGCCAGGCTTGAGTTGAATTTCATCCTAGCAAACTCGTGCCTCATTAATTCCCTGGCCCTAGTCACCATTATAATAAGAAATCTGTGAAAGGACTTTCAGAACATTTTACCATGTGCGTGCAATTACACTTGCAGTTTGGGCTTCTGGCTTTCCTGAAATCACATACAGTGATCCACAAATTTTAAAGCATTGAAAGGAGTGGAGACAAAATTAATTTCTGTGCTTGGATACAAAAGGAGTTTTCATAAGGGGTGAATGCTCAGTTCTGTTAAGTAGCAAGCAACACAGTTGATAAGAAATCTTTCTTTACACGGAAAAAAATTGCTCAGAAGTTATTTGGACAAAGGTGTTCATCCATCCACCCATTTATTGATCCTAGAAACCACATAAGCACACTCACTGTGCTGTAGTATTAGGCTGTTCATTTATCTGTGCAAGCTTTTTAAGTGTTTTTAGAAGGCAGCACATTTTTTATCTAATCACATTTGTCTGTAGTTTTCACCTTATTTGTATGTATCCATAGCCACAAGAGAGGCTAGCTTTAAAGAACGTTAGAGATGTGAACAATAGTAACAGGCTACAGCATGTCTTCTATTTTGCTATAGCTGCCTGCATTACTTGCTTTTACCCTGCAGTTTATATACAGCAAATGAGACCCCAAATTAAAAATTGATTACCTATTGCATGCAGGAAAAAAAATAATTAGGAAGCCTAATAAACTACAGTGGATATCTGAAGCTACCTAGATGTTAACTGGGGGGGGGGGGGGGGCGGAGTTAAGTTTATTTTTTTCAATTCATATGGCTTTATTTTATTTCAAATAATATAGGGGGAAAATTAAAAAACAATTTTTTTAAAGCTAACATTGGAAATGGATGCATACTCCTTTGAGATACCAGAAGTACCAAATATAAAAGTTAATTGAACATGGCATTTATCAGAAAGAAGCAAACATTAAAGCCATGTTACGGTGATACAGAAAATCTTTTCCATATATAACAGCAAGGACAGCAACAGAAAATGAACAAGTCAATCAACTGTAAGTATTTCTTTATTTATTTAGTAACTGAAAAGAGTAACAGCAAATGGCTTAACAACCAGTGTGTCACGGCATAAGCTACTTACTGGTTTATCCTTGATCGTGGGACTTGACACACACAGGTAAAGTTTTCCATCTTCTTCCAGACAGGCATCTATCAGAGCTTGAACAGAGCTTTCTTCCTGGAACAGCAGAAAGGCATACCCTTGGAAAGGATAAAGGCACAAGAAAGAAAAACAACAAATTAATTTGTAAAGCATTTTTTTTAATAAAGAAAACAAACCCAAGAAGTGAATAAGATATACAAATTACAAATAACCATTAACACTGTTAAACTAATATACATCTCATAATTTTTTTCTGTTTTCATAAACCAAAATTACCAAATACCCTCATACCGTATTGATTTTGGAATGGAGACAAGAGGGTTTTGCTGCATATGAGTATGTTTATTTGATTAATGATTTTAAGTAGTGAGAATATAGGCTGGTAAATAAGGGGTTACTACCCAACAACTGTATGTGAGCTATTTATCAGTGGCATCCCGCTGATGTGACTGTCATCTTACATCAGAGTCATTGAGTTTCTGGTTACTATATGCAATGAATCAATATTAGAAGAAAAGGTCAAAAAAGTGGAAAGGTAAACAGATAAATAGATTTTTACGCTCACATACTTAACTATGGAAAAAATGCTCACCTAAAAACAATAAGTACGAGTGAAAAAGAATGGCACGCGTTGTGTTTCATTAGGAGTCAAAGACCTGCTGTTGTTACTTACATTTAAATAAAGAATATTAAGTAGTTTGAAAGAAAGAAGAAAGTTTGAAAAAAATTGCTCCATGTGATTCAGATTGTTAGGATTTTATTAGGCAGAAAAACTAAGAGTGTATGGCATTGAGTGCTCTTCTGAATGCAGCTGGCAAGAAAGCTTTCTTCGGTTTTACTTAATGTTGTTAAATTTGAATGAAGATTTGACCCAAGCAGTCCATGCTTTTGCTGCCTCAGCAGTGACACTAAATGCAGATGCTCCACACCAGGCAGAGTCACCAAGGACTGGCCACTGGACTTGGATACAACTGCTCATTACAAGGACTTTTGATTGAGCATGTGTTGCTCTTTTGCTCCACAATCAGTACAACTCCTTTTTCTCACTGAATGTGAATGACCTTTACAGTTTGGCACTTGTGTGTCTTATAGGCTACCTCTTTTCAGAAAATCTGAAGCAATTGGAGGCAGCTGGAGTTTCAGCAGGGACTGGTAGGCTTTCTCTGCCTAAGACTCTTGACACAAATGAAGTGCCTACATGATGATACACCATATTTAAATTATGACAACCTTTGATACAGCTTTACACAGTCTGTTTGCTATTAATATAGTAGTGACTTCTCATAATTTTGCACTGCCTATTGAGGGAATACTATTTGGCATTTCCTTTTTAGATAAATACTACACGACTCTGATCTATTAGGGAAAAAAACAGACACCAAAAAAGTGTTTTCCTCTGTAGAGTTATTATCTACCAAATTACTTCTCACCCTCCTATCTCTAGTCCTGTGTGACTTCTCAAAGAATATTAAATTCTGTGAAGAATGTTTTCAGAGGGAAAAATAAGTTTGCGTTAACAACATAGTGATAGCCCAGAACACATCTAGAAATACTGACTTGCCCAAGAAAACAAGATAGTTTGATGATCATTCTTGCTATCAAACAAGGAACATACATACCTAGAGTTGAAATAGATTAAAGATACCAGTCCCAATAAAAAGTGAAATACTTCTTGAGTAAAACCATGAGTTTCCTCTCTAGCAGACTCTTAAAACAGTCCCCTAAAGATATAAACACACTTCAACATTTTAGTTTTAGACTTCACAAAGCTAATTACATTAACTGAGTACAAAATTAATTATCTTGCAATCACTATCACTTTTAGCTTCATTTTATTTTCCATCTGCTTCCTCCCTCCATACCGTCCCTTTAATTATATTCCACAATCAGTGCAGCAACTTGATACCAATTAAAAAGTCATAGAATCATAGAATCATTTGGGTTGGAAAGGGACCTTAAAGATCATCGGGTTCCAACCCCCCGAGTCTTTAGTGTAGCAGTTCTTCCAGCCTTATAAAATGACCCAGTCAGAAAACTAGACACTTGGAAAGGACTGCGATGGTAACTACACCTCCAAAGCCAACTGACCACATGTTCAGCCCAATCCTTGCCTTGTATAAATGCCTTGTGAAACAAATTCACAGAAGATGTAGTGCAGCTCATTCCAGTGTTATGAAATCCAAATAAGAATACATGTACATTTATACATACTTTAAAAGAATGGCTTACAATATGTTTAAGCAGATCTAAACATTTGGGCTTTGTCTTTTGACCAGACTTTCAATTCTAAAAAATAGAATTTTGTCTATTGCAGACTTTTAAACCAGCAAAATATGGGAAATTTCTTTAGCATAAAGTCAAAATAAAAACTGAATATCCGTGTCAGAGGTCTGTATATAATCTGTTGATTTCTTCTGTAATTAGCCTAAAATCCGTAATTCCCAGAATTCAGCCCACTGAGCAAAATCAGATTTAGAAATCATATTTTAAGTGTCATGTGTTTTCAGTTTTATAACTCTGATGTTGGGTGGCAGAACTAAGACAATGAAGAGAAGGACTTTCTCTTCTCTTTACATACTGCACAGCAAGTCAGAAGTCTTTGGGTAGTCACATATATTTATTTTGTATGCAAACTGGAAAGATTACTTCCACTGGAAAAACTACCTTTGAAGCATATTTGCTCTCATTCTATCTTTTTGAAGTTCAGACAGTGTCTTTTCTGATGTTTTATAGGCTTCTAGATTATCATGCCCCTAAGCTATCTTATAATATATACATATACATGATTCTATGATATGCACCTCATATTATTATGTAAAAAATAAGATGGAGTTAAACTGGCAAAGAAAATTAATGTTGTAGTCTTTGGGTTTATTTTTAGACGGTTGAGATGGCTACCTCAAAAAAATAGATTTAAATGGACGTATTTTTTTCATTAAATATAAGTAGCACTTTCCTCTTTTACTTTTTTCTGGATTTTAAAAAATAGGTTTGAATTTAATTATGGTTGTATTTACTAGAATTTTTAGAATAAATTTGTTGTAAAAGCCTACTACAAAAGAACGTGAACCAAATTTCTAAATCAGTTAATGTGATGACAAAGGGTCATTGCTCAGTCACCCTTAATAATCTTATTTAGAAGATGCTTTGAACATGAATAAAACACATTTTTAAATCCAAAGATGAAACAACTATTAAAAATGAAACTAATTTTTGAAAAATAAAAATCTGAGGTGTTAAAAAAAAAAAGCAGACTTTTTTTTAAACATTGCAGTGACATGATTGGATTTTCAAAAAACATCAAAGGCTTTAAATATTTAAGAAACCTCAAAATAGAAAGGGCTATAATCTCGCTTAGCTACTGCAGAAGACTAAAATTACGTATTAGTCAGGGCTGCAAAGATTAATTTCTTCTAGTCAGTCTAGTTTTAAATGCCAGCGTACAACCCTGTCAGCTGATTCTTTTCTCTAAAAAAGAGAAGGTGTATATTAAATGTGAACAGTTTAGCATCTTACAGCGAGATTGCTGTTCATTTTTACATGCTTTTTATGAGTACCAGACTGTCTGAATAGTCCGATATGTAAAAAATTCCCCATATGCCACAGTAAAGACAGTTTTTTTGGGGTAGGCTTTATTTGGTTTTAATTAAGGTTATGTATTCCATATTCTCAGTTCCACTGAAAAATAATCCTGAATCTAAATAGAAATTAACTGAAGTGTACATAGTTGCACAGAAGATGCAACAGACAGGACGCATATCAAGAGAAGTCAGTAAGCGGATCATATAGAAGAGTTGAATGAAAACGGAGACTTTCTATCAGTAGCTTCTGTAAAATAAATTGCATGTGTTCATAAGTCCAGTTTTACCATTAAATAGCCCACAGCACTGAGATTACATAAAGAATGGAAACTAACATTTAACCCATACTAGTGATAGTGATCTTATCACACCACAAATAACCAAGAAATTAGAAGCCTCTGATGTTGTCATAAGTATTATGGAGAGCTTTTCCCCACATCTTCAATTTAAATGGAGAAAAACCCCCACCTAAGCAACCCACCCACAGAATTTCTGCTTGCTCTATGAGGAGATATGTTATTTTTGGGTCATGGGAGAGGTGCCCCAATGTTTCCTCTGCCTTTTCAGTGCTGAACAGAAAGGACATTTCGATAGCGCTGTAGTGAATATATACAGCTAAAGATTTATAAGGTCTTTTCAATTCCAAAACATCTCAAGAAGCAGAAGGGATTTGCTAGTCCTCACTACTTCAAGACTGTCACCGCTTATGAGGAAAAAAACCCAGTGTACATATACCATCTCAGTTTGTCCTGCAGTCAAAATACTCCCCACCACCTGTATTGAAAACGAAAACACTGACATGGCTTTTTTTAATTTATTTTTTAACTAAAAGAATATTCTACAAGCCTCTCTGTTTATCTGTCATTTTACTTCTACGCTAGTGTAAAACATCACAACAGCAAATTTATAGGGTTGTCTCCTCTTTCAAAGGTCACAGCCATTTTAAAACTTCAGTCTGAAGCATGAGCTATAGTAGCTATAAATCAAACTTAAATGTTATAAAACCATAAAAGAAAGGCTATAACAAACCATTTGGTTCCTTGTAGTTATAAGAGTAGTGTCATGAATTAACCATATGACAAAGACTAAATTTTTGATGAGGCAAGAGCTATTTTTGTGACGTTTACTGGGTCAGCAGCACGAAAAAGCATGCATTTACATTCAAATATATCAAAAAAGTAACTACATTCAGAACTGAATGTTTTAATTTTGGTTTTCAAGTGTAATATTAAATGGTGACTGTTCTGGGCAGAGCAGCTCATTGTCATCACCTGGAAGGGGTCAGGTCTGCTGCTGCTGCTGCTTTTACTCTGAACAGATGGTTGAAAAGAGATCAATTTCCAAGCCTAAACAAAATCTGTTACTCTCCTTTGCAAGTAAGCCAATTTTCAATTCCAGTCCAAACATTATTAACATAGAAAAATTCTAGATAAATGTAAATTGTCTACTTGATTTCAGCTTCTATGTCACATATAGCATCAGTAGGAGGTAAAATAAATAGAACACAAAGATTTTCAAGGGAAGAAAGCAAAGGTCCAACAATCCTGGCTACTTTTTAGCCAAAGTCAGTTATCTTTAATAAAATTTGATACTGAGGTTTACAATACAAATGGCTTTTATTTTAAGTTATATGTTTTTCTTAAAATTTAATTTGAAAGAGAAACAGCACTTTCTAGAGTTGTAATACAAAAAAACTTGGGACTGTTGTCAAGAACTTCATTCAAAGTAAAGAACTTAAATCAAAAAGATTTTGTCATTTACATAGACCAAGTCACAACAAATTTCTGATTTTATATGATTCTTAGGTAGACAGATAATCTGTGCTTCACAGTGAGTGAACTGTGCCTAGAGAGCAACGGAAGCTGTAAGACATTTCTTATGACAGAATGCAGAGTGTCAGTACTAGGTTTTGACTTTTCTTCTTTTAATCAAGTAGTCAATTTCACAGATTCATGGTTTTGTCAGAGTTGGAAGGGACCTCTAGAGATCATCTAGTCCAACTTCCCTGCTAAGCAGGGTTGCCTAGAGCACATTACTGAGGACTGCATCAAGACGGGTCTTGTCATTTGTCATGCTGCTGTGGAGAGTTGCTGGTTAATAACTGGTTTGAATGTTCACCCACATGTGGATTGTGTTCAGGGTCTAGTTGCTCAAGTTTGTCTTTGTTGATTTTATAGAAAACATGCAGCTTGAAAAACCTTGCTTAATAACAGAAGGTTTTTCCAAAACTCGATTACTCAGTTGCAGAACAAAATTTGCAGAACAAATTTCTCTCCCTCTCAAAAAAAAAAAAAAGTTTCTGGCTAGGGAGACTATGTGTTTTCCTGAGAGACCAGAATGGTAAATTTTACCAAAAAAAAAAAATCTAAGTTATCAAATCCTCTCAAAAATTATGGTTTTCACTTTATTAAATTAAAACTGCACAGCCTCTATTGTACACAACAGACTGCAGATTGTACAGAGATAGTATAATGAGCAGTCACATACATCACAGGTCCCAAAACATGCTATAAAGTAAATAAAAACTGCCAACCACAGCACTGAGACACACACAAGTTCTCAGCTGCTTCTGGCTTTTGAAATCAGAGAGACACACCTATGCTGCCTTGGGCAGAGGCATCCATAGCATCTTTCATTCCAGCACCTCATGCATTCCCATTGCCAGTCCCAACCTCTGATTTGAGAAAATAGAAGTATAATTTGGGATATTACCTTTGATAAATTGCTGACATATATTCAGATGATATTTTATATTACCGCATCGTTATCTTAGGGGTAAAATTGTATGCATCACTGCCGTGAATATAGGAACGGAACACAGAATATTATAAATATAATGCTTGTAGGAATTTATAAAGAGAGCATGAGTTTGTAAGGCATGAAATTATTACAACTGATCAGGGCTTGGGAGTAGGGAATAACATACTTTTCAGATGATTCTCAGAAACAGTGAATATGCTGCAGTGCTAATACAGAATCTCTCTCTTCACCACCACCTCCCATCATCCCCTTGAACTTATTTCAATTTTTTGAAAGAAGAATTTGGTGCTTTTTAAATTATTAGTAAAACAAGACCTAGAACTAAACGTTATCAATTCCTCGATATCACTATTCAAAGGACTGCTTTTATCCTGGTGCCCATACTTACAGATTAATTCATATATTTTATTTACAAAACAAAAGAAAAAGCAACTTTTAATGAGTTACCATTGTCATGGCAGTAGCAATGGAATTAACCATACAAATGGTCCTCATCCATGAAATCAAGACCATCAGAAGACTACAAACAACAGTTTTCCTATCTAAAGTTATCACCATGGCACATAAAGCTCATATAGTCTGTCCCACCAGTTGTTTTAATTTACAGCATGAGAATCTCTTCATAGTGTTACTTTGTACAACTTTGAATACACTATTTTCTTATTCATGAGATCTTGTTCACCCTTAGTATCCCTTGTGGAGTGGTAGGGATAAGTCTGCTTATTTTTATCAAATAACAGAATAACCAAGTGAAGAACAGAGAAACCACAAGACTCAGGCAAGGCTCAGTAAGGGGTAACACGAACCTAGATTTTTTGCTAAAACAGGAAAACCTGGATGGTATAGATGTGCTTTAGGAGTATGGTACAGACATATCCACGTTGATCACAATCATAACGTTCGCACTTACGTAAATCTCCATGCTGGAGGTTGCAGTTCAGTGTATTTCACGTACAACCAGTTTATGCCCATCAGGTCGAGCATTAACCCTAAGGTGATGGGCCTAAGCACACCTGTGGTGACACCATCCAGCTCAGAACCCCAAATCCAGGAAAACCTTTGCTCAAGCTTAACACTGCAGGAACGTTTCTGGATCTGGCTAGTCCTGAAAACAGCTTACATGTCACTGCACCTAAGCTAGTTAACCACACCAACTAATAAATCAGCTAAGAAGGCCTGCTAGAACTAGCTATGCATCCATGGCCTGACTTGACCAACAAACTAATCAGATAAAGCCCTCAGAGGGGGTGTGTGGTGGTGATGGAGGGCACTAGTCTTTAAGCAACATTTTATTTTAATCTTTCAGATTTTATGCTTGACCAGATTAGCCATGGCTAATAGTTCCTGCAGCCTTTTGTTCCTAGCCCTAGGAATATCAACAAAGTACTGCTAATACCGTGTGCCTATAGGGAATTCATATATTGTACCAGCATAGTAAACATTCCACAAATTCAGTAAGTTATACCAATAAGTACATACTCGAAGTCTGTACTACTACACTCAGGATTATGTATGTGAACACGCCTGGATGTAACTATGAAGACAGAAAACCAAGACGTAAATCTACTCTGGTGTAAAACTCAGCCGATTACGCTAGCCCACGGCATCGGCTACTGGTGCTTTCTGCTCCAAACCTCTAATGATGCTTAGCAAGCAAACAAACAAACAAACAAAAACCCTGAACTTTGCTCTAATTCCAGACGCTGCCCACAGGTCTGACCCTACAGACTTGAAGGAGTAATGAAAGAGGGTCTGGAAGTGATGGTGTATTTTCAGGAAGAGCGGGGTTCAATTTTACTGTCAGGGCACATGCAGGTAGGTGGGAGAAGCCTTGGAGGTCAGGC
>JAOQGH010000002.1:21925038-21950517 GCA_025769975.1 Gallinago jamesoni | reverse complement strand
CAGATATAGCAGGTTTAGAGCATAATCCAGGAAAGACTATTGATGAATATTCCGTTAATGGCAAACAGGTCATGCACATGCATTTCAGCATAAAAAAAAAAACGTGCATAAGAGAAAATGATAACAGGAAATCCAAAATTGTGTAAAAATATCAAATCAGAAAAACCATTGAAAAGTAGGAAATTTGAAAATATCTGTAAGACATTGACATTAGTAAGAAGCTAAATAAATCCCACCTCCCCCCAACCTACCTTCTTGTAAAAAAATAAAGAGCAAACATGCGCCATTAGTTAAAGCCAACACATTAAGATAAATAAAAAAAAAAGTGTTCAACTAAAATACAGGTCTATAGGAAGCTGAATAAGTGCTGAGCTCTGAAGAAAATAAAAATGCACATCAGCTGAAAAAGCAAGATATCACATTTTATGTCAGACGCTTGACAGTCTGCAAGCACTGTACTCAAGTAAATGCAAAAGATTATCTAAAACTTTATACTTAATTATACAGTTAAATGTATGAAGTATTTATTTAAAGTAACGGACAGCATACAGACAAGGAAGTAGGGAATGATTGCTCACTGTCTCATCCAGCAAGGGTAAATCAAGGTGCATTGAATGCAACTTGTACATGGCAAGGCTGAAAGCGAGTCAAACTGTGTAACCCCCTGTCACAAACTTCTTAGGATGCTGAAAAGTTTATGTAGGTTCAGAAAAGGGAGTGAAGAGGAACAGGAGAAAAACCTATTCTGAACCAACAAATACTGAGACATCACCTCAAGAAACCCCCAGAGGCAAATCTCTGGAGAGTATTATGGGAAAGCATCACTGAATTCTCTATTTTTGTACTGCTGCGCCCCTCCCCTAGCATCTCTGAGTTGAAGGTGTAGCAAAATAGGTTTGGGGCTGATTTCCCATAGCCATGGTTACACCTGTTCCTGAAAAACTGGTTGTAAAAGTTAAAAACAAGTCACCTAAAAAGGCATGACTCAACAGCTCTAAGCATGACACCTACAAAGAAACACTTGCCTCTTCACTCAAAGAAAAGAGAGGATCAAATAGAGAACTGATAGGTTATGGCAAGCCCCTAGAAATTTCTGAAACATCTTCAGGGACAGGAGATTTTGTAAGTCACAGTGACAGAATCAAACTGTCTAATTAAAATACCCAAGTACAATAAACATGAAATAAGTCCCTGCACAGACTCGCCTCTGGATACTCTGCATGTTACCACAATGCAAATGGTAAAAACAATAATAGAGAGGGATATATGAGAACATTTGATAATCACTGCATTATTTTTTAACAGACTATTATAGAATTTCAAGTTTCTTTAGGTTAAGAAAGCTCAAAACAACATTATAAAATTCAAGGTAATGAAAAAATGTGAATATCACAAACTTTAATATTATATTAATAAAACAAGTCACAAAATTCCCAGCACTAATGACAAGACACATGCATTGAGGTCTACTTGTTACTATAGGAAACAGTTACTGAGTGAAACATGCTTTTTTGTTAAGAGTGGAAAAAAAAATCTGCAACTCCAGAACATTCAGAACTTGTTTGCCCTGTTTTGTCATCACTACAATTCTTATAGAACAGCCTACACTGTATTCCAATTACTGCCACATTACTACATTTCACTTCTACAAGTAAACGTGAGTTGCAAGAAGTTAATAGTACCCAACTGATTCCCTCCTCCTTCCCTACTTTGATGCCATTTATTCAACCTGGAAACACTTGCACAACCTTAAAATGAAATTAAACAGTGTTCACATATAAAGAGCATACATTATTATATAGTCTGTATGCTTTCCAATTTGTTTCAGTACCATGAAAGCACTGAAAAAGTGTAAGAGTAGGAGGCTTTCAACATCTGTTCGCAACAGCATGTTTTCTGAATGGGGGGGGAGGGGGAATAGGAAGGTAAATTTATGGAGAAAACATAAATCTTTTCTTTTTAACTATCAAATCAACACTTAAACCAGCTGACTTTGAACAAAATCAGCTCAAATTCTATATTATAAACTGGGTTAGTACAGCCTATACAGCCTACCGCCCCAATCCATACATACGTACATACTACAAGCTACTTATATGCTATCAGCTTGCTTGTATGGCTAAGTTTGTCCCCAAGCTTCTTCACAAAAGTGATGCAAAGTCTACATTTTGAAAAGGAAGCTATGTCACATGCATAGCTGTCATAGAACATACATGAAAAAAGAAGATTAAATGAAGTTTAATCCCAAAATACCCCAAGCAGGTAGCGCTGCCCAACTCTAATTGATAAAAGCTGCAATCTTCTCTCTTATTTTCTCAAGAAAAAAGTTTGTATAAGGTACAGCGCAGCATGTAAATGTAAGCTACATTAGTAGCCTTCTTGGTAGTCAGCGAGCTTGCTATTGTCCATATTCACTAACCACTCAGAATAAATTTATATGCAGCACTGTAGGTTTGTAAAATGTTTTTATTTTTTAAGGGTTGTCTATGATGAAATAAAGTTAAAATGTGCTCAAATTACTTTTTAAAATATTATTATTATCAATATTAACTGTTGAGGACAGTTATCAGTATTGGTGTTCACAATGTTCTACTCAGGGCAATCCAATGTAATACTCAAAAGTAACACTCAATGAAAGATGTTTCATCTACGGAAAAACTATTTTTGAAATATGCAATGCACTAGTTAAACATCAAAGTTCTACCAAAAAAAATCCAAACCTGCAAAAAAAATTTTTTTTTGAACACTACATACTTTAAGTCATAAGTACATGTCATGAAAGAGTCTTTTCATTCCATCATCCTCCAGTACACTGGTAATAGCTATGAACTTGCAGTTACCAGCTCAAGATCATCATTGCTTTAATCTGCTATTAAAAGGGAAATGTTTTGCAAATGAAGCATATGAGATTGATTTATATGAAGCAATTGATCAAACAAATAATGTCAATGCTGGTTACATCTTATCACAAGAGAACTAAATATTTATTTCTCCCACTATTCAGCAAACAAAACATTTAATAAATACTTTTACCTCTTCTCCGCCCATAGCTCCTGGCTGCATGTAAACACAGAAGAAAAGTGTCGGTACAGCTGTCATTAGATTTAGCTCCAAAAGCAAAGAAAACATAGCTTCTACCTCTTCTCTTTTCCCCCTCCCACCAGAAATAAGGAAAAAACATTCAAAAAGTTCAAGATGAAATTCAAACAACCCAAGACAAGAGAAAAAGTTTGAAGATGACACTGCCAGATTGGGGGGGGAGGGGAGAAGGGAACACTAAGAAAAGAAAACAAGGAACATACCTGCTGCACAAGTTTTATATGTAGCAATACTATTAAAAAAAAATCAGGCATACCAGCCTTACAGTACTACAAATATTTTAGGATTATGGTTTTAAGAGGCAATAAACATGATAAATGGTAAACCTAATTTAAATAATTAATTTTGCATTTTATTAATTAGTTGTGGAGAACATATTTTCCTATTATGTTTCAATGTAAATAATTGGCCATCTGTAAATACTAAAATCCTACTAAAACAACATGAACCTAATATGAACCAGTATTTTCAGACGAACGAAAGCAGATTGACAAAACATCTTTATAACTACCAGAATTAATAAAGCATTTCTATGTGACACACATCAGTGGCAAAATCCACTATGTTGTACAAGCACAAAAACCTATTTCATGATATAATGGGAAATGCAAAGAGCAGCATTTTTTGATCTCCAGTTTTAGAAAACCAGAAAACAATCTAGAAAACAATCTGGAAAACAGTGTCTTCTACACAGGAACTCCAAGCTGTTGCAACAGGTATCTGTGGTCTTCCAAGGTAATCGACTGGAAGGCTGGGGATTGGGTAGTTTTTCAACAGAAAGTGAGCTTAGACAATACATTGAATTTGTGTTGTATATTTCTCTCTTAATTCCAATACTACTTGTGCTCCTCCTCCTCGCCAACCCCATCCCTTATTTCCAAAACCAACACAATGCCTCCCGGTCCCATGCTACAAGCCCAGCTTCTAGGCATGATTCCTTTAGCTCTCCCTACAATCCCCCTTAGCCAACTTCATCTCATTCCCACTCCCTCCTTCTATATCCCAAGCATCCTTTACCATAAAACATCCCATTCTTCCCATTTTTCTACTTCCATCTCCATATGCGTGTCCTGAGGTGTCCCACCATACTCCTCAGCTTTCCCTACCTACTTTTCTTTGGCCAGCAATTAGATGACACATCAGATGTGGCTAGTTAGAACTACTCATCTGCTGACTGGTCCCGTGGCTGTGACCTCACAGTGGCCCTGGGGGCTCGCCAGAGCAAGGCTGAACCTCCTACAGCACAGGCAGTAGTAACCTCTCTTTGTCTTCGAACCCTGGAGAAATGTGGTCCCAGACATCATACACCTAACGTCTTTTTTTCAAAGAATGAGGCCACAAAAGAACAACTACACGAGTGGTTCATTAGAGGGATTAAAAAATGTTAAGGACTATGATGAAGAAATCTTTCACAATTTATGTTTAACATAAAGACAGTAGAAGCTGCGTGAACAACTATTCAGTTGTTCATCTGTGTTCATCACAGTGATGTAGCCTCGGAAGCCTCGGAACAGATTCTGCTCCTCACACAGCAAACGATCGGCAGAATTAATACTAGAGTTGGCTTTGCAGTAAGAATGAAGTTAATCCTTCTCCTTTCTAGTTACTGCTAAAGCCACGTTTCATTACTTATTATGATAGCAAAGAATCAATGTCAGACCTCAGGTAGTGAGTTCTCGTCTTGCCGAATGCCCATATGCTAAAAAATAAGCATGTATCAAAGTATGATCGCAGAAATCTATTACGGACTTCAGTGAATTTTAGAATAACCTACTGCCATTCATGTATTATGTTATATTGCACTGCATAACATTACTTTTATCTTGCATATGCACTCATACACATAATCTTTATGTCCATAAAAATGTTTTACTGAAGGTGTATTTACCATTGCCTATGCATGCTATGGGAAAAAGAGTGCAACCGACTTAAATAGGAAGATAGTCAGCCTAGTCAGCTTTTGCTGATTTAAAAACACCACATCACATTTAAACACTCAAAGAAGGTGAAGTTTCACCACTGTTGATTGTATTTTATAGATGTACACACACAATTTGAAAATGAACTCATTTTCATCCAGTGTTTACATTAAAATGTTACTTTTTCCCAACAAGCTGACAGTTACTCAGCACAGCAACTTAAAAATGTCAACACACATTTTGTTACGTTGTTTACACAAGATGCAAAACAAGAATCTGTTTCTTGAGACAAGTTAATAAAAAAAATACCCATCTTGTTCATAAGTCAAAGTTCAAAGCACAACAGATTTAATAGAAGGTTCATCAGGTAAATTTCGTAACACCTCCAGTTTGAGCAAACATTTTCAAAAACAATTTAGAAATTATTCTTGAATGAAGACATTTGTGAGCCAATAAGAAAATTGTTGTACTATTACAAACAATTAAATTGGTGGTGTTTTATAACTTTCTTTCTTGGACAATTCCAACAGAAGATAAAAGAAAAGAAGCTGAGTGTTCCCAAAATTGGACCCACCATGGATGAAGCCACTCCCATATACCAGGTTTGATGCCAAATATGAACGTCATTTTGCACAGAAAACCATGTCCTAAAAGGTTTCAAAATTCAACACACAATTCTTTCCTAGGTACCCTACAGAACATTACACTATTAATGAAAACACAGCTGCTTTAAGAAACGATGAGTGCACTTTCCCCATGTAAAATGTTGAATTGTTGCAAGCAGCCACCGATCAGTTGTGCAACTCCCCGAACAGTCCCCACTGGGTTCCTGTTTCTCCATCCCTTCACAACTTTCTTTAACTGACAGGCCTACAATTACACAACCACCATGTCCCAAATTGGATGTGCTCAAATACAAAGGAACAATACATTATTTTACCTCCTGATAACTCTCCTGAAACTATTAACTCACCTCATCCCAGAAACTGAAAGTATTTTTAAAAACATGAAACTGCTTGAGGAGCAGAACTCTGAGCTTTTAACAAACAAGCAAAACAAACTCCACAAACCCCAAATCTTGCAATGCAGTTAAGTAAGTTTAGTGCTAATGCCATTAGAGTTCCCCAAACCCTGCAATTATGATTAGCCATTGCCATAATAAATCAAAATAACATTTCAGATCAAATCTTAATTGCATCTCAAAGCAGCTATATGAAACTGATGAAAGACAACTTTAAAGGCTTGCATTTTGCAAACATCTATCCAGCAGTCAAGGGAAAAGGGGTCTATTGGTGGCATAAGAACATACTTGCAAAATTTATGAAGAGCCACAAAACTCTTGAGATGACATGGTTTACAGGAGCATGGTTATAACATGGTTATAAAAGGAGCATAGATGTATGACCCACAGAAGTACACATCCTCACAAGACAATCCTTGAGGATGCAGAAGGAAGGAGTGACCTAACAACTCTTGCCTATGGTCCTGGAAAGGCAGAGGACCAGAACATCCAGTGGGATGATGCTGACGAGAGGAAAAAAAAAAAAAAAGTTATATGGATGAGGGAAGTTACTCTGCGGCTTCAAGTTACTCTTGCTCAGTTAACATATATCCTGAAAACCAAGAACGCTGGAAATCAAGCAACAGAACATTGCTTCTTGTATAGCAACAAGGATTCTTCACTTCACTACTTAGGCTGGGAATAAGTTTGGGTTTGCCTTGTTGTTTGTGTTGGAAGGTTCCAACGCAAAAAGGGACGTTGTGCAATTTGTGTGATAAAAGAAAACCATGTAAATAAATATCAGAATTGCACAAATGATTTCCGAGAATTATTATTAGTAAGACAGGTGTTCTGCAATTTATTTGTAAAAGATGAAATCAAGTGAAAACCTACAGAAAAGAAACCTCCAACACATTCTTATAAACTTAGTATATGTTAAAACATAGACATGAACCATCTAGCTCAGCTAGAATACCTACGAAAGCTCGTATGCAATGCCCTGCTAGGTGAGACCAATGAACCATCCCCACAAGCAGATAAGTATTCAGTCTTCAACAGTGACACTAGAAAGGTCATGTTAGAGTGGTTGCTCTCAGTGGTCTGTCTCTGTATTACCTTAGCATTCACAGACATTGGATGAAACACATTAGGAGGCTCACTCTCACCTGCTTCCAATACCTGCTTAAAGGCCTTTTGCTAAGAACACCAGATGCTTTTCTGAACCTGCTGATACTATCTACTTCCACAAATTCCTGTGGCAGCTAGTTGCAAAAGTAAAGTACAGAAGCACTTCCTTTTGTGGGTTTTAAAGGGATTGATGGGAAGTTTCACCAACTGCCCTGTTAGTTCTAGCTCTGTGGAACATGGTGAACAGCAGTTCTGCATTCCCATGTGATCTTTCTAAGGCTCCTTTTCATTCACCTTCAGCCTTCTCCTCCCAAAACTGAAGCATTTCACCTTCTTTTATCTCTTGCAAACTTGGTCACAATAGAGACAGACAGTAAGAAGGAACAATTATAAGATCCAGAGAAAACCGTATTCTAGTGGTTAGCTATTATGATAATACAAAACAAGGAAAAAGTATAGCTAACTGAAAAAAAAAATTAAGCTTCCAAAGGGGACAGAGAAAACCAAAACAGAACAGTGAAACTGATGCTCGTTATCAGCCTCGTTAGCTTTACTCAAGGCTGCAAAGAGTAAAAGTTCAAAAACCCAGAGTTATGTGCTGTCCCTGGTTTAATTTATTCCTATGGAACAATGCATACTTTAGGGCTTGTATTGGTTTACTATTCTGGCCTCAAATCCCACCTGTAACTGGACCGGCTGTACTTGCAAAAGGCTTGTAGTACGCACCGCTCACAATACACTGCAGTCATAGGACAACAAAAAATGAAAATCAGTGTCGCTTAGGAAAAACAGGTATCAGTGAAGAGTACACAAAAGCTCAACCTGGAAACATGCATCATCTGACATTATTCAATTAAACGCTGACACAATACATAAGTACAAGAGAGCGTAATAATAACTTATAGTTCTATATCCCTGTGAACCAAACCTTTGAAGTTAAGAAACATGTTACTGCATCTCCAGGAGACAATGGCTGTTAGTCATGTGAAACAATGAGCATCCACTCTAATAGCTTAATCTCTCGCTAAGGATTCGATTTTTATTGATCAAAAACTGCAGGCAAAAGTTCCCCTGGGAAGACAGCTAACTATGCAAGGGAGAAAGTCAGTGGTAAAATGAACAAACCTGACTGAAACACCATCTTCTTAAAACATATTTTTTAATGAAGCCAATCAATTACATGCTGGTATTTATTCAACATGTTACTATCACTACCATCAAGAAAACGTTCTGTATAGAACTTGAGTATCTTTCACCTACACCAAGCATATCAAAAGCTTTCAGCAGCTTCATTATGGCTTAATTTAAAACTTGCAAAAGAGAACTTTCTGGAGAATCTTTTCAAATGCAAAAATCTTATTAAAAGTCTGATAACTCAAGTCTATAGACAAGCTGATGTACTTCCATTATGTTCATATAGAAGCTAATATTGCCAAATTAACTTCTTGTCTTTTAAACCAGATTCTAACAGCAACATAAAACTGACAAGGTGTGAAAGACCCTCTTCACAGATTTCAGCAGAGGCATGGACAGACTCATTTGTGCTAGAGCCTGAAGACTGCATAATATTCCCTCCTGGAAGAACTCTGCAAAATTAAGAAACTGAAAACACATTTATTGTCATGTTATTAAATTATGTTGGACCATGAAAATTTTTACTGTTTAAGCAGAGCCCTTAAATTTTTTTCTTTATTTTAGATGTACTAAAACGTCTAAACCATGAAATCTTATATGCCAAATACAAGTTACTGACATGTGATCTCTGTGAGGCCTCTGATTTTTTTTTCCCATTGCTTTATTATGATATGAGATTGGGTCCACACATTTTATATGTATCAGAGTTAGCATTTCAAGGTAATAATAAATCTGTGAATCCATAAAACATTAACTCCAAAGCACTGGATGTACGCTCTTTCCATATCATAGATAAAAGTTATTCGGATCAGATAATTTCTAATACAGAAATAAGCAACACCATTTATTTGTACTATCACATTTTATGGAAGGTGTAATAGAAAGTATGTTGACATTTTCTTCTGTTGTTACTTATCTTGTTCACACAAAGTGTTCACAATATCAAAAGATACACATCTCAAATAAATCTTGAAGATAATTCTTAAATTGACTTAAAGTAGCATTATCGCTATGAAAATAATAAAAAAAAAAGAGTGAACATTTCCAGATTTGAAATTTTGGGGCTGGAAGGGCTAAATGGAAGGCTAACTGGAACCTCATTGCTTCAAGATTAAAAATGTTTTCCAAGATAGAAGTCAGCAGTTCAGAGCAGTACTTGCTTAAGGACACTATGAGTTGTCCAATGATTTTCTAAGACCAGAAAGAAAAATACATCAAGCTTTTTCTTTTGAATAGTGCATCTCTGAAGTTCTTATAGATCTGGAAGTTTAAAAGTGAATTACAATGCCAGTGAAAATTAATTAACTGTGAGAAGGTGATAGAATCAAGTATAATTATGCAAATTATCTTTGCTATAACACTATCTCTGTAGCACACACCTTGAGCTCAGTGAAGAATTTGTTTTGCTGAAGTAACAAAAAGCAAATGAACAGAGTAATCTAGGAACTCTATTTTTATTTTAATAAAATACATAGACTGAGATCAAGGTTTTGTGTGCATATAACATGAAACGCAGATGCAAGAAGCGCATGCAACATAATCAGAATTTCTATCAACTGATTTGAAGATTTCCTTTGGGTCATAATAAAATTTTGAGATGAGGCATATTAGTATTGTATCTTCACAAAGTACTAGACTTCTTTTAAACTTTGGACCACGTATCCAAAGTTCCTCTGGGGAACATGCCTGACTTTGTGCACTTCAGTCAATTCATTTGCTATAACGTGCACCAAAAAATTTTATTTACATTTTTATGATTGAAAGTATCTACCATTCACCAACCTGCCTCAAATTACCCACGTGGAAAAGTCACAGTTGTAATTCCAGCAAGACAAGTCAAAAGTTTTCTCTTTGATCACTCTGTCAGTCCACACCACTCTGTCTGAATGGTCCAGGTTATCTAACAAACTGTCAAAGCATTCCAAAAAAATTAAAAACACTGAGTAAGAGCTAGGTAAGGATCTTTTTAATTGAAAAGGGGATTTTCATACAGTTGGAGATCTATGAAATACAGTAGCTAACGTGGAAGCAGTTTGAGTAACAACTTGTAGCAATCAAAGTAAAAAAATTGTATGTATATAAATGTAGTTTAGAATACATTCAACATTTTTACTAACTAAAATAGGAGCCAAGGTTAACAAGAACAATTCACATACAAAGATAAGGGCAATGCTTGAACAAGCATCAATTTACTATTCATACATTATTCCTCGAATAACAATTTTGGGGGTTTTATCTAGATAAGAGGCAAGCTGATAAATTAGCACGACACGATAAAAAGTCAGTATGTCATCTGCATAGGAGTATGGGGAAAAAAGAAGAATTATGTTTGGGAGAATAAACAATTAAACTTGGTTCACTATATTAACTTTTGGGTTCCTTGCCATACATATGTTTGTACTGAGCCTTAAGCACACAGAAATCTATTTGCTTCCAAAGAAAGTTTTCTATATATTAATCTGTGATTTGCAGAATGCTCACCCCACTTTTTCAGGGATAGCATTTGCAATTATTTTTACTTTACATGTTTCAATAGTTGAGATTTGCAGGGTTATTTCTCATGATGAGCAATGAAACAGACCAGCTTGTTTAAGAAAGTAATGGTGTTTCTTCCCCTTTTTCTATGGCTAGGAAAGTTGTTCACAAAGAACAAGACTTCAGTCCTCCAGCCTTTTTAAAGAGATCTTTGAGAGAAAACATAATCCAAATAATTTGGGTTTGGGATGAATTACTAGTCATCTAAGAGTGGTTCAAAAGGTGTTTCTCAATTTCCACTGATAGATGGGCTGGATGTGCAGATCGGTGCTGCGATAATTTGGTGTTATCAGCCTTAACAGTCCATTCTGGTTCACTTTTTCCCAATGCTGGCAATGCAAGCATTAAAACAAGCCCCCTGATCACATATGCTGACATACATATGCAATTGAATCCCATCATCAGAAAGATACAATCTCCAAGCAAACTATACGCGGTTAATGCCCACACATTGTACCTCAAACATGTGAAGTACATTTGATACTCAAAACTATTGTTTAAGCAGCTTAGGTCTTCCTTCCTTAGGCATATTGAGCAGCCAAGCATCTGTGCAGGAGCGAAGGCTTATCTATCTTCATCTCTTTGTTTCAGTTTAAAAAATAGATTAGTGATAAAACTCGTATTTCTAACAGCCAGACTGATAGGAACTTCCTTCATATTGCTTCCAGTCCACCAAACCTAATTCCGGACTTTAGTCTCATCTCTTCTAGCATCATATATTATGCTTGTGGAATAGCTTGGCAAATCTTGTTCTTAAAATTCTGCAGAAAACAGATGGCACTCACTGACAATAAAGACGATCACACAAATGAAAGGAAGGCACACTGGTGAGGTTATGAAGCAGGAAAAATGGTGGAAAAAAAAACCAACCACAAAGGTAGTAAAGAGCAATAAACTTGGGTTAAAAGGAAGAAAATTTAAGAAACCTTCCTCTGCTAGAAAAAGACTTTAGCAGTCACTCATAAAAGATATTGCTTTCAGTAATGGCCAAGTCAGATCTCAGAAAGTACAGATGCTAATATAAAAAAATTGAGGGGAAGAAAGAAGAAAAAGCATCTTTTACCACTCCACTGCCTTCCTTCCCTCCCCTCCCCCCCTCCCCTTTTTTTTTAATTAACCAGGTAGAGAAGGGACGTTGAGATATCAGCTAGCCTGCCTCACAGTCCCCAAGCCAGCATCAATGCTAATTGTTTGTACAGATTGTTCTGCAAAACTTAAAGAGGTTGTGTATAAAGCGACAGTTCGCACCCTCTGGGACTCTTATGAGCCCTCCTGCCTTTGTTATGTCACACTTGACATCATTCATTTTTTCCTTCCAGTTAAATAAACTATGATCTTTTCACATTTAAATCAGGTCTAGTTTTGCAAGCCTTATTAGCTCTCTCAGTGTCTTCTATTCCTTCATATTATTCCTTCTATGTTAATTAGCTAGTAACACATTAGTAACCCAAGTTGGCAATTGGGCTAAAGAGCTCAGCAGATTTCTACAGGCAGCTACCAAACTATTAGAAGAGATTGATGCCTCTTGAAATTTAGCTGCCCATTTTCCCAGAATATTATCACTACAAAACCCAAGCTTTTATTAGCTATTAAACTGCCAAGCCAAGATTTTGCAAGAAAAAAATAATTAAATAGATGTTCTATTCAGAGTGGTTCATTTCAAGGTATACCAATAGTATTAGCAGAAGATTTAAATATAAAATGCTATTTTGGCAACTTGGTTATATCTAAACACTGTATGTGTTTGAAAACAATACATGAGAATATAGGAAGAGCCAAGTACAATAGGTCTTATCGAGAAAAGGCAATTTTAAAACCAATTGAAGCATGAAAATAAAAAAAATTAAATTACTTTGTTGCCGTTACATTTTTCATCGTGGCATGATGACTACTCCACATAATTATTATCTATATTAGTGAAACAAAACCAAAACCTCTACACAAATATAAAAAGGTGCCCCAAACCCTTGTCTTAATGTATTAAAGAACAAAAGACAGTCAGATGGAGAGCAAACAGTACCAGACTTCACAGATGACACATTTTCACATGAGACAAGAGTGAACATTAGAAGCAGATGGAACATTTGAAGCCCAACAGCAGTGAAAAGTCACTGTAAAGAGGAGCTTTAGGAAAAGCAAAAACACAGATTTCACAAAAGTTTTTTTCTCATTTGTGGGTTTAACTACTTTTAGTCTAAACTCTTTACAGAAGTTCATTTGGGGTCCCAGCAATACAGTTCGGCGCTTCCTTAGAATCATTAGCCCCCCCCCCCCGCCCTGTTTGGTTTTTTCTGTCTCCTTTTTCATCTGCTGTACTTCTGTCCCACTGAAGTTTGTGAGCTTTCTGGACTTCATAAGAATCATTAAAGACAGCTCACTACCTAGCAAGTAGGTGACTCTGTATTCATGGTGATCATTTAGTCCTATTTATATAACTATAGTTAGAAAGGAGGACATAGTAACTCAAGCGAATGTCTAGGGTTCCCTAAACAGAAGCAAACAGGAGTGCATATGAGCAAGAGAAGGGGATAGAGGACACCTTTGAGTTAACTTTGGCAAAACAAAATGCTGTTTTTTCTGGTTTTGCTTGGTATTATAATCACAGCCTTTAATTAGTATTGCAAACATCTACTAAAAGTATCATCAATAGATGGTTTCTCTCCAAGGTCATATATGAATTTACAAATAATCAATAATTCAATTTATGCCACATTTCCCCTAGAAATTACAGTATCAATTGTATTTAATAGTGTCCTGTAGATGAAAGTTTATAAAAGTGTTCTCCTGTTTAACTCAGTATGAATTACGTTATTAAAAAGTAAATAAACAGATGTCACTACTTCATTAAAAACACTATTTCAATTAGAGCTGGTAGAGACAAAAGCTATAGCTTTTTCCCTCTCACAATGTTTCAAATCTAAATATTTACATTTTCCTTTTTAAATGCTCTTTAGGATTATGTTCAGATCTCTTTGAATTTGAACACTGCATTCCCCAATAGAAGCCTAATTCTGATAGAGAACCTCAAGCACCTCTATGATATAAACATGCTTATACACACGTGCAACAGTTTGTGTATGTACACAAGCATGATGACATTAATGATGAGATTCACAATAATAATGTATTTAAAGTAATCTCTTTTATCTCACTGATTTTATTATTTCAGAACTCAAGTGCTTCGGGGTGATGACTATTTATAGCTTTGCACAATGATGAACACAATGGTGGCAGTGTGCTCTAACTAAACCCCGCTAAATGAAGCTAGTAACACCTTCCCTCAAACCAAACAATCCCTTCAACATTTACAGTAGCTCCAGTCAGTCAGTCAGGAAAACCCCCAGTTTCCAAAAACTGTAATCAATAAATAAGAACACCAGCTGAAGTACAGTTGAAAGTGTGGCCATAAGGGATGAGAAGGAGCTAAAGAGACTAACACCCCTCAGAAAGCTTCCCTCCTCCCTCCAGCACCTGCAGTAAAGCTTTGCTTTGCTGTTGGCATGAGCCTGTGTTGTCTTGCAGCTTCAAAAGATTGAGTACCCTGTTAGTGAGAAATTGAGCTTTGAGTAATAAATCTTAAAAGATTATTACTGTGTCTTCACAAGAAAAGAGAAAAATGCTTATGTAGCAACAACTATAAATAGAATGTCAAGGTTGGATTTGCAGATTCAGCAGTGTTTGGTTTCACAGGAATTATATATAGATGTGACAAGTATTATGATTTAAAGACGCTAAATAAGTTTTCCAAATTGCTCCCATAATTACTGTGATGAAACATATCTTTGGGGAATTTTCATTTAATTTTACTTATTTCATTTTTTAAACCCAAACCACAATCATTCCAGCACAGGAAAGAGTATTTCTTCTTGGACTAGCTTTCCTGGCTATGCTTCTTTCTCCATGGCAAAGGTAACAGATTACATGGGAATGACA
Organism: Gallinago jamesoni; assembly: GCA_025769975.1. NCBI lineage: Eukaryota > Metazoa > Chordata > Aves > Charadriiformes > Scolopacidae > Gallinago > Gallinago jamesoni. The sequence continues at coordinate 21,935,769 of JAOQGH010000002.1, read as the reverse complement.
TAGTTCTAAATTTCTCAGTTTTAGCTGCATACGAAAGAGAACAGATCACAGAAAGTAATTTTTAAGCTTATGTACTTGAATACTTGCTTTTATTCTCAGTTTTTCACAGATTAAAGACCAAAACCCAACAGATTTCACAGTACAATAATTCTAGCTTCCAAGGTCTTAGTAATGGCCAAAAATGGTGTGGCCTTGCCTAGCAAAGAATGGGAGGGAGAAGAGATTCGGAAGAGGGAAAATATATGGAAATCTATCCAGACTTTTGATTTGCACTGAATTTCATTAAAAAGAACAATCACTACTATTTTGCATAAATTGACGCAGTACAGTATATAGTATAGCTTTTTGTATCAGTTTTTCATTACCATCTTTTAAAAATCTCTGTAAGACTCTGTAAAAAATACTGCTACATATTCCATAATAATTGTAATTTTTTTAAAAATAACTCAAAATTAGAACATAATCTCCCATCTGATTACTAGGGCAATCACATCATTGAAATGCCCATGTTAGAACAACAAACACATTCCGAGGCCAGAATTCATGTCAAACAGCAGCAGACTGAACTTTGTACAACTTATTTACACACACACACACTCACATGAACAGCTTCCTCTTTTAAGAAAATATTTAAATAAGGGGACCATTTCTCCCAGTTAATTACTTGACTTCCCATAATTTCATATGCCCATAAGAAAATGGGGCATATATGCTAACAGAATCTCTGCTAAATATCACCTCACCATTAGCAGTGTAAAAGTAAGAAAAGAAGTGTAAGCAAAGTCTAATGGGTTCCAAAAGCTGACATTTAAAGCCAAATGCTAAAACCCTTGCATCTAGCCTGGTACAAATTTTCAGTTCTCCACAATAAGTTATGTTTTAATTCTTTTTGGCACTAGACAAACAGAATTCAGTTTTCAACTATACACGGTATAACTTACATAGACAGTGCAAAGGCAAAAATTTTTTAGATGTTAGTAAATTAACCCTAACACCTCTAATACAACATTGTAAGTAAAGCCAAACACTTCAAAATAGTTAGCATTTCTTAGGCTTAGACGGACAAAAACTATGCTTTGATTTACATAGTTCAGTTCTGCGTTATGCTGGTGGTGCCTAACACCTCCCCACCCCACTACGTGATAAAAGGCTTTTATTAGAGCTTCCAGATACATTTTGGCAGATACATTTTAATGCATATGTTCATCATTGGATTTTATTTTTTTTTCCAACACAAACAAAAGCAGTAATTTTTCAGTGAAGTTCAGCCCCGCTGTTTTCCCTCATCATTTAGATGTCTAAGCACTCTCCAGTCCTGTCTACATAATGTTTTAGGGAAACCAGCAAAGTAAACTCCATCAGTCAATGTAACCACATGCAAAACTTGTTACAGCTCATCCAAACAAGAAGAAATATGTCTGGAGAGACCTCAGAAATTGAAGTTACTGATTTAGCACACACTCCTACTAAAGAGGGAACAACAGAGATTGTTTTGCTATTAGCAAATAGCATATTTAGCTTATTTAGCTATAAGCAGACGTTATGAAGCTTCCAGTGGAACAAATAAAGCTATTACAAAGCTAATATAAAGAATCACCAGTTCTACCAATAACATCAGAGATAATTGATTTATGAAAATAATTTTAAGATAGTGCACATAAATTTCTATGCAAATATTATTACACATATTTATGTCTGTCTATACAGCTACATACACAGATTCCATGACAGTATTAGTCACTAGATATTAACTACTTACTATTAAGAGCCATAATATTGTCTGTTCCTGGATGATGGAAATTTATTCCCATACGCCCTGCAATGTAAATAAAAGCTATTTTAAGTGGTTTTATTTCAGAACCGAATGCATTAATATGAAAAATTGCTAACGGGGATGTCAGGGTAGCCAAATCTTCCATCTACTGAAGACAACTTCCCACGCATACGCATTTAAAATAATCTAGCACTGTAGTACCTATAGTGTTAAGTACTTAAAATACTGAAAATCACAAAATAAACAATGAAACAATTGCTTCTGAATACATCCCTTTGTTTGTACTAGGAAAGTATTACCTTTACCCTTTCAAAATAAGGCAAAGTTCAACCTTGCTGAAGTTATGCCATTTATAATAGGTTTTAAATAACAAATACAGCATTACAAAAACTCCAACTAATTGGTAAAAATAAATCACTATTTACCTGTGACTCCAGAAGCTCTCAAATTAACAGATAATCGGGGACTGTTACTTACACTGTTTTTTTTTTATTGTTCCCTAAGAATCCGCTATTGTTTACTATTTGAGATAAGATGCTGGCTTGGAGGGAGCATTGTTCTCATGGAGTACTTTGAAAAAATGCTTATTCTTGACCTATAATATGGGACCATCACATACAGAAGTTTCACCATGAAATTCAAATGAACTCTGCTGGCGCAAGTTACTCGGAAGATACAGAGAGGTAAAATAGCACTGTTTCTCTCAGGTGAGAGTTAACAATTGAAAGGTTGGTTTAAGAAGATCTCTGATGATTTCAGGGACTGGAACTGGGAACGTATTCACACATGGGTACTTTGTATCAAAGGAGACTTAGCCCACTTTTACCATCAAAACAAGAAATGAGCCAACTGTATTACTGTTCAGATTAAGTTTGGGTTTAGGTACTATTTAACTGAAGTATTAAAAACTTACCCTGAAAAAGCTTTGTAACAGGATTTAATTAAACCCCCCCAAAAAACAATCTGAAAGCTGTAATTGATAGTAGTCCATGTTTGGAAAAAGATATAAAAAGATGTCTGTAGCCACATGAAAATATATTTCAATTAAGTAATGTAAGTAACTTAAGTTACTTAGAAGCATTGCAATCCATTTCACATGCTTTTCTATCTCCAGATTTGTGGTTAGGTTGGGGGGGGCATGGGAGGAGGCAGTTTACATTTATCATTACATTGGCACCCAAATATGGGAGCTCAAGACCACTCTCTATACTGAAGAGCCAATATCACTGTTAAGTTCCCGTACTTCTGCAAAACCGTGTTTTAGCAAATATACTTTAACAAAGCAGAACTAAAGCAAATCTTCTCCATCATTTTTCATTCCTATCAATAAGTTAAAGCCTTCTAGTCACAGAGACTGCTGTGCTGTAATTAATATTCTTTCTGAACATATGCAACATGAAGTTTCAGTATATTTCTGAAACTAAGTCACAAGCCATTTAAGAAAATACATATCTTTTCTTCACGTTACAATTTTCTCATTCTTTTAGACAAAAAGTACTGCTACAATAAGACAGTGAAGTAAACAGCACCTCCAGAAGGAAGTGGACGCAGAAGGTAAATAAAATTTCCATTTTTACTTTCCAACTCCTTGAGCAGAGCTTCTTAAACAGATATTCATTTACTACTTCAGATTTCCTAATCACAGACATAATTCTCCTATAGATATTTTCACATTAATCTGGCACTGCAGCAACATTAAGGCTGCTATTAGTTCAATTAGTATAAGCTTGTCAGAAATTTTTCCAGATTCACATTAATTCCCTATTCTTAACAGTGTATTAACAAGCATGAGGTTACAGGTATAACTTGTAAAGAAGAAAGGTGCATATAATAATCTACACTCATAAACTACAACTTGTAATAGAAGAAAGGAACTGTTATGAAAACCATAGAGTAAAATTTGAATGCATAAGGCTTGGACGGGCCCTTCTCTTTTCCCTTGCTGAAGCTGAAATTCTGCTGTTTCACCAGCTTCAGAAATAGAATGATATCTGTGACATCTGGGTTTGTTTTTTTCTTCCCTCCAGGCTATCACTGGACCAGGTGCTGCTTGTGTGACATTTTGTCACCTGCCCTTGGCCTGCTATTTTTAAACAGTTCTTGTCAGCTATCTTTTAAGAGGAGCAGAAAATACAGAGCAACACAAGCAGAAGGACACGTTCTCACACTGAACTGAGCAACAGCGTAGGATAATTCTGTGCATCTTCTATAGAAACAAATTAATGGAATACTTTAAAAAACACACTTGTATTAAAAACACTCAAAACAGACTGCCAATGCACCAGTCATCAGACAATTAGTTACCAATAATTATACAGCTTTTGATATTACCTACAACATTTTAATATCTTGCTGTTTGAAGCAAATTTTTCAATTGAAAAGAGGCAATAAGCAGATTAGAAAACTGCATAATTATCTAAGGAGCAACAAGAGAGCACAAAAAGGAAATTTATTCATTTAAAGGTGCAATGTGAAACTGTGAAATGTAATTAAGAATATGTACTTTCAAGGATGTATTTGTGTTAAACACAGAAATGACTATCAGAAAGGAATCTACTTTAAGAAAAGCACATGTATGCTGCCTGAACCTTTAAAAGTCTACAAAAGTACATATTTCTAATTATAGTTTTAAAACAAAATCTCTGGATAAAATTTCTACTTTTCAAGAATCTTAAGTACAATAAGCAGAAGCACCGAGAAGACAGAGCACAGAAGTTATGGACTCCAGAAGTTTGCTGAAGTCATAAATAGGAATCCTTCCTGTAACAACAGCCCCAATACTTGTATTCAGTGTACATCTGCCATTTTCAGTTTGCCTGTCTTGGTTTCATAACTATCTACTGAGTATATTTTCAATTTCGTGGTTTTATAACACACACATATTACTGCACTTAGGCTGCAATAATAATCACTCTTTTACATCAGTCTTTCCAATTCCTAATTTAAAAAAATTAAATAATCCAGTTGTTCTTGCTCTATAAGCATTTCAGAGTATAAACGAGGATTTAATGATTCTTGTATATCCCAGGCTGCTCTTTTGCATATCTTATGTCATTAAATTCCCTAAATTCTCTCTCCTAACAGCATTTGGAGAGACTTTTCTAGCTGGACTGCCTCAGTGTTCTGCTGCATGTCCAATATCACGGTTGTCATGGCAGAGAGTTCAAGTTCTTCTTAGAGCACATCTCAACTATGTGCATCTTCTCTTCCATATTATATTGGAAATAAAATGATACTAAATGGAATTCAATTCACCTCATTCTCCATGGAAAATAGTAATGATTTTGAAACAGAAATAATGGAAATAACAAACACAGTTATCAGGAAACTTTTACCACTGTTGCAGTTCTTTGACAGTGTCTAGTCCCTTTAACCTCTACTTTAAAGTCTGCTATTTTTAGCAGATATTCAAGCTTATGAGCACATAACTAAGTGTAAAACTGATCTTTGATTTCACCTTTGTATATATGTGCTAGCATTATCATTATTTTCCTATGTCTGAAACAAACACCACTGACTAACCAGTTCCAGATCTGTAACTGCTGGCTTTGCTTTATGAGATTTCTGAATTCATTGCCTCTTCCCAAAGGCTCTTTGAAATTGAGAAACCCTAATCAGCCCCTGGAAATGAACAGTCACTCAGTGAAGGATTTTTAAGATTACAGTTACCTATTCTCAATGTTTTTATGTTACAGTCAACATTCCAAGAAACAATGTCCATTGGTTATATATTGAGTAAAACTTCTTGCTCTGTTATACCTTACACCAGTATCGACCACCTGTACCAATTCAGCAACTGGTATCTGGCATAAGATTTGCTAGAAAGTAGCAAAGCCGGCCTGCTTTTTACCTGTCCTGAGCTCACTGGGAATGAGGACTTCCTCTCACATAGTTCTTAAGATCATTGTTGATATCAATTACAAATTATGACTAGAGACTCCAGTGGCAAGGTCAAAGGAAACTGGCAACAGGACTAGGTCTGCTATATTTCCTTAGTAATAATACCTCCTTTATAATTCTTATCTCTTCTATCAACTGATTTCAAAGTTGTTGTCAACAAAAGGCATTAAAAAACAGCAAGAGTTATTTCGGTGGACAGGTAGGCAAGTAGGGTAGAGCAAAGTTTAGACACAGAAGATTGTGCAAAAATCACAGACTAGTATTCCTTCAAACATTCCCAAGAACATTACTCTGACCCTTATGTATTCAGGAATCCAGTTCACTCACACACCCCCCAGCTCAACCATGAGACTTTGCTCCATTAACTCCCAAATGGTCAAAAAGCACTAAGTATGTGTCTATACATAAGAACTTTGATCTTCATTACCTGAGAAGACCTCAGATGATTCTCTCTCCTCTTCCATCCAAAATACAGATACCTGAAACTGATGCTACACTAACTCAATATACATACTCAAAACAATTTCAAAAGCAAGAACTGTGTAATAAAGGGTCTGCATAAAGTAGTATTAAAAAATAAAAGCTAACTCCCTGAAGACATTTGTTGGGCTTTTTCCTCCCACCATCACCTTTTTTTTTTTTTTCTTTTTTTTTGAATCTCTCTGACATTTGTTAACACCCATAATTTAAACACCTACTTGGGACTTACATCTCTTTTACACATTAACATACTCAGCAGAACAAAAATACTATTGGCTTGCGGGAAGGGAAATATTTAGAACTATTACTGTGTTTACACGTATATATTTTTACTGGGCAATACATATTGTGGCAGTGTGAACAGAAGCATATAATTACAAGCTATGAATACCAGTAATAAAGCTTGCTAATAGTACCTTCTTCCTACCACTGACTAAAGAAATATATCCCATCAGTAGAGAAAGTAACCTATAACATCATGTACATATTGCTCTAATAAAACACAAAGGTCTTGCATATATTTAAGTAGTGCAAACATTTTTAGCTTGAATAAAATAGTACTTTAAAAGCAAGTCTTGATGAACATAAAAAGAAAATAGGCTTTATTTGTAAGGGGCAGACAAGTATATGTACACATATATCCATTCTACATGTTGTTCTTGAACTGTACTCAAAAGATCAATACTGGTGTTCTTATTGGTGAGTTGAGCAGGAATAAAATAAATCAATATGAAAGTAGACTTTTCCATTAGTAATCTATGCTAAAATATACTAGACCCCTCAAAATAGTAGAGAAGTGAGGAAGAAAAAAAAAAGAAAAAGAGCTTTTGGTTTCTCTGAGGTCAGTCTTCAATAGTACAACGAAAAAATTGAAATAAAGAGAAGGAAAAATTGGTATCTGTATCACCACTCCTTAAACTGAACAAAGCAAACAAAAGCCACTGCACCAGTCCTGCCCAAAAGAGATTCAGCAGGTCAAAGACAAGGACGTGCTGGATGCCAGCAGTAAATTGGCAACTATGATCAATTTAAAGGATCATTGAAGAAATCACTTAATTTAAGAAATATGAACCATTTAATGGTCATATTCTGTACTGAAAAAAGAATTAAAGAGTATTTTCTTAAATAAGCAGAGTTTCAAATTAAAAGGAAATGGGTATGTGTCCTGTAGAAGGATTAGCTTGAGTGGCCTAATGTTACACAGAAATAGATGTGCAAATGCATCTGTCTGCTCACGCTGGTGTTCATGTGCATTTACAAGAAGGTGTCTAGGGAGCATCCAGACTGAGAAACACTGTTATCGTGCTCTTTTTTCTAACAAAAGTGTTGCAAAAAGCTCCAATGGGTGGCACCATTTCTTGGACTGAGATGACAACATTTGTTCTATTTGCATGACCTTTGTGTTCAGCTGCTGACTGCAAACACAAATATTATCCATTCACCTTCACTTTTCTCAGGTCATGGGACAAACTTACTTCTTTGCTTACAAAAAGCTTATCAACAATTAGGGCTGAACAAAATCTGGTGGCATATACTGCAGTTAACTGAAGATCAAGTTAGAGACTTCCACATTACAAAGTTTGTTTCCATTCCAATTTATAATAAAGCCCAAATATTAGTTATGTACAGTAACAGTAAATTTAAAATAAATATTTCCAAGGGATATGATTTCTCTCCTCAATTTTATATTTTGGTCAGTTTCATGACCTGTCAGTAGCACGTGCGCATAGCATATGATCTAACACTGCTGAAATATTTAATTACTTAAAAATAGAACAAAGGCAGCTGCTAGTTACTACTGATCAAAGTATTTTTTATAGATCAGAATGCCTCTATTTGTGTTGTAATGCAATAGTTTGACACGGATAAACATTGCAACAGTGACATATTACACCACAGACAGGAGACACTTTCATGCAGGAAAGAAATGTTTTAGTAATAAGTAGCATCTACCCATAGCTATTCTGATAATTCAGTTTTGCTCTACAGCATTAGGTAGAAGCAGTATCTAAATATCGACAGGTTATAAAATACTGCAAATACATCCTTTCCTCTTTGAAGCAAAACTCTCTCCCATGTTTTTATAATGTATAATATATTTAGTTGGCAACTCAGAGAAGACAGTTCAGGAAAAAAAAATCTTGGAAAATATTGCACACTTCTGTCAGATAAGGCCTGGTTACGACTGATACAGAGAACAACCACATACCCTTGGTCATATACAGTAATTCATCTTTCACTAGAAGAAGCTTAACTATTCCTTTACTGTGCTTTTTTTTTTCCCCTCTTTTTTTCCTCTCCTTTTTGAGAGAAGGATTTATGAGTATTGACTGAAAGAGAATAAAAATGTTGAAGCTGATCTTGATGGCAGAGAAAGCAGGTAAGGAAGTCTGCCTGTCTTGGGAGAAAAGAAAATTAGATTTGCTTTATAATGAATTTACATTCTTTGTAACTCAAAGCATGAAGACAGAAAACAATTTGTGAACTTTCTGTCCTCATAGTCTGGGCACTGTGTAAGACAGGAACCTACAGCAGGGTACCCCTATCTGGTATTCCCTATCTGGTAGAAAAAGCTGAGAAAAATAAACCAGTTTTAGACTGAAACAGAGTAAGAGCTGACACTGAACCTTCTCCCAAGACAGGACTCAAAATGCAACATAGATGTATAAGCTAATAATTTATCTAAGTCCAGAAACCTCAGAGCTAGGTATCAAATCTCTCTTACAGCAAGAAACTCCCAAAAAGAACAAAGTGACCCCAGCTCATCCAGCTGAGAGCTCCAGGCCAGCCCTGCCAATCAGACTGAGTGAGCACACACTCAGTACCAGTAATTCAATATTGCAAGGCTGAGGATCGGCTCCTTTCTGCTGCACTAACAATCCTTCAGCCTTTCTCTTGTTCCGTTGAAAGCGACACTCCCCCAAAGAGTCACTTAATCACATGCCCTCTCAAGGTCAAGCGGATTGTGCTTTAAAATGAGTGACCTACTTTGTTGACCTTGAAATAAACTCAATTTCCGTGGCCTACAGAACAAAGTATAATCATACCTCGGATTCAGAGAAAGTACAAAGCTTCAACTAGTACTAAACGAGAGGATAGACTCTTCCTTTCTCACTCCCGAGCTTCTCCACTGCCTCCACTCAACAATGCAAATCACGAGGAACTTATACTCCAAAATGAAAATCACAGAACCATTTCAATTTGGTCTTTCCATCAGAATCCTTTATGGTTAACCCTTCCACCCCCATTCTAATCTATCCAAGATAATTATTTTTTGCTTCAAATATCTGCTGGGATATGAGGGGGCACATGTGCCAAGAAGGGCTATATTCCGAACAAAGTTTCAAATTCTAGATAAGCTACCTGCAATATTTTACTACTGAATACATATACAGACAGTGCTTCTAAACATATGCATTTGCTGAAGACTTTGCTGCCAGGGGCTGGCTGAAACAATCCTGAAAAAGCTGCACCAGCTTTGTGACATGGATTGGAGGCTCCAAGACGTGTAAAGCTTTTCTAGAATTAAATCCTTCCGTGGTTTCAAAATCAGAGGCTTTTGATACTCATCTTTTCACCCCTTCCATTTAAAAATTTGGATAGTAAGAATAAAGCCAACTGACACCTAAGCGCTGTTAGCTAAAACAGTTTGAGACAACAAGGCTCATTTGCCAAAAGGTGAACAAGTTAACAAGTTATTTGAAAGCCATCTAATTTTTCTGCTTCTGTTTTTTAAACTTGGATTGTTGTGGTTATTTTACTTTCTGTCTACATAAGAAAAAGCTGCATAAAACCTAAGAAAGGATAGTCACAGATGCCAGAGGAAGTGGAGACTTAAAGGGAGAAAAACCCACACAGTTTACTATGGAAGACAGAGGTGAAATAAAAAATGAAGTAGCTCTGAGATTTGGTTAAGTTAGTAAGATTCCAGAAAGAGCAGTTAAAATTTTGCACAAGACACATTCACACATGAAATGTCTAAGAGGAACTGAAAAATCAAGCTGAAGTACATAACCAGTATATTCAAAAACTTTCAAGGTGTATGTAACAATGACTTAAGAAACAAGCAAAAGCAAGCAATCACTTTCTCAAGGTGATTACAGACTAAAACATGCTACTTCAAAGGGTAAAGCCAGCGGAGAGAGAGATAAATAAGAAAAAAAGCACGTGAGCTTAGAAGACAAGATTAAGTGAAAACTGAAGAAGGTGCAGAAAAGGACAGCAGTTGAAAGCTTTCTGCATCTTTGATAGAGGAAAAGCAGAAAGTTGGAGGTACAGGGGAAGAGTCAAGGCCATTTTTCACAGAAAAGGCAACAACAAATGCAGTAGGACAGTGATTTGAGGAGTGGATCAGTGTTTGTAGAAAAGTAAGTTAGGTTTTTATGAAAGGTCTCAGTTAAAATAGTAATATAGAATCACAGAATCACCTAGATTGGAAGGGACCTTTTAAGATCATCTAGTCCAACCAATTTAAAAAAAAAAAAAAACCCCAAACCAAACAAAACCCCAAACCAAACAAAACCCCAAACCAAACAAAACCCCAAACCAAACAAAACCCCAAACCAAACAAAACCCCA
>JAOQGH010000002.1:21839931-21918884 GCA_025769975.1 Gallinago jamesoni | reverse complement strand
CTGGCCTTGAACCCCTCCAGGGATGGGGCAGCCACAGCTTCTCTGGGCAACCTGTTCCAGTGCCTCACCACTCTCACTCTAAAGAATTTCTTTCTAGTATCTAATCTAGATCTCTCTTCCAATTTAAAACCGTTACCCCTTGTCCTGTCACCACACTTCCTGACAGTGTCCCTCTCCATCTCTCCTACAGGCTCCTTTCAGATATTGAAAGAATAACATTATGGGAATGTTGTGGCATGTGCATAAGTGTTAACGCATGCTGACTACAGATTTTGTAGTGTGGGTGATAAAACAGACACACCATGGCTAACATTCTAGCTCTTAAGTAAAGGGGCTACTACCATTTTTCTTAGTAGCTTTCATTTCAGTCGTAACTCATTTGTGCTCAGCAGATTTGAAGATTGTTTCCTAAATTCAGCAATTTCCTCCAAGAACCATGGTGCTCTACACACATATGCACAGGACGGTTTCCTTATTTCTCAGCATGAACAGGTTTCCCTGGTTTTGGGAACTGATATTGTTCCACATCCCAGATTTGCCTTTTGCATCATTTCCATGGGCAACCAACCTACTGCCAAGCAAACCCAATGACGGAAACATCAAAGTCCTTAGTAGCACATAAGAACTTTGCAAGGAAATTCTGAGACTAGGACTATGAATGGAAATCAAAATATAAACTACAGAATGATAAAGCAGAATAACATGCTTGGGAAAGCAGTTTGAAAATCCAGCAAGCCTGGAAAATCTGCTGGGATCTTTTCTAGAAAAGACAAAGATCCTGATACCTGCTTAGATAAAGTACATTACAGACAAAAGAGAAATCTCCAGTGCAAGGCACTGCCTTTGGCTACGCAGCAATCATTAAATCAGCACAAGATTAAGTCCAGTCGGCCCTTATTGAATTGTGCTTTTGCTGTGTACAGATGGTAGCTCCTTCCATGTTACCTTCTCATGAACATGGCAACCTTTATCAGTTCCTACAATACTCTAGTCTTGAAAAAAAAAGAGCTCAGTAATAACAATTCTTTGAGAAGATATGGGTCCCAGTACTTTAAATGCCAGCCCTTTGGCCATTATCTATATGTTCATCCCTGACACAGACTTCCTTAAAATGTGTATGTTAATCATAGTGAAAAATTACAAATCCATACTTCAAAAATCTGATCCTGTGTATCTCAAATTAAAATGGACCTCCAGTTGAAGTTGGGAATCAACATTCTACCTTAAACTATCTTACTTCTAAGGTTGATTAAAAATGTCACAAAACACAGTGTCTATAATCTGTCTATTAATTTAAAAAACCCAAATAGCAACTTTGCAAAAAAAATAACTGTGATGTCAAGACACTAAAATAAAAAGAGAAAAATACAATAATTTGCATTTTACCTGTATTTTTCACTTCTGTGCATATGTATTATGCTAGTCTTTAATTGCACAACCATAGTAATTTTTCAGAGGTCTCCAGTCTCCATCCAATTCACATAATGGACCAGCTCTAGGAATGAATCAAACCAGTGCTTTGAAGAGTTCTGTTTAGCTCTAGGACAGATGCCTGGGTTGCTTATTACAGGAGATGGCTGAGGTGTAATCAGTGGGTCAGCAAATTCCAGGACATTCTCAAGGTTGTTATCTTAATTATGAAAAAAAGATTACTTAGCCATACCTGAATTATGCAATTGATGGTGTGTATCACTGGAAATCAAAATAGCTTTTTCTCTTTGTCACACTCTTTGATGTGGGGTGCTTAGTCCTGCCCCTTTCAGACTCAGAGCGTGGGCATTAAGGACAAGGCATTCCTAGCACTACTTCAGTTCCCTCCGAACAGATACACAAACAGTGTCTTTACTGGTAAAAGGGAAAGGTAAAGAATGAGAAAAGAACATATGACTACATTATGGATGACAAAGTCAAGACCCGATCTATAGCTGGGGCCACAGTAGGTGTTAAATGGACTACAGTACAGCTTGGCTTCCTCACTACCTCCTTCAGCTTGAACTCAAAGGTAGCCCAAAGTAAATGGAACTAACGAACTCAAAAAGGAAATGACCAACATATCCCATGGCAGAGTCATGGAGAACACACACCTTGCTCCAGAAACTGAAGATTTATCTTTTTCTTCTGTCTCTGCAGCAGAGACACTTAACCATTAACTGATTAAACTACTGTCACAAAGAGAAAAGTTTTACCCTGAGAAGGCATGTCAGGAGTGTAATACATGTTGCCCAAGCCGAGCTATCATCCATACTCAAAATCCTTAACCATGTACTTAGGCACATGTTGAATCCTTGTTGGCATGGTCATCTGCATCTGTAGCATAAAATACACACTGAGCTGAGAGATACACCAGATCTACCTATTTTTTTTCCAGTATGCAAGCAGCAAAAAACCTCAGGTACCCTAGACCCTTCCAAAGACATGTTTCCCTGTGTCTATGTATTTCAGACCATCTGCAACCTGATTCCCTATTCAGCTTTTGAGCGATTCCCATACTCTGAACAATATCTCGGTTTCAGTGTTCTACATTTCCATGCTGCCCTAGATTCTCAAGCTTCCTGCACCAGTATGTGGCACGAGGCAGCCCAGCTCTGCTGAGCAACAAGACGGCCTCCACTCACAGAACCATTAACTGTTTCCAGGAGAACATCAAAAATCCAATTAGGCTCACAGAAGTCACAGCATTTTTACTGACTAGATCCAGGGACGTTACATGTAGCATTTCAATCAGAAGGAAGAGAAGAGATCCCAGGGAACAGCTAAAATTCTTATGGTTTAAACAACCTTCCTATCAATGCAAAATTCTTCCCCGTGGTCACTGCTGCATTTCATTCTCCTGTGCCCAACATAAGCCTGGCTTTGGCTGCGCAGGATGGCTGAGAGCTGCCAATGAAAGCTGAAGTCAATGGGAGAATAGCTTGGAACAAATACAGGGTAAAACGCCAGCACTGTGTTAAACTGGGCTCGCTCACTCTGCTCAAGCACCTGCAGCACGTCGTTACTCAGAACACCAGAAAAACAAGTTTGTCTCTCTTCAGTATCCCGATCTAAAGGAGCAAAACCAGCAACTGCAAAAATATGTTGTGGAAGTTTGGCATGGGACAGGCTCGATCTGCCATGACGGTGCACACGAACAAGCTCTGAATTCTCACGGAGCAGTCCTTAACCCCCAGTCATTGCAGCTGTGAGGCAATCCCACTTGCCATTTCAGTAAAAATAATATAATAAATCTTTCAAAAGATAGAAAATCTGAGGAATACAGTCACATGGTAAAGTAGAATGATCCCTTTGCCAAAGCATCAAAAACCTGTAAATAGCAGGCGTTCCTTCCTTTGCAGCTTGATGCTGGAGTGCTGCCAATGGCAACATGACTGACACCAGAGATGCATGCAGAACTAGAAAAAACAGAAATCTGAGTAATTTTTTTCTTTATATTGGATTTCATAAAAATATAAAATAGAACAAAATAAATAAGACACACAAATGTAAGTTCGGAGGGAGAACCAGGGTAAATTTGTCTATGCCTATGATAAAGAACATTACAGCAGAGCTACTAGTACTAAGCCTTAATGGAATTTTATTTTAATTCCACTTTCTTCTTTGATCTTCCTAGTTAATTTTTGATAGTATTAAACTAAGCCGGATTTAATGTTCCCTTACTGGAACAAAAAGGGGAATATTTTCTTATTTTACTATTGCTCTTGGAATGCCCACAGAAGAAACACATCAACTTTTCATACATCTGTCTTTTCTCACTACCAACTATAGCACGTTTTACTTTCAGAGACGTTCAGAAGTTCACTGGGCAAAAGGTGAATTATTCTTTTTTAAGCTTGTTCAAAAAGTTTCTAAGAAAAATCAGTAAGTTTAATACAAATACAAAACAATATCTAATTGTATATAGATTATGGAAATGTTTCCATGTAATTTTAAAAATTACATTTCAGGGCTCCAGTTAACAACATTTAACCATCTTGTCTGCGTTATTTAAACGTTCATAGCTAACATGCAAGAACTCAGACTGATTCCAAAAGCCTTGAAACTTTATCTACTCAAGCAATTTTTCCCACAAAGTTAAATGCTGTATTCAAACTTTACCCCCTTATAAATTTTGAGTTCTAAAATATTAGAAGACAACTAAAATCTTTCCATGAAATGTTTGCAATTTTTATTTCTAAATGAACTAAAAAGTACATAAATAGGAAGAGATACAACAGGCACTATATAGAATTACAAAAACTGATATACATTATATTATTCAGTGTAAAGGTCATCTTACATTGCTGTTAAGATGAGACTCCCTTTTTGTATGCACTTAATACATGCTCAAAATATATATTAAAATATTCAGGATTTATAGCCATAAGGCATAGCATCATAATCACTTAAATAGAATACCATCAAGTTACTGAATATTCAGTATTTGCTAGCAAACTGCAGGGAAGAAAGTAACAGAATTTACCCTACTTTTTCCTAAATAGAGGTCATAGCTACAGGGCAGAGGAATACGTTAGCTGTTTCCCTGCTGTAGGCAACTCACATTTTGGAGTAGCAGGGAAGAACCCACAATATGGCCCTACTAGATTTAAAAAAAAAAATAAAAAAAAAAATAAAAAAAAAAATCTTGTTCTATATATTGTTCACTTCTTTCATCAGAGCCTTACTAAGCAATAGCCTACTTACTGTGTTCTTTGAAGCATCCTTAGCTATTCTTCCAATACAGACCTTTATAATACGCCAAGCATACTACTTACATGATCCACCTCAGATTCAAAGGCCGTAAAGCACCCAGACAAATCCCTAAATCACCTAACCTAATGCTCCAATAGGGAACACTGTTTATTAACAGCAAAGAGAAATATAACACACTTAATATTTCAAACATCTTTCTTTTGCCATCAAAACAATTAAACAACGTGTTTAAAAAATCCAAACAAACAAAAATACAACAACAAAAAACCCAAAAGAATCTACAAAACAGCTATTATGCCTTCATCCATTACACTACTGTAGGTAATGATCTGCAGACATTGCAACTCGGAGAGCACTCAGTGACAGGATTTATCTGTAGTCATATTTTGTTCAATGTGATGCTTTAGATAAAAATCTGCTCATCAGGTCTGCTGCTGAACGCATCTCAAAAAGCTGATGTAGCCACTTTCCATTATAGCTAATGATTCCAGTAACAAATGGTTCTAACACTTGCAAAATACAGGATTAAAGTAGTTACACCCAAGATGATAATCAATTCACAAAAACAAGCAAGGGGGAAAAAAAGAAAAGATGTCATCATTAGAATTTACAAGGCCATTCAGGATACTCTTGAGCTATTAAAATGGCATAATTTAACTGTTTCACAGGCCTGCTGCACAAGAGGCCAACAATGCTAAGTTGCCTTTTCACTTCTACCACTCTGTTCAGAACAGTGTCTGTGTCCCATAGCAAGGAAAAACTACCACTGACCAAAGAACACCTTGCCAGCTACATCAGCACGAGTTAAGTGCAGACCTCAAACCACAAGATGATGGCACTACAAAGATGCAAAGGCTGCAAAAAGAGAAGGGAAGGTTAGGAGTGCTATGGCATGAGAGGATCTGAACAATCACGCTCCACAGAGTGGACTGCATAACATAAAAGACAGAAGAGCCATATTGTATAAGGAAGCTATTGTCTCAAAGATTTACAATGGAAGCAGTCTGTCTCAGGACATTATAGGGTAATGGGACAAAATGGAAGAGAGAAAAGAATACAAGTAATAACTGTCAAACGGATGTCTGAGCACCATTGCCCAGTAGCTGCATTAAGACTTCTCTGAAATAGAAACAGTGGTTTGTGTATGGTTACTGACCATCAGTGACATGGGATATCTTAGTAAGGTTAAAAAAAAAAAAGTGTCACTGAAATTTTTAAGCCTTATGACAAATAATATATTGTCTCTCACCTAAACTCATTGCTTTTAAGAACAACCAGACTAAAATAATATGTAACTCATGTATTTCAGGTCAGGCTGCTGTTATACTCCTGCTGTGTTAAGGAAATCGTGCTTCCTGAGCAAATAAACTTCTTGGTGCCAGAACTCCAGATAGATATTTCAACAAAAAAAAAAAAAAGGTAAGACATTTCATCTGTTCACACAGGACAAGATCTTCCCCTACTGGTTTGGGCAACTACCCTTACAGAGGGCAGTAATTTTACCATTTCAGTGCCCTTTACTTTTAAAAGCAAATTAAGAAAATGCTAAGTATAGCGGGGACAGTTGTTCAGTACAGAATGGAAGAGTGGGGGGTGTGTAAGTGGGGTCATTTACTACTATTTACTCACAGACCTAAACCGGGCTCCAGTCACTCCCAGTGGAAACCAGCTCCCAAAGGAGACAAGGAGGTCACCTTTCCAATGTGATGTCCTTTGCAACAGGCAGGGTTTAAAGAAAATATTTAACCTATTAGCTGCCATATGCTTTTAATTACTGAATTACTCATGTAAGTTGTCCAAGTCCTGACTTTATATTATTACAGCACGATTAATACAATTTGTTCCACAAACTGTGGAACAAGAATCTAAGATCTTCTTTAAAGAGGTACACAAAAAAATTCACTCTGCCAGTTTCTTCCTAATGGGGATTGAGAATAGTTAGGCAGCAAGTGTCCTCCATCCTGGGACTTCATCAAGGACATAATCTATGACGGAATCCCAAGATGCCACAGTCACCTTCGCATAAGGAAAAGAGGACTACAGGCTCTCTCGAGCTGTGCACCTACTTCTAAACAGTAGTTGAGGACTCTTGTGTCCACTGGGATACAAGGCTATCCTTTTCTGAAAGTGTCATTATGTGAGAAATTTTAATTTAAGAACATTTGCTATTATCTTTTTGTTCAGCTTCAAAGTTACCGAAGGCTGCATATATGCAAACTGAACAGGTGGGAAACAGCAGGGAATAGCAGTTCAAGGACGACTCATAACATCAAGCTCCACTTAGAGAAAGGAAAGGCAGAAGGGGAGGAAAAAAATCCCAGCCCAAAATAATGTTTTATTTAGAAGCAACACTTCAAATCTATCACATGTAAGCAATTCCAGTTCAGATGAAATTTTGTAAACAAAGAAGGTATTTTTCCAGTTGCAAGTACTGAATTATTTCATGTATGAAAAATTTAGGGTTAGTAACAAATTCAAGATTAATATATTAAGTATATTATATCATATAATAAATATATTAAAATAGCAAGTGAACCACACAATGCATACTTGTGTCTTTTATTACCTAGGGGGCTTAAAGGCATACAGGGTATGAGGAAAAGAACAACTACCTTAGGTACAAGACACCTGATGGCTACCTTGAAAAATAACCAGAATATATGTCTCTTCCTCTTAGAAGCCATAAGCATTTTTGTGTTGTTAGGGGTTACACATTCAACTTACTGCTGCACAATTGGATTTGATGGATTAGAATAATTCAGAAATCATATGCAAGATATACAAGTACATGTATGAATAGATAATTAACCAAAAGGAAACCTTCTTTATGTTAACTCCTCACAGAAGTTGGAAAGGATACTCACAGAAGCAAGAAAAACACTTTCCTTTTACATTGTAAGAGCTAAACTGATTTGACACAGGGCAAATTTAGTCAAGATAGCTCCAGAGAGGGAACACGTCTTGAGATAAAAGCCTACCTGATTTGCAACAGAATTTTCCTTTTCTGTACAAGGCAATAAAGACCAAAGGCATATTAAGAAATGTTGCTGTAAGAACCGGGATTTTAGCCACTTAAGTACATTCAGGGAAATCATAACAAGTTCAGCATGAATACCTTGGACAACAAATGTCCAAAGAAGTCTAGCAAGACTGATAAAAGAATTAAACAAAAGCCTAACAGAAGAAGACAGGAGAAAATAATATACCCTCCATAATCAGTTGTCACATACAGCGGGGAAAATCAGGTAAACAAGGTTGAACAGTAAAGACGTGTAAACAGTAAGAGATGGAGCGGTATCATTTATCCAGTTCACTAATAGACATCAGGCCTATCTATGACTGAAATTCAGGGATGTCTTACCCTTAGGAAATAAAAAACAGAGATAATTGAGCATCATATGTTAATGATGCAACAACCTGAAAAGAATGATTTATGGTTCTTTAAAGACTAGAATATGGCAAACTACCTACCTAAGTGGGAAAAATGGTAATTTGTGGTAATTTCTTTTGGGCAAGAAAGAAAATGACAAAAAGGGAAAGAAGTTACAGTACTAAATAGAGAAATCTGCTAAAGAAAAGTTACTAATAGAGTTTCTTAAAGACAAAGCTTCAGACCAATTTTATCAATAATTTTGGTTATTAAAGTAGGAATATGCTAATAATACTTACAGGATATCAATAAAGAAGAGATCAGCTCATGATACAGGAAGAATTGAATTAATTTGAAGAACTGCAGCAAAGAAGGATGATCTTTAATAGCACTATCTACAAGGTCATGATCTCAAGGACTCAATTTTCCCTATAAACTGGGACCTCATCAACCAGAGAGGCGGCCACAGAAAGGAGAAAGAAAAGAGTTTATTAGTTAATTTCTGGACAGTTACAAACCACAACTATAATGTTAAATATGAAAAGGTAAACAAAATTGCAAGGCTGTATGAAACATTATACTTCTAGTAGTGTTGCTTTTTGCATCTATCCACATCTGTATTCATTAAAAAAGCTATCTTCATTGTACTTGTTCTTTTAAATTATTCCCTTCCTCTATATACCCAATGGTGCCAAGAACTGAGCCATATTTTGAAACCTTGACCAGTCCAAGTTTATATTCAAAAAGGCTATTACGTAAGTGAAATAGCAAGAAAACTTTCCAGTTTCTCTACAAAGCAAATCCTTGCAAACAAGCTGCAAAATTTACTACAGTCCATTTTCAAGTAGCTTTAAATGGTGCACATTACATCAGTTACTTCTCCCTTGCCTAACAAAAAAAACCTGTTATACAAGTAATTTACTATTTCTACTTTGTGAAACGATGTCAGATAAACATGTTCCTGTTTAGACAAGGGAGGTGAGACTGGATGCAGAAGCTTGCACCAAAACATTACTTGTAAATCCTGCTGACAATTAGGGTTGATTTTATTACTCTGAAGTCGCAGGTACAGCTTCATTTATTAGCAGCCAAGCATAAAGTGTAGGAGCCACCAAGCTGCGCACCCTTACCACGGGAATGTCAAACCCAGCCTAAAGTTTGCAGCATTTAATTTGCAGAAATTCTCATCCACAAAAAGTGAACCGGTATACTTTCATATAATCCAAGATGACAAACCACAACTTCACTTCAATTTTGTATTATAAAAATGCTATTTTTCTTATCCCTGACTTTTGTTGCCTCCACCCTCAAGTTCTGCCTTAGTCTTCCTGTGGAGGAGTTAGCTGCTACTTAGGGCTTCGTGAGTTTTAAGAAAAGCCCTTTTAGTTACTGTGAGACGTTTCACTGTTTTCAATTTGTTTTGTTTGTTGTACAAAGAAGAAGATTCTTCTTCTTTGGAAGAAACCATATGATCCTAGAAAAATTACACGAGTAAGAGAATTATTTAACAAGATGAAGTATTAGGTCAGACTGCTATGGCAATCATAATTTAAAAGGTATCTTTATAAAGATATCTTCATAAACTTTATAAAGTTCAAAGAAATTTTCAAAACCATGAAGTACGTTATAAACATTTGACAGACTTGGTTGTTATCCATCTTAATGGTTACTAAACACATCCACAGATGGTATTAGATTTGGTTACAAGCCATCAGTTAATATGCTGGACCCTAACAATCAGTTAATACATGAGTCATTTATTAACCCTTACAAACGTACAGTTACTGTAAAGGTCATGTAGTAAATGGTAGTAACACCAGCTACCTGTATGTTAATTCACTAATGCTTATAACAAGTCTCTTTCACAAAGTAAAATACTGCATTAAAGGATCTGCCTACAAAAGCAGAGTAGGAGTCTGGAAAACACCTCCTTGTGAGATCACAGGGAACATCGGAGCTTAATACATTAGATTTAAGGTTTCTCAGAATTTAAGTATGACCTGATGACTGCTGTAAGGTCATATAATATTTTGTGACTGTCTATCACATGTTGTTAATTCTCTGCCTTATTTCTGGCTCCTTAACACATAATAAACTGTACTCAGAAGTTTAAATCTGCGTCTTTTGCATTCTAGGTGTCTGCCTGATGTACTAAGCAGCTACTTGCTCTCTTGGAGCTCAGTCAATGCACTACCAGTAATATACAAGCACATACTGCTTAGAGCAATTAAAGAAGAGCTTCTTGTACCTGCATATGAGATTTAAAAAAAAAAAAAAAAAAAAAACCAAAAAAAAACACCACCAAGATTACATGAGAAAAACGCATTACTTGAACTAAAGCACAAGTAGTTTCTTATTTATAAGGGTTAAGTTTTCCAGTCAATTTTTTTTAACTTAACACGGCCTTTTTAATACTTAATTGGATGGTCTGGACAGACTGATTTCTTAAATCCTTTTTTAGATTAATAGGCAAGAAATAGGAGCATTTGAAAAAGAGAAACAGGAAGGAGAAAAAGAATGACTAGATGATCATGATCACGTCAGTGGAAGCCAGGCTTGAAAAAGTGTGATGTTCTAACATTTAATAAAACATCTTGCGATGCGCCATTCTTAGATATTCTAATTTAATAGAGCAACTTTGTAAGCGAAACTAAACATAATTTTTGTAAAAAAGGCTATTTTAAATACCATCAGAAAAAGCAGTTTTAAAAATAGAGCACAAAAAAACCCCAAAGCTAAAATTCCACAGAAGAGCCCCATCCCAGGTTAAAGTAAAAACATCTGTAGAAAGGATAACACTCAGCATAGATAAGAAGATAGTCCAACAGTACTTGGCCCAAGCTCCAAAACCATCCACTCATTCCATGACTTTTTTGTTTTAGACTGAATGCTTTCATGTTTTAGACTGTTTGCTACATACATTGTATGACATGTAACTAAAATTAAATGGCATTTCACAGTCAGATTCCAGTAAGAAAGTTTTAGTAAATGATGATGATTACTGATTTTAACAGCAAAAAGTAAAATCTGGAAACAAAAAGACCCTGTTAACTTGGGGGTTTGGGTGAGCAGGTGGGTTTTTTTATAAATAAGGATAGAGGCAGAAGAAATACAAGGTTAGCAGAAGAGATAAACACAGTAAGTTTAAGACTAAAGAAACATCCAAGAGATCTTTTAGGATGTTAAGAAAGAATTTGTAAAAAGTAAAAACCCTGAAATTCACACTTCACCACACCCCCCCCTTGTAGTGAGAACTTAGAACATACACATAAATAGATAAAAATTGCTGTTTTTCATTATGACTATGTAAAAGATGAAGCCTAACCACTAAAACCTTTGAAAATTATAGAAATAACTGAAAAAAACTACATTTGAAAAATAACAAAAAATCTGAAGAAAAATATGGTGGTTCTAGTTCCTGTTCCTATATTTAATTTTTTAGACATAGAGTGTAAAGAAACTAGACAGTAATGATAATCTTGTTATAGTTAGTATTTCAACTTTATCCTTCAAAATCAAGTCAAAATCACTGGGTTGGCCTTTTTAGTTCTTATCAGGTAGGAATTACATAATCATGCAAGACAATATGGCAACTCCTTCCTTTTATTTTTTTTCTCCCTTGCTGATAGCTAACAAGGAACAGCAGTAAAAGCCTAAAACATTTCCATTGCTTCAAGGAAAATGAAGCAGCAACTTCCAAGGAGGAATTATGAATTTTTATTTAATCTAAAAGAATATTTTACCATTCAAGTGTTTTTAAATGTTTGCTGTTTTATTTTTAGCAAGGTTCATAACAAGCCATAATACCAAAGACTTCCTTTAGGGAAGTAATCCTACTTGCAAAAAAAGCCTTTACCACCCTGCAAACAAAACCAAGAAAACTTCAGTGAGTGGGTGATTTTCTTTGTTTGGAAGAGCTGTTCTTATATATACAAGAGATTAGTTCAGAAATATAATACATTATAGATAACATCACTTTCTAAAGTTGCCTTTCTCATTAAAAGGTCAGCTTTAAGTTGCTTACACTGTTGACAAGAATAACTTTTTTAGGGTGAATCATTTTAAAATGAGCATCTCCCACAATAATTCTTTCATGTAGGAAAGATTAATTTCACTGGAACATCCATGTACAATTGTGACATAAAAAAAAAAAGCTATATAAAACCACCCATGTTAAAAACGGAGAAAAGCATCATTTCTATGTCAGAAGTGTTTTCTTGTCAATCTGTGTGAAAATCCACCCTGAGTCACACATTCTGGAAGCTGGGTGTGGAGATGGGAAAAGTCAGTTCAGCATGTTCAGACTAAGTTATCACTTGGTTAAAATTTCTACAGTTCTAAAATTTAGAACTTATAGCAAGTATTTCTGAAAACTCCATTCTCTCTGAATTTGTGTAAAACTACTTAAAACCCCTCATGCTATTAAGTTTGCACAGGAGTAATTCCCACAAAGTGGACACACTGCAGTTTATGACTGCAGGAGCTTATTGGGCCTTCCCCGTAACTTCAAGCCAAATAGGGAAGGCCAACTCAAATAAGAAGCCTCAGTAAAAAAGGGGATCAAAAAGCAGGAACAGAAAGAAGTAGGAGGAGGGAAATCTGAAAGCAGTCAAACAGTTTAAGACTGGATGAAACAAAAAGAGGGGCCATGTCCACACACGAAAAAAAACAAACAAATCACACTTGAAACAAAACTGAAACCCACTGATAGCATGTGTTCAGTACACATCACTTTTGTTAACTTCATTAAATCAAGAACAATCTGTAGGGTTGATCAAAAGACTCCACCTTGGCTGATGAATCATGTGAAGGTCATCATCCTAACAAGTAGCAGAATCCGTGGGTTTGCTTAAGTATTTTACTTAAGCTCTAGGAAATTTAAAAAACTGCAATTCTTGCAAATTTTGCAAAGCCATACACACATACACAAAAAAAATAGGAAGTGCAGGGGTAGGACTGCCCGTGCAATTTAAATTCTACCATTTTGCATAAATAAGCTATAGCTGTCTGCATTTCAAAACCATTTTTCTGATAAAAACCCTATCTCATCCAGTGCCCATCAGTGGTATTTATGAATAATTAAGAGGCTGTTTGTTTACAGAAGTTCTATGTTGTTTCTTGCAGAATTTGGAAGATGTACTGGATGACAGACAGCTGAAGGAAAAGCGGGTCTCACAATTCATGAAAAGAATTCTTTTGCTTCTTTTCTCTTCCCTGATGAAAAGTTCCTAATTCCTCAATACGTGGCATGTACCTTAAACTTTTCACAGGTGACAATTTGGTTTTGGTGCCTAATTTGAGATTTACACAAGCAGCAAACTTAGAGACAGTGAATGGATGTTCTGCTTTCAAAGAGCTATATATGCTAAATATTTAAGAAAAAACAGTCCGACTTGTTCGTTTTCTTAGAGTCAACATTAAGAAGAAAATGATTTCTCCAGACTCTGTGCCTCTTGCATCCGTAGAACGGAAATCACACTACCCCTCCTCCTAACACTGCTGTGACAAAGCAGATCAATATCTGTCCTGATCAGCACAGAGCTTTTCTATAAGATCTTAGAAAAATTGTCAATTTTATCTCTGAGATGAATTTGAAAAGCATGCAATAAAGACACAAAGCCACATTAAATAATGAGGAAAGGGAAGACATCCATTAGCTGTGTTTTACAAATGCTACTGGGAATTTATAGGAAGAAACAGAATCATATAACTGAAGCTTACGAAAACGTTGACCAGGTTTGAAGATGCAAAGTTTCTGTGGCATTTCACAACATGCTTTTTTAAATTTCTAAAATTTACAATTGATAATTAAAAGCTTACACAAATTAAAATATATTTCTATATACAAAAATAGCACATTCAGCTAACTACTTTGAGACACCTGTTTATTATTAGCATGTACAATGTGCTTGAAATCAATGCTTTTATACTTCTTGTAAATTTCTACCAACTGAAACAGGGGAAATTATATAGAGATGAATTAATGAAACAAACATGGTAATGGTACCCTAAATTTAGTTACAGAATGTATAAAATGTCATAACAGCCTAAAATCTGAGAAGTCTAAACACTGTTGAAAAGGTAGGTTTAGCTTAAGTATGAAAAAGAGGCAAATTATCTCCATAACACCAAAATCTACCTTGCCAATGCAGTTCTAAAGCAAAGTTTCTGTGGCATTTCACAACATGCCTTTTTAAATTTCTAAAATTTACAATTGATAATTAAAAGCTTACACAAATTAAAATATATTTCTATATACAAAAATAGCACATTCACTGTTGAAAAGGTAGGTTTAGGTTAAGTATGAAAGAGGCAAATTATCTCCATAACACCAAAATCTACTTTGCCAATGCAGTTCTAAAGCAGGTGTTACTGAAAATTAATTACAATTGTTTTCAGGAGAAAATGATCTGCTTATACATATATATAGACGTACTTTGCATATATTTATACACAAAATGGTAATATTACTGGAAAAGGAAAATTTGTCTTTGAAGTATGCACAGTTTATTTCTCTTGTGCTACATGTTCCACTTACTCTTGTTGCTGGCTAGCTAAATTTGGACATTTATAAAGTTTCCATATAGGAGGGAAGTTATTAGCCCACATAGCACCATAAAGAGTCCAAAGGGAAACTTAGCTAACTTTATGCTGTGTAAGCAGGAATGAGAATTAGTTTCCTAGTTAGGAATTAGTTTCCTGCCCTTTATGAAATGTTATTTCTCCCTGATCGTACCAGAAAAGTAGGTTGAGACGAGAAATGGTAAGAACCGCTTCTGGCAGCATCTTGCGAAATTGAGCCCGTACCTGGGCTGGCCACAGGCCAGAAGGGCACAGTCCCACCACCCCTGGGAGAGGGCAGTAACTTCACTGACTTACGTTGTTTCCCCCATTTAAAGATTATACAGGGTTTCTTTACCTAGCTTTTGATATCTTCTAACAATAAAACCATGGCAGGTGGTTTTGATTTTTTCTTAAGACATGGAAAATGAGTAGACAATCTTTTTTCATGCCTAAAGAATATGCTGCTCTATTTTCAGTACTCAATTGCGACAAACAATTATATCTCAAAAGCTCTCAATATTGATTTCTGGGAGTTGAGAAGAGAGTGGGGGGAAATAGGGAAAAGAAAGAGAGAAGCGATACTTTTTCTACCTAAAGTCTGCTGACTGACATTATGCAAAAAGTCTTTAACCTTTTCCTTAAATAACATATTACATGTTACTGTGATAAAAGCTAAAGCAAAATCAAAGCAACATGCTTATTTTGGGAAAAAAGTGAATTGCAGAGGCTTTTATTTCTTCTGGGAGTTTATGCCACAATTTGGAATAATGTTTTGATTAAATTTCTAGGATAAGCATCTTTTATTTATGAGTAGCATTTTCAAACTTGTAACACTATCTCAAGTGATCAGTAGGGAAAAGAAAAACAAATAAAGGCCACAGAGCCTTAGACCTGTCTCAAAGGTCCTGGTATGATGTTTTTCTCTTCAGCCTCATTTAAAATTTTTTGAAAGCACAATAGTCTACCCAGTCCAACCAAAATTCAGATGCACACAGTTTAAGATCCACACACAACCTCAAACTAAGCAGTTCTATCTTTCAGCCTGCCTTTGATACGCTTCAGCCAGTAATCACTCCTGAGTGACCTTAGTGAAAGGAGAGCTATTTCACCCACTTCTAAGAAACGGAGATATTCATCATCTACTCAGAAAACTCATATTTTCTTCTTGAAAATCACCTGGAACAGGAAAACATTGCTTTTCCAGGTCTGTCTTCCTCTTACATTCAATTCACAAGAGCAGCCTTTAGGCAAAATAACGAACGAACCAAGGGATGAACCAAGAGCCAGAAAATGCTGGAAGGGACCTCTGGAGATCATCTAGTCCAACCCCCCCTGCCAAAGCAGGTCCACCCAGAGCAGGTTGCATAGGAATATGTCCAGGTGGAATTTTGAATGTCTCCAGAGACCAAAACTCCACCACCTGGAGCCTGTTCCAGGGCTCTGCCACCCTCACAGGAAAGAAGTTCCTCCTCATGTTTAGGTCGAACTTCTTATGTTCCAGTTTGTGCCCATTTCCCCTTGTCCTGCCACGGGGTACCACTGAAAAAAGTTCGGCACCATCCTCCTCTGACACCCTCCCTTTAAGTATTTACAGGTGTCGATCAGATCCCCCCTTCAGTCTTCTCTTCTCCAGACTAAAAAGACCCAAAGTCCCCCAGCCTCTCCTTGTAAGATTAAGAGCCTGGAGCATCTCTCATCTTTGCAGCCTTTTTCTGTACCCTCTCCAGCAGTTCCCTGTCCTCCTTGATCTGGGGAGCCCAGAATTGGACACAGTGTTCCAAATGGGGCCTCACCAGGGCAAGAAGGGGAATAGCAAAATAAACTACCATGCCCTTCACCTTCCCTTCTACATCACCTCCCAAAGTAAAGTCAGATAATGCATTTCTCAAATATATGACAAAATTATTGATTCATTGTTCTATAATGATAACTTCAATGCTTTTAAAGAAGTCCCACCAGTATATGGAGTTGCTCAGAATATCAGGTGTGTACTGAACTCACTCCTTCGCTCTACCTTCACTAACTTTGAGAGCTTACCTACGATTCAGTTGGTTACTTTAAAATCAAGACAACAATCAATAATTAGTGATAAAATCATCATACTTTAAATATGAAACAGTTGTACTTTTTTTCTCTACTGTTCCTGAAAACGCACACATTTAGAACTCAATCAAATTTAAAATCTAACAAAAATTGTAAAATACTTCACAACTACTAAGGCTAGAATGGCATGTATTGCTTGTATCTGTTAGACAGGAAGACTACTGAAATACCAAGGCATGTGTTCTCACATTTTAAGATTCAGAATCAGACTACTTATTTTGCTAATTAATATTAACAACAGAAGCATGTAAGAAAGGAAGAGGGGGAAAACAAATAAAAAAGTGGACTAAGTTACTTCCACAACAACTAGGTCCTTTTTTTTTCTGTTCATAACATTTCATGGTGACCCTACTTGTGTCATGTGAGAGAAATAAAGATTTGATGTTTTTCTTTTTCCTACGTTAAGAAATAGTTTTCAATATACCAGTAACACTATATATGGTTACCTACTAAACTATCAAGAAGCTAGAGCCCAGAATATCAAATTTAAAATAAAGAAATACAGTCCTTTAAAAATTAATCTTCAAATATACTTACTGCACACAAATATTTCTAGTTGGGGAAAAAGAAAAGTATTTTAACAAAGACTTTAAAATAACAGTCACCAGAGTGTATTACCCAGTAAAACTCATTTCCTCAAATACAAAACAGTATTTGTTACACTCCTGAATGTTGCAGTACTTGAACTCCATTTTAATTCAGCCATAATTTTTAATGTACACACACATATGCAATATTAGAATATGCATTTCAGATTATTGTTGTGTTAAGAAACACAACTGTGACAAATAAGATACAGCCAATGCATTACCTTTGAAGAACTTCACACAAACATTATGAAATTGAAGTTAGTAGTGTATTTAATATTCTTTTCCCTATGACTTGAAGACAAAAATTATTCTGCATTTGTTTACTTCCTATGCATGTTTATTTATATGTATGTGTGTGTATGCACATAATTTATTTTGAGTATCAATCTATATCAGCATGGAGAAAGCCAAGTATGGGCTAATATCACAGGCCTGAAGAACTTCAAATGTTTAAAGAAAGACACTTCTTAAGGAGCAGTCTATTAATCATCAACAAAAAATAATACTGGATTTATAAATATTATGTGGTGGCCATTCCTTCGTCCTTCATTTCACCCAACAAAAAATGACAGTGCACCACACAACAAGGTACTTGTGCCTGGTAATGTATTACTAATTAGTGTATCTGTATCTAAATGTATATATTTTTATATATTTGAATATACTTACATATGCATATATATACACATATATATTCTTCATGTATATTCATATTCTATTTATTCATACAAACATATATTTATGCATCTATACTTACATTTACACACAAATTCACTGCGTGTTTGGATTTGCATTTTGTTTACATATGCAATATTGGGGTCCAGACTTATTCCTATTAAAATCAACGAGGAAAAAACCAAATACCTCCTCCAATAAACCTTTCTCAGCCCCTCTGCAAAAGATAGCATGTTTAAACTATCTTTATCCACAATAAATACAACCTTATTCATTTCTGCTAGAGAAGCACTTATCAGTAAAGCTGCCAAGAATAATTTGATACATGCCAGAATTTCCAGAACACCAAATTGCTATGCATTTTTTAAATCTAAAACCTGCAATTTTGCATT
This sequence comes from Gallinago jamesoni, assembly GCA_025769975.1. Classification (NCBI taxonomy): domain Eukaryota; kingdom Metazoa; phylum Chordata; class Aves; order Charadriiformes; family Scolopacidae; genus Gallinago; species Gallinago jamesoni. The sequence goes on along the minus strand of JAOQGH010000002.1, from coordinate 21,900,504 downwards.
TTTTATTTTTTCTAAAGAACATTACTTGGAAAGCAGCAAAACTTGAACAATTTCTGGGAAATTGTTTTAGCATTATTATGAAAAATCCAGAGGACAGACTTCCTTAAGTAGCATACCGGCATCCAAACATTTAATTCCTCCTCTGCCTTCTCCACTGTACAGAGAATTTCTTACTCATGCTTCCGAGGGCACTTCTATTTCAGGCACTATCGATCCTCCTGACCCCAAAAACCGTGTCCCAATATCTTCATATGGCCAAAAGAAATACACTATGTACCAGAGACAAGTGGAAGAAAAGAGATTTCTGGGAGGCACTCGGAAGCCTGAGATGACAATAGCTCTCTCCAGCCCCACTACTCTGCTGTGAATAGGAACCGGACCTGGTCCCAGAGACAATCACTGAATGCCAGGAATGAGGGTCACCTCACACAATGGCACAACACGATGCTTGCCATGACAGTTGCAACAGGACCTTCACTTGAACCACTCTGACGTTGAAGAATATTCAGAAGAACAAACTGGCCACATTCCCATATTTCATATTTTGCCTTGTTACACTTTTATTCTTGTGATCTTACCTCCAACTCTTACTTGCTACATTCCATTTCATTCCCTGCTGCTTCTTTTCTTTGGCCTTCCAACCATCAGCTTTGTATCTTCAATCTTTTTTACACAGTGCAATCAATTTTCGTCAGTAGCTATATGAAAAGTCTCCCCAAAGCATTTTTAGCTGCTTTTCAACACCAATTGCAACATAGATGCCAACAGAATTCCTACCAATTGATATTTCAAAGGTTCTGATATGTCCTGCAGCAGAGTTCCTTGGGACAGATGTTACTGGGTTTTGACATACAAAGCGCGCTAATGTATTACGCAAATTCAGGGATGAAGAAGTCTAGCATAATGTCTCATATACATGTTCTTAACAGAAACATTTTCAAATTCAACATTTTTTCCTAGAAGTAGATATATCAGTAGCTCAGCATTAGCTGTCTTCAGATATTACAGAGTCAGAACACAAACCTTGATTATAGAATTTTTCTGCTTAAAATTTTTGATCACCGCAAAGACCTGAATTTTAAAAAGGGTATCATTGATGTTAATTCAACTGCTGAACGTACTATTTTATTTTTTTTTTTTTACTTGGAGCATCTCAAGCTTCATATCTTATTAAGGAATTACATATAAACCACAAATCTTAATAACTTTTATACTCTCAACATAAGAGAAAAGAAAGGGTTAGCACAAAGAACTTGCTAATGTGCATTAACATGTTACTAGCAAGTTTACTGAAAGGCATTTCTGCAGCAGATCAAAATCACTCATTTATGAAGGGTGGCAGATGTACATGGATAAACCTGCCAGAATTACTTGATAGTGCTGACGAGCAGAATTTACTGTGTCAACAGATTGCCCAATTTCAGGGGCGGGGGAAGAAAAAGAATCAGAACCCAGGCAGCAAATATTAAACTATCATATGAATCTGAACTTCATTTTTACCAATGCAACTAAACAGTTGCCTCCTGTCGATAGTATATTTCACGACTTCTTTGGCAACTTTTTTAAGTATAGGAGCAATCAACATTAACCCAGATCTCATACACAAAATTCAGCAGTTTGTATTAAAAAGAGCCTAACAGGAAAAAACCCACAAGTTTTCTGAGTCTCTAAAATCAGACTGTTACTCCAGCTACTGCTGAGAGCAATCTAAGTATTTGCTTTCAGTTGAACAGGAAAATACCAGGTTAAATTCACAGAGGAAAACAAATCAAGTTTCCTAATTTACATATTGGCTAATGCCTTAGCTTTTCAAAATCTTAATTTTAAAATCAAAGGAACTTTTCTTTAAAAACATTTATCTACCTTTTTTTTTTTTTCCTAGCAATGACTAAAACACCTGCTAGTTTAATTTGAGACAGTTTACAGTCACGGTAATAAAGTTGTGTATTCATTAAAGATATATCTCACCAACCAAACCACAGAAATAAGACCACTTACTGTTGGTGTCCCTACTAATTCAAATTTACTAGAATTTGTAATGTCTTACATGTAGACAATTTAAATAAAAGAATAATTGTAAATTCAAACACATTTCCCACTCCTAAAAAATGATCGAGAGCAATATTCACTAGCTTTTGTGTTGCTGTGTTCGTGCAACACGGTAGTCTCACCAGGCACATTGTGTCTGAAGCATAATCCTTCTCCAGACTTCAGTGCTACAGCGACACTGAGCAGCAGTTTCACCAGACGCAACTCCGCCTTCACTGAGGGGAGCCAATAAAAAATTAGCAACTCTCCCTTTAAACAGAATGAAGCAGCAAAATGAAATTTCAGGACTGACTATAAGGTGCCCTCATTGAATGGGACTGGAAAGCGCACATGAATGCATTTATTTTACTTCAACAATCTCTTAAAGTCATGGGGGGGGTGTGGGTGTGTATTTATTTTTTTTTAACTTTGTTTCTAATACTAAGTATTACTCTAGATGCTATTCTTACCATACTGATAAGTTAAAAATGTTTGAGAATTTATACTTTGTGGAGAAAGCAATTACCTAAAGAGAAAGCACATATGAACGATTTCGCTGTATTTCAAAACAGAAAATTTACATTTGTCCAAGCCTAAAGAAGCTGACATACAAGAAAATTGAGACTCGCTTCACCTTGTATAGATATAGCCCCAAGTGTATGCTCCGATTTTTTCAACCTAAAATGGATTTCACACCATGACAGGTTTCATTCTGCATTAAAATTGCAAATCTTCTATGTGGCCCAGTTTCAGCTGCAATTGGTCTGCTTTGTCGTCATAGATAAAAAAGTGAAGGGCACTGCAGCTTTAAATATTTCAGAGCTATGTAGCTAGTAAATAGACTCCATTGCAATATGGCTCTGAAGGTCGTGTCCTATTGTCTCTTTTCTCTGTAAATATTTTGAACGGCATAAAATGGTTTATCTTACACGATACCTCCCTGCCATTTCTAAATCACATCAATTGTATTGGGCATTTCCTTGCTGGAAAGGACAGATACGCCACTCTTTCCATACACACCCACACTGCTTCTAGATGTATTCAAAATGTCCAGTGTGAATATAACAGCAGGGTGCATATCTCAGACATGTACAGCTTTTGAAAGGTTACACGTTATGCAAACAGACTCCCTGTTAAATCCCATCTCAATGTAAGGACAAGTTGTTATTTCAATGGTGATAAAATAATTAACCGGATTTTAGGTCAAGAAGCATCTCCGGTTAAAATTAGCATACCAATTATAAAACTGAAGCCAGCAATTTTAACATCTCCCGTTTCTCACATATGGGAGAATATAACAAAAAAAACCCCATCACACACAGAGCACCAACAGAATGTAGTCTGCCAAACCTGTTTTTCATAAAGGAAGGCTACCGCTTTTTAGATGCTAAACCCCCCCCGAAAACATCAAACAACATTTAAAATGACATTTAAAAATAAGTTACAAGAAAAATAAGACTGTAAACTCCAGCCAGAATTTGTGTATGCTCTCCCTGGGATCAGCCCCACTCTTTCATATAAGGTGACTATTCAATACAAATATGAGTTAGGGAGATGCTTCTCAGAACAGCAACAAGAAATACACCCCTTCAAAAACCAACTTGGTGACAGCTGTCCCCCTGGAGAAGGTACATGTAGTCATTTACCTGAAAAGGCAACAGATTGTTGCCATTGTCCGTCCTGAACGCGTTGTCTTCCATCCAGGATTTGGGGGTCAAGGGTGCAGCCCGAGGGAATTTCGGAGGGGCAATGACATTGCTAGAGAATGGTTTTTTAAGGGGTGAAATGGGATTGAGGGGGGAGGGTACGCCGACCCCCACTCCCACACCGACCCCCACTCCAACTGCCCTTCGAGGGTCCCTGCCAGCTTGCAGCCCACCCCAAGGGTTGGAAGGTGTACTCCAAGCTGCATTTTGGTGGTTATTCCAGCTGGAGGAGGAAGAAGAGGAGGCAGAGGAGGAAGACGGTTTGCTGGTCATGATGGGCTGATGGCTGTAAGCAGCATTTCTCTGGGCAAAAGGTGCCTGATTAGGGCTCACAGGTGACCTCCGCTGCTGCTGCTGCTGCTGCGCTTGCTGCTGCTGCTGTTGGTGTTGGTGGTGTTGAGTCTGAGCTAGGCCAATCTGAGGCGAGAAAGTGCCACCAAATACAGGGTTGACATGGTGCGGAAAATTCTGGAAAAGCATTGTCCCATTGACTGGAGTAATCCCTTGGAAAAAGCTATCATCCACCGTGTTTGTGGTCCCTGTAGACCAGGTGCTGCCGAAGGAGGGAGACAAGGAGGTGCCAGCTGCAGGTTCTTGTTGAGGCTGGTGAAAGCTCAAGCCAGGCAAAATGGGAGACTCCATCTGCATCTTCTCCTTGCTATTTTGGGAAGGAGCCGATGTGCCGATACTAGTCACTGAACTGTTGTCTTCTGGTTTAGGTGTCTCCGACGAGATGGGTGTAGAAGGGGCTTCTGCTGAGTTTGGATCTTGCTGCTGCTGCTGCCGCTGCTGTTGGGGCTGGGCTTTGCTTTTGTCCATCAGTAAATCATCCTGCATGGTTTGCGCAGCTGAAACAGTAGGGGAAAAAAACACAAAGACAGATTATTAACATTGTTATTCATACCACAAACCGGGCTGTTTTAATCATTTGCCGACCAGAAATCTCGTCTTACTGCTAGTGATATGCGACAGCAAGTTGCAAGGCAAACCCGTAATCTTCCCCCTCCCCCATTTAGGAATATGTAACCTTCGATCGAGCTCGACTGCCTTTAAAATATTTTTTAAAATGCTTCACCCTTTTTGATGTCTTGTTTCCCTTCAGTCTAAAAGAGAGATGTACTTATAGGGCAGAGATATACAGCAATTTCGCCACGTCTCTTTTCTCTTACACCGGAACTCAGCGCTCTCACCCTGCAATGAGAAACTGATTCTGGTTCCTGTTTTTCCAAGCACCCTCCTCCTCCTCCTCCTCCCCCTGGCTATTTGCATACGTCAATAAATACTGCCGCGTCCTTCAGCAAGGTTAAAAAGACACCAGTCTTCGCTCTTCTCCACCCCCTTTTCTAAAGGGGATCTTTAAAGGCGCCGGTACCGATTTCCCTTAATTAATAAATGAGCATGGTTGCGGTGTGTCCGAGAACGCGGGCACGGAACCCCGCTCGGGAGCGGTTCTTGGCCGCAACAGCCTTTTCTGGCTGCTTTCTGCCGCGGGCAGGGGCCGGGGGGGGGGGGGGGGCAAGTGGGTGCCCCCCCCCCCCCCCCCCCCCAATGTGGAGACACCCCATGAACAAAGCCGCCCACCGGTGTCAGATTTGCCTTCAGTGACCTTACGATCTTTCCGTGTAAAACGCTATTTTACATCAAAGCAGCCCTTTGCTTCAAGGTATTTCTACTCGCTACATTTCTCCCTATGTGAAATCCGTAATTTCTCCACTGGAAAAAAATAAGGTCAAAATGAGTAGATCTGGTAGTATTATTAGACTATGAGGTTTCTTACGTTTTCACAATGAAAAATAAAAATAGGACAAATTGAAATACTTAAAATATAGACATGCCACATCTTAAAAGCCATCTTTATATGCATAAGATAAAGACTTGCGATGCAAATTATTTGCTAAATCGATACATAACTTTACACTTTAAAAAGTAAATGTATGTAGAACTCTTGAGTCATATCTGCAAGAAATGGTGCTTCGTATGAAATAGGAAAGATCATATAATTTGATTATTATTTTGAAACACAATGCATATACAGACATCGATGAACAGCAATTGGATGAAACTAGAACAGGAACCTCCACGTTTTGCCGACTTTTAGTCAATTGAGGAGATCATTCTAAATCTCAAAAGTATTTTAAACGAGCCAAAAATCACTTACTTTAATTGAGTAACTATGTCAAAGATGGTCATTGCTGAATACCTAATTGCATTTCTATCGAGTTAATCATATGACATTCCTCAGATTGCATTTTTTAGGACTGTTGTTTTAATGTAACAAGATAAAGCCAAATCAATTAACTGTTAAAAAACGTGCCAAAGAGTGAAACTGACAACCCTCTCCCTTCTTGACATCAACAGTTTTCAGATGGTGCATGTGTATCTTCAACATTTTTTTGTTTCTTTCTTTTAAATCTCTTCTGAGCCATACACACCCTTTTTAGTTAAAATGAATGTCAGGACAAGTTTCTGCTACCAATTAAGTTACTGCTCATGCTCCCCATTATTTACCTGTTCAATATGTAAACTGAACAGCAAGGGTTCATTAACAGACCATACTGTGAGACAACATTAAGGCAAGTTCCCAAGAAGAATTGAGTAAACTATTGCATCTGTAACAGGCAGTGCTGCTGCTTCTAGGGGTGCAGTTTAAAGCAATACTGCAGTGAGCCATAATATACCAAACTCGGGGTAGCTTTCCATTAACTTAATTTCTATCAAAATCACTATCACTCCTAAGGCTACATAAAATTACTGATGATTCCACATTAGAAAAAAATTATATTTATTCCTCCCCTGGTTCTGAGCTATCAGTACAAATATATATTTAGAGAGAAAAACAGCAGCTGAATATTAAAATTCTGTCGTCAGTAAAGTATATTTAAATCAGTTAGTCACCAGGTTATCTATAGTGGCTAGCACAGCAGTTGCTTCAAATGTGTACCTTGACTTCACTAGTTGTTTTTGAACTTTATCCTAAGGACTATAATCCATATTCATTTTTCATATTGCTTCCTAAAGGTAAAAATCACTGCACAATTCAACCCTCTTGTCAAGGTCAACACCTACCTTTAATGAATGAAGCCAGTCTGAACGGAAGAACACTGGGATTATTAATAAATGACTTAGAAGCAGGCCAGCCAATGTCTAATATTGGACCAATATGCAGTACCTCTTGATTATTTGATGGTGTTAAGTATTTGTACAAATTTACAATCCAGTATAGGAAATTATATCCCCACAGCAATACCAGCTCCATTTGCATGCAGTAACCCACACAGCCAACAGAAATTTTTAAGGAACAGTTACCTTTGAATTTTCTGTATTTACAGATCAACAAAATGACAGTATATTTATTTTCTTCTTTCAGGTTTGGTATGTGACAGATAGTCGACTGCCCTGGCAAGAGCACTTTGACAGCGGCAGGCTTTTAGCGCATGCTCTGCCCAGGAATCATGGGCTTTGAAGTCTCATCTACTGATGGCTTTTCCCTGCTGCCTACCCTGAGAGGAAAGGGCTACAAAGGGGAAAAAAAAAAAAAAAAACCAACAAAAAACCCTACGTGCACAGTCCCTCTTTCCAGGGAAAACTGCTGCAATCTAGATTACCAGCTCAGAGAAAATAAGTAACTGTCAGATTGAGCTGAAAGGGAGTAATTAAGTAAGAGCTTTTAACAGTTGCATTTATAAGCATTTCCAAACTTCTAGTGTAAGAAATTAATGACAAGCTCACACTGGCTATAAAATACACAGCTGTTACAAATGAGACTGTATCAGGTTGCTTAGATGAAGAAAATATTAAATAATCACCTGTCATAATGTAATTTCTCGAAGCATTCTGAAACTCAAACACAAATAGGTCGGGTATGAAAATGTAAAACAAATCAAAAGCAGCACATAGTACAACTTTTTGGCTATTTGAATAGTTTCCAATTTCTAAGTTACTACTTGTTCATTACTGCATTATTGTTACTCCACTGAAAATTCTACCAAAAAAAATAAGCCACTCAGAAAAAAAGGTGCAAATTTTACTATTTAACATTCAAACTATTCTGTACACCGTCATTCCACATTCCAACTACCTCCCTTCCACTACCCAGCTACCTCCAACCTCCACATCAATACACAGCCCAGCAGGACTTCCTCTCATAAAATATTACTCTTTTGATGATTAATGTAGATGGATAAAGTTTTCAGAATTTTAGCAGCACTAGTGTCCTGTCTTGCACTGGTCCATGAATTATTCTGGATATTTATTCTTGGTAATTATTCATAATACTAGTTACTTAGGACCAAATACTAATGCTTGCACAGAAATAACATAGTTGAAATCAGAAGTGTGAAAATACCAGTGTTTAATAAAATTGCAGGCTGATTTTTCAAAGAACTAAACATGCATAGCTTTGTGGGTGCAAGAGAGATGACTAAAGCTGAGAAAGATAAATTAGGGAAGTTGAAAATGGGTTGTTAAAATACTTAATGTCTCTGCTGTCTACAGTCTGTTTATGTTGGACTGCATGGTCGGCCTGCCTTAAATCAATGCTGTAATTAAGAGTTTCTCAACACTTGCTCTAACCTGTTTGTGCTACTCTGAATCATTAAGGGCAGGAAAAGTGCTTTCTTACAGCAGCTGAAAATGCCTCATTTGTTGAAATACCCCAGCGAGCACAAGGCTGGCTCTGAGTGGTCTATACCCCTCCTTTACGTCCCTATTTACTTCTGGGTTACTGTTTTTCAGATTATTTGAGGGTTCCTGTGGAAGAGACCGCACCCCTGACTGTCAGTTCTTCCCAGGACACAGCTTCACTTTGTAGATCGATTATTATGATAAGGAGAATGGTCATTAGGATATTCACAAATGGAGAAGCACTCCAGGACCATAAAGACAGTATTTGATCAACTAGCTACTAGAAGAAAAACTTTTTTTGTTTCTACCAGCCAACTATTTCGTAACTGGAAGTTAAAGGATAATAACAGCAGCTGTATCAAAACACAAGAGCTTAATCCAATCTGGTATCTGAATTACTTGTCCTGGGCCAGTTCCAAAGAAACAAATGTAGGAAAGGCCCAAATAAGCCCAGATAACTCAATTAACACTGTATTGAGTATATTATTTTTTTTGGTATGAAATACACTGTGAAGCAATTTAAGCCTACTATGACTAATAAACCATGCTAGGTTTTTTTTTTTCCCAGAAAGGGAATATTCCGACTAGCTTGAAGGTTAAAACGAAGATTTATGTTACTGACAAAATTAGTTTTATTGTACAAACATTTTTCTCAGTTTAGATTTGTTTCATTTTAGCTTAATTCAGGGCTCCCTGTCTTTTTAAGGATGGAATCAAATAGATATTTTTTGTCTATCTGATCTTGTAATTTAATTTTAATTTTACATATTACTATCATAGCATTTAAAATGCAGTTTTGCCAAAACAGAATACTTTGATCTTGCCAGGTTACTTAGCTTTGTTGAAAACAGTGAATAATTCCAACATTCTTAATGTTGTCAGATCAAAAGAACTGTATAAAGGTACTGGTCCTTCATTATTTGGTCTCTTTTTCAAGCCTTGCTGAAATGGTCAGATAAATATTTAATACACCTCCATATTATCCTTACAGTAATTGCTTTTCAACTTGTTTCTTAAGCTTAATTCTGTATAAATTTGTTATCAAACAATTTAGTATTTTAAAAATTGTTCTTTTGACGTAAATCTGATAGCCAAATTTAGGGCTCAATTTTAAGTCCTAAATAGCTTACAGCGGTTTTGGAGATTTTCATTAAGGTCTGTACTTGCCTTCAAACGTGCAGTTTTACTTAATTCAGAATGGCTGCCATCTCCAGTTAGTACCAGTGAGGCTGAACTCGGCAAGTCTCGGTTACTAGAAATCATTTTCCCTCATTTTGCACTAGTGAAATGGAGTCTGTTCCCAGGAGAGTTCTCTTGGGGCTCAAATGCAGCTACCGCAGGTGAAGGTGAGGGGCCCAATGAACAAAGACAACTCTACTAGGGAATGATATGGGAAGGAATAGTTTAAGAAATGAAAAAACTGCAAGAGGCAACCTGAGATTTATAGTGGAAATTGCCAATGCAGAGAAGGAAGCATAAAGAATAAGAAGTGGACTGAAAATGAAGAGAAAAAGGGGATGAGGGAGAGCGACTTGAAGGAGGAGATTGTTGGGGAGAATAAAGCAAGTGTTTGAACAGAGCAGCTGTGTATCCGGTCTTGTTAAGGGGAAGAGATGAGGATGGAATGACAACTCTTGCTCTGTCAGGAAATAAGTTTTTTTCTCAAATCTAGAAACAGGTGGTCATATATGTATTTTAAGATAATACTTTGATTCTGAGAAGAGCAGACAAATGGAGAACACATACCCCAAGCTGTCCAACAAACTCCTGAGCAATAAAAAGGCACACACCGGTTTTTAAATTTCAGGATCTGTAAACTATTTATGCGATGTTAAGAGCTCTGCCATCACAGAATCGTAGAACATTTTGGGCCAGAAGGGATCTTTAAAGGCCACCTACTCCAACCTTTCTTGCAATGAGCAGGGACATTTTCAACTAGACAAGGTTGCTTAGAGCCCCATCCAGCCTGGCCTGGAATGTTTCCAGGGACGGGACATCCACCACCTCTCTGGGCAACCCGGACCAGGGTTTCACCGCCCTCACTGTATAACAATTCTTCCTTATGTCTTTCAGTTTAAAGCCATTGCCCCTTGTCCTATCATGTTTTTACATACCTCATTATGCTTTCATATTTTATGGTTGGGAAAAAAAAAAACAAAGGAAAAAAAAAAAAGGTCCAAACCTACCAAGTGTTCACTATTTGACCTGATACTTCAGTTTTGTCCAGTTTTGTCATCCCTCCCCATGCCAAGGGTAGAACAAAGCAGTCAGCTTTGTCACAGACTGTTCTTCAGCCTCAAATGGTGGCCAAGTGATCCTGGGTTCCGGTTACATGTCTTCAGATAAGTATTGTTCACAGCCATTATTACTCATTGTGACCTCATAGCTTTATCCCAAATGGCAGGCAACTACCATATCCTTCCCATACAAAGCAAAAATACAGAAATCATAGGAATAAAAACAGCTTCCCTATTTCTGTTTGTAATGTTTGAGAATAAACATATAAACCTGAACATTTGGCCCGTCTAGCTGGTTGGTGCTCTGGCCAGTAGACAGTGCGCTTATACCACACCAAGATTAGGAACAAGACACTCGGATACCTAATATTGCTCTTACGTTTCATGAACAGCTGTAATTGGGACAGTGTGTATTAGGTTCTCTTCCAGGAAGTCATGCCCATGTGGTTTACTCAGGCCACTGTACTTCCAAGATTTCTCAGCAGTGCAAGCAAAACCAAATTTTACTGTCCCAATAATAAGTACAAAATAAATTTTCTGGGAGAGGATGTCTGCATGATGCCTTCTTCCTACTTGCTTCCATACATACTTCCTGTAAAGAATGTTTATATCACTGTAACTACTTTAGCATTGCTGTTTATTATATTTGTAGCAATTAGAAAATAAACACCTTCCCTACTCTATACATATAATACAGTTTACAAGTCCAAGTCCGAATATTATACACACATTTTTACACCACTTTCCTCTCAACAGAGTCTAAAAACCAGACTGATTTTTCCCTAGCTAAGGCAGCACAGTTGAAGAATCCAGTATATTCACTAAAGTCTCCTTCCGATTTCACCTGATCCCTGCACTCCTCTACATCCACTGTGGAAACGCTTGTCTCAATCGAGAGCAGACGAGGGTTGAAGCAGCCGTACAATTGTGGGGTTGGCCCCATAAATTACTACCTCATACAGCAACTGCAGTATGACAAAGTTGGCATTTACACAAGGCACCAGGAACTAGTTGCGCGTAACAAAACTTATTATAAAGAGCTATTTATTAAAAATGTACACACATATATGCTTATATATAACCTGAAAAGGAAAATTCAAAGTTGATCTTTACAAGCCAACCTTCAAAGGAATCTTAAATGTCACAACTGCCTCTGAAAACCAGGATCTCGCCCTTTGCTTGGGAATGTGACATTTTGCAGAACCGTCACATGCAAACACACGTACACTTGGACCAAGGGGTGGCAGACAGAGGCCTGTGGCATACAGAAACGGGACAGCAGCTTCTCTCCAGCTGCCATCTGCTTCCTTGCTCCATAAAGGCTTTTCAGGTTCCAAATTTCCAGTTTCACAGACTGCAATGCTCTGTACTGACTTCAGAACATACAGCAAATTTTGAAAGCACATTAGAAGGATGTTTTCCTGTCAGGAAGCAGGCCTACCAACAGAAACGAGAACCCTGTCAATACCACCGGCCTCCCCACACCTCACCCGGTTTGGGCACAGAAGCCAGCGGCCACCAGGCCTCCATCGAGCACCAAGGGCCACTTACAAGGGCGCCGGGTGCTTGTCCTGGTCATCGCCAACAAACCCGCCGAGGCGGATTAACGTCCCTTCCGCCGAGCCGGTCGCCGCCCCCGGGGGCAGCCCAGCCGGATCCCCTCCTCCCTCGGGCCTCTCCGCCCCAGGGGCGGGTGCCGCGGGGGACCGCACAAGGGGCGGGCGAGGAGGCGGCGGGGTGCTCCGGAGGGTGCTGCCTCCCTCCGCCCGTGAGGCGGGACGGCGGCGGCACCGCTCCCCTCACGCGTCGAGGGGACCAACGGCCGCTGCGTGAGGGCCCTTCCCGCTCCCCCAGGCCCTCATGGGGGAACGCGGGCGGTGGCCGCTAAGGAGGGCACGGGGCCGGGCCAGCGGCTGACCTTCCCCCCGCCCGTCACCGCGCTCCCCTACCTGCCCCGCCTGCCGCGCCAGGCAGCAGCTACCGACGGCGGCGAGGAGCGGCCCCGCGGGGAGGGCAGAGGGCGGGGGCTGTGCCCTGCCGGACCTTTAAGCTGCCGGCGGCGACGGGACTACGCTTCCCGGCAGGGCGCGGGGCCGCCGCCCCCGCCCGACGCAGGCGCGCTGTGGTGACGGGCGCCGCGGCCGAGCTCGGCGGTGACCTCACAAAGGCGTCGGCGGCGTCCTGCCCCAGCTACCGGCCCTGCGCCACCTCCGTGCCCGCCGCAGGCCGGTTCCGCTGCCGTTTCTCTCGCTTCCCCGCCGCCGCACGCGTAACCGCCTTTGCGAGGCTGTGGGCCGCTGGCCGGGCCCGTTCCTCCTCCCGGGAGCCATGTCTGAGCAGACGGGCTTGGCCCTGCCACAGACCATGGACAGGTACGGGAGGGCCCGGTACTGGGGCGCAGCGTGGGGGAACCCCCGGGGGTTGTGAGCCCCCCGCCTCTCTCGGGCCGCCCGCGGGGGTGGCTTCGCGCCGCCTCTGGCGTGTTTGGGGCCGCGGGGTCCCGCAGCCGTGTTTGGTGGCGGGAGGGGGGGGGGCGCTTGGGCCGGTTTTGCGGGTGTGGTTTCGCTTCTTGGCTTCTGGGAAAGTTCGCTGGCATGGGAGGAGCCGCGGAAGGTGGGTAGTAACTGCGCGGAAGGCGCGCGGCGTGCGGGAGGACGGCGGCGCTGGGCAGGAGGAGCGGAGTCCGGGGTGGGGGGGATGGAGCGCACTAACCTGCACTAACCTGCACGTAAAATACAGCACCGAAAGAGACGGCTAAGGCTCGACTGGCCTTGCGCGTTTTGTTGCTGGTTCTATGATCTTTGAAAAAGCCTATAATTGCCTTTTGGACTGTTGTTAAAAAAGTACAATGTAAAAATATTTGGACTTAAATGTAGAGGAGGAAAGACACTAACTCTTAAATTATATTTATTACACTTGTTTTCTCTTTATGCTTTTATTTGAATATGTAGTACTTTCACCCAGTTCTGAGGACTTAAGATTTGTTATATGTAATTTTGAGTCATCCAGAAAGCCCTTAGGACCCATGCCTATAAGCGGCATAAACATATTGATTGCCTGCTACTGCAGGAGCTGTGATAGCCTGGTGTCTCAGAAGGTGGGGACCCAAGAGGAATCTGTCTTCTGTTGATGAACCTGTCAAGTTTCATCATGAGGCAGTGAAAAAAAAAAAACAAACCCTGGTGTTTTTCTCCTTTCCAGGTCACCTCTAAGGAAAGAGGGTTTAGCGAAACACAGGCTATATTAGCGAATATTGAGTATTTAGTGAATTTTTAGCGCATTTAGTGTGAGGCAGGGGCAGAACTTGTGGAACCTGGGAGGTGAGGATGAGAAGTTTCAGTTTGATGTAGAAAGTGGATAAAAAGTGAGCTGGGGAGGGAGGGAAAGTTGTTTGTGTTTTAGAAAAACTGAAGAAGTGAGAGATTACAATGGGATGATTTAGGTTACAATTTTGAACAATGCCTGTCGAGGAGGCTGGCAGTCAGGTACCATAAATGAATTTCCAAGAACTAACAGGAAGGAGGTAGGTTTTTAGAAATACTATCAGCAAAGTATTCAGTTTGATAGGCTTCCTGTGAATGTAGGCAATAAAGAGTTAAGGAAGATGATAAAATTGGGAGGAAGAAGATGATAGAACTATTGTGCAGGAGCGGGGGGAAGGAAAAGATCAGGAAGAGTATTGCAGAATCGACTCCTCTGAAACAACAACAAAAAAATCTCATTCTTATCCTGAAGTTTGTAGTACAATAATATTTAATGTTTTATGGTTTTGAGTTTTAGACAACCGTGATACTCTTGGTGGATTCCCTGGTGTCTCTGGCTCATGAAGTCCTAGTTCACCCTTTTGGAAATGGCTTTAAGGTGGTGTTTATAATCTGCGTTGTGAACAACTGTTAAATTAAACAGTTAATTAAAAAGGGAAGTTAGTTAACTAGTGGCCAAACCAGTTTACTGTTCTTCGTTTGTTATGTGTAATGGCTATGCAATGCTATACACCTAATATTCTTGTAACCTTTCAGCTTTGTGAAATTGTAATTTGTATCTCTGACCACTTTCAAAGACTCTTCCCAGTAAACTTGGAGTAACAGAGTTGATATCATGTAAAACAAGTGTCCCTGGCTTCCTTAATAAGGGCAGTATGGGAAAAATTTTAAGTACCTAGGTAGCATAAAAAGAGGTATGAAGAGAGCCTGCAGCTTTCATGTAAGAAATTATTGGGCTCAGTACAGGAAACGTAGTGAACAGAAACAGTAGTGTGAGAAGTGGTGAATGGAGGGATAAGAAGGAGCCAAATATTTAGGATCTGAATTTAATTCCGTGTAACACAACACCAATAGAAAGATTTTTGAATAATCAAGACCTCAAAATGCAGTTGGTGTAAATATTGGGTTTATGGAGTGGAGTTAAGTTGGAAGAAACCAGTTTTCATTCATGTCTTACTTCTGGAGGTCATACGTAACTTCTCATGTTGCGTGTAGCGATGATCAAGACAAAGCTTCACTATTTCACATTCGGGGGTGTAACCCGTAGATGAATCATCTGTAGAGGTTCTGAGGGGCTGAAATGCCTCTACTATTCTGTTGTCTTTATTGCTAGTGGTAGACAGTTGTTTTCCTGGGTAAAAGGAAAAAGTGTGTATGCAGAATTTTAAAAGTATTGTTAATAGATTGCAACTTAAAGCACGTATTTTAAAATCAAATTAGGATCTCTTAGTGAAGGATGCAGAAAATAGCTTTGCAGTGAACAAAACTTTAATTTGATTCTAATAGTTAAGTCATTAGGGGGGAATAAATAGGATTTTCTTTTGTTTCCAATACCTGGGTGGTCACACTGAGAGGTGTGATGTATTATTCTATCAGGAGCAAGTATTGCTGCAGATCCAAATGTATACAAGGGTCAGAGCTCTTGGAGCAAGTGATTTGATTATGTATTTGTGAGAGAGAATGGTTGGCTGCTTCTCTTGAGTCTAAGACTGCACCTGTATGACTTTTGGGGGGGGGGTGGTGGTGTTTTTTTTTTTTCCCTAATAAAGCAATTTGGATTTATCCAGTGTAAGAGTGTCTTGATTGCATCTCAGAATGGTTGCCTGGGATTCATTGTACTTTTAGTACGCTTGAAGACAGTGGTTAGTGGTCTGTCCAAATAAAACCAAATGGTTTTATTGTTTTTAATCCCTTTATTCATATTGGTTTAATGCATAAATTACAGAATGACAGGAATTTCCATTAAAAAATGAAATTATGCGGCAGAGATTTTTTTATATGTTCTTAATCAATGTAAAAATGCTTTTCAAGATTTATTTAAATAAAAATCGCTAGATAACATTAAAATTCATTGGAAATTATAACAATTACTCTGAGTGCACAGGGCAAACTTTACTTGAAAGTCAATCCTAATGCATTTGTCAAAGTTTAGCAGGCAGAGGCCAATTGATATGCTATACATATCTTAATGTAAAGTCATTTTTTAAGGAAATACCTAGAAATATCATATTCTGAATGGTATTAGGATGTTGAACCTTTACAGTGAAATTCTCATGCCTAGTATGCCAAGATCATGAATTGAGTCAGTCCTCCTTGTGCTTTCAAATATAACCTTGAAAATACACAAAAAACCCTTTATCTTTTATGGGCTTTTTTCATGTTTCCTATTCAATTAGGCCCCGTAAATTTTCTGTCTCAGCACTGTTTAGCAGTAGTTCTTCCAGTAGAACAATTCTAATTGTTTCCTGTAGCTGCCCTGTGTATCACCTGTCATAACAGGTATTCTGGCTTCATAATGCATTTTTCAAACACTTTCATAGTTCTGAGTAACTTTGAAAATATGTTGAACTTCTTGGCAGATTTTGGTGCTCTAAAAACTTAAATCCTTTAAATACTTAGCATTTTTCCTGACAAGCAAAGTAATTTGCTTGTCAAATACAATTTGACTTTACCTCTCCTTTTTTTTTTGTAGTTGTGTTTTTGAGCAGAACTAATGTGTAAACTCAGTTTAATAGCTACATCTTGTCAGTTTGCTATTTTACAACTTTCTGTAATAGCTTGCCTGTTATTGCCAGGACATCAGTTGCTGTGGTCCTGTACGAAGTAACTTTCCTACCGAACACTCGAATGGGTCTTGTCAGAGTTGCTGTTAGAATAAATATGAAAAAAACAAAACTAAGAACTACTTATCTTACTATGCAGTCTTTTTACTGTGTTGGTTGAGCAGTCACTTACCGAAGTGACAAGATTTTAAAAAAAGTTATTAAACATCTACTTGCCATAATGAAGTCAGTGGCAAGCCCATGCTGATAGAAAACCTAGACTGTAAATTTTTCCATGAAAAAAAAATCTTCAATATGGTGAAATTTTTAAAAAAATATTGTTACTTTTATGATAAATGTATCATCAGACGGTGTCTCATCTCCTTGTCGCTGGAGATAATCTGGTCAATCCGCAGTCTTCAAAAAACCAAATGCTTGGCCACATACCAGCTTTTTCCTACCGATGTTACTTCCTATATCTATCTCAATGTTACTTGTAATGCTAAAATGTACTTGTATTGTTAAGCTTTATTCTCTTGACTTCAGTTGCATTATGCCTGGATTGTTCTTCCAGTTGGTTATATCAAGAGTTCAGAATGCTGGGGTTCTGTAGGCTTCTTCTAAAGCATGTTCTGCAGTAGTGATTTGTGATACTCCTTATACTGTCTAAATGACAGCTCCTGCTCCCTCCTCCCCATGCATTTGCCAGCTGGCCAGAACGTGGTCACTTCTCCCTTCTGTTAATAAAAATGTTGACGAATAATGGGTTGAAGGCTTGTGAAGGTACACGCTGAAGAATCAGTATACTGGTAATTTTAGCATGGCTTAACTTTTGAATTATTATGCTTTATTTTCTGAATGGATAGTAGTTGGTTCAGCTGTAGTGGATATGTAGCCCTCCTTGGGAGAAACTAGAGTAACAATAAGACTGTTGTGTCTTCTATTTTTACCATTCCTTATTTAAAGGAGACAATAGACTTGATATTGCAGGTAGACTTTAAAAGCAATTAAAAGATAAAATGCAGAATTGTAGTTGGCTTAAGAAATTCCTAATACTGTCAAGAGAGAAATGTTATCGCAACTAAATTTTCTCTTTGCCAGAGCACTGATTTGTCAGAAAAATGATAGCAGTTGAGGTTCAAAAGTTGCAAAATAGCAATTTCATGGATTTTCTAGTTTAGTTTTCTGAACTGTCATCTGATTCCATGGTAATTGTCTTTTTAATTATTTTTTTAAGGAAAAACCCATATGCATTGTTTTTGTACGTAATTTTCAGTTGGTTCCTTCAGTCCAGTTAGCAAGTGTGGTGGTGTTTGTGTTGTCTTTTCCTTCCTTGCGTGGAAGTACAGGCACTGATTTAGGTTTATCTGGACAATTAGCTGTTGCTACTTCAGTAACCAAACACACAGGTTTGGATGAAGACCTTAGTGCTACAAGCTAGGCAATGTAATTAGTGCAATGTGGTCCTTGATTTAAGACCTTTACTCTGAACTCCTTAAACTGACACTGGATGTACTGCACTGTGAATCATCTCACTGACTAAAGCTGACACGTGAGTGAATCTTTGTAGGAGAGGAGTTCAACAAGATAAGATATGCAGAGTAATAAACACCATAAAACACTTTACAGGAGCTATGTAGTATTTTTACTTTTCCCAAGCTATTCACCATCTCTGCAGTTATTCAGCCTACATTTTTGCACTGATTCAGCATGACTCTCTTCATTGCCCTGCCTGAAGGAATTGCTTTTGTTCTACACAATGCAGTTAACATGTCAGCATGTTATTTATAAACTATGTTAACCTTTTGACTCTCGTTTTATGTGCATTATATTTCCATCTTTGATGTCTGCTTAGATATGCTTAGGAACAAACACACAGGTTTTAATTGCTGCTTAACTGTTAACTTCTACCTGCAGATAGAAAGCAGATAGAATTCCTCCTCTTTAAGCATGGGGAAACTCCCAAGAGACCATCACTTTTGCTACTAAAAGTCTCAGTATTCCGTGTATTGCCAAGGCATTCAAATAGTATTTTCATACCCTGTATCTGCTTCATCTCAAAAAGCTATCCAAAACCCTGGTTATTGATGTCTTCCACGTAAAAGTGCTCAGACCCATATAATTAACTGTGATTGTTTCCTTTGGCATGGCGTCTTACAGTGTTTAATCTTTCTAGAAAAAAGATCAGACCCTCTATATCAAAGCCGTAATGTTGTCTTTATATAGCTTTCTGACGTCCTGTTATAAATGCCTTCTCCAGAAATCTGAATACTCTTGTTTAGAAGTGGATATTTTATATTAGCCTAAAATGTGCCAACATAATTTAGGCTTCTGTGACGGATACAGTTACCGCGGGCCATGTGCTGAGTGCGTGTGACTCTTCCACCACGAGCGCTGCCCTCAGCTCTGCAGAGCGCCAAGAGTCGCTTCATGGCACCGTCACACACCTTGTGTTTTTTTCACATTTGTTCTTTAATGTCCCAAGAATATATATCTTCTTGGCTTTTAAAACTTTTTTTGGTAAATTTTAGGTCTGGAATTGTTCAGCTTTTTATTATGTATGTTAGGAGGATATATGATGACTGACTTAGGTTGAACTTTTTAGTTTGCTCTCTTATACTGTAAATTCTCCAATAAAAACAAGAAGTTAGAAACTGAGAATAACTTTAGTAACAGTGTCTGTTTTATGAATTCTTGAGTTCAAAGCAATTTGCTTATTTCAGAGTAGTCTTGCCAATTTTCATGGCTTTTGGAATACACTTCCTATTTTTCTTCTCTTTTCTGTGGAAGAACATAACAGAAAAATTGCTTACCCTGTGTGGTCAGTTTAGCCATGAACTTCTGTAGGCACACGTACAAAAATTGAAGTTTTATTTCACAGTTATCTTACCTAAGAATGGAATGTAAAGTGAGTAGCCATAAGTTTGGTTTCTAACAGGTTAAGTGTATGCTAATGCGTTTAGTTTTGTAACTAAAGATACAGTGCCTAAAGATTAATTTGTATTTTTATATTACCCGTGTGATACTGGAAAATTTCTGCAAGAGACTGAGCTCATGTAACGCAGGCTCTGTGAATGGAACATTATTTGCATTTATCTTTTGCTTGTCACAGCAACAGCTTAAAAGCAGAACGGTTCCAGTTTTAGACATGTTGAAGTTGGTCTATTCCCTGTGTATGTCACTCCTGATTTGTAACATCTGTCATCTACTGTGCACATGTACCACAAATACCAGTATTGGTGTATTTCTCATGCAACTCTCTTCCCCTTTCCCCCAGTGCAGAATAGCATTGTTTAATGCTAGTTGAATAGAAACTACATATTTTTATCTTCTTTTGAGACTGGGAATTGTATTTAACACTCCAGTTCATAACAGCAGATGAAAAACATCTTGATACTGATGTTTGAAAACACAGATATGGTTAATGCTTGATTACGGGAGCTAATAAGTAAATGTTAACTTCTGTTACGGAAAAGTAAATCCTCCAGGAGATACGAAGGACTAATGCTTGCTATGCTTGTCTCAGAACTTGATGGAGTAAAAGTTAAAAGGCAGAGCTAGGAGTGAAGGACAGGCCACAGAATCCTGCTGGCAACTTTCTAGCTTGGATAAAATTAAACCTTTGACTGCCAGCTGCCACCTATTGTGCTCGAATTGTGCCTTACAAGGCTTGTACGGCCTTTGCTTCTACCCAACCTAAAGAAAATGTAGACTAGCTGTAAAAATACCAACCTTTCATTCTAGACAAAGTAAGCTTTTGCAACCAGTTATTCAGGCATACCCCTTTTGCAAAGATTTAAAAAATTCAGTTCTCTAAAGGCTTTGTTTAATATTACCATACTCTCATCAAATTTTCCTTTTGAAAAGTAAGTCACCAAGGCTCAGTGGCCTTGCAATGAGCCTCTAAAATACAAAGAGCTTTGCTGTTACAAACATCTGGTTTATTTCTTAAGGGAGGGAGGGAAAACAGGGCCCTCCTAAAAATGTACAAGGGACAAATCAGGTAAAAATATTACTTCACCCTCTCTTTAGCAGGGATACCTAGGCTAGACTTGCATTCTGTTGTGACCAGGTCGTGCCCCTTTCGCACAAAAATCTTATTCCTGCTGATTCTTTTAAACTCAGGAAAAGGAAGTGTTTAGCAGTAGCATTTGAAGCATTTCTCTTGCTTTTTGAGAGTACAGTTTGCTGTGTTCCCCTACTGAAATTCTAGGCAGCTCCAAGCAGCCTGTGTCATATGCTGCTGGGTAACTCCCTTGATTTTTCCAAGATCCTGGTCTTTCCACTTAAACATGATCGGACAGTATTTAAAGCATAGCTGGCAGCTATGCTGAAGCTTATCACTGTTCTTCACCAAAGATATTTTATCTGTCAGTATAGACTATGCATAAAAATTTGTTTTAGAAGCTTATGAAAAATTGCCTTTTCCAAGCAGCAGATCTGTGGGTCATCCTTTGGAACAATGCCTTTTTATGGCCAATTATCAAGTGCTTTCCATCACTTCTTCCAAGAGACATTTTCACCCCTCGCTGCGTTGGCTCTCTGCTATCATTGCTATCAGTTATGTTTCAGCCTTTTCACTTTTTTTTCTTTTTGGGTGTGAAATTCAATTGCAAAAAGCCACTCAGTCACTAAATGTAAGCAGAATTCTGATAGGAAAATACCAGGAAGTTCCTGTTGCTTTCAGGGAAAGCGGTGTGCTTTATGATATGGCAGAAATGCAGAAAAGTTTTCTTAAAGAGGTTTCTTATATTTTATGAAGGACCTGTAATGAGAGGAAAAAATGCTTTTTAGCTTATGGCTATAGAGCCCGTCATGCATGATCAAATTCACATTTCCCACAGTACGGGTTAGGTCCTGCTAAAAGTCCTGCAAGAATTTTCTGTTGTTGGAAGTTTCCTGGTTTTGCTTACTATTCATACATGGGTGCCACTGAACATTGGGGGAAAAAATTCCAGGGGTTTTTGCATTTTTCTTGCAGTCCTGAATATTTGAAACCAGCCTATGAAGCAGTTGTGCTGTTCCAGTCTCACAAGGTCTTTTCCATGATGTGCTGGGGACACAAGGGTATCTGCTGGGCTTGGGGCATTCAAGGTTTCTGCAAACTTGTATAGTGTATATATAACTAACATACTGCTTTTAAATTGCCTTTTTGTATTGTTCACACACTCATGCCTGCTTGAAAACAAAGCTGTATAATAGAATCATCTAGGTTGGAAAGGACCTTTTAGATCATCTAGTTCAACCATTAACCTAATACTGCCAAACCCACCACCAATTCAGCTCCCACAGACTGAGGCAGATTTAATTTAAATAACATGAATTAGATCTTTGTTCTCTCTCCCATGTAAGACCAGTTTTGGGAAAAAAGTAATGTTTAGGAGGAATGTGACCCAATGAAAAGGAAAGCAGTCTGCTGGAGGTATGTCTGTTGGTGCCAGAGGATCTTACTGGTGTGTTGGACCTGTAAGTCCAACCAGGTACAGGAGAGAGTGGCATCCTCGCTGATTAGAAACTCCTTTGGAGAAACCTATTCTTGGGCAGGGCTTGGCTTTCTAGATCAGTCATAGAGCATTTAGAGCGTAGGATCCCTAGTCTTTGATGCAACTTCCTCTCCATCCCTTTTGCTCTTAACATATGCAGTGTTCTGAAAAGTTTGTCTTTGGTAGAGAAAAAAAACAGGTGTGATAAATGAGTTATTCTCAGAGTCAGAATATATTTTTTGAGACCACAGGGCATTAGATGCTGGGGAACTGAATCTAAAAGGCATTTGTAACCCTATATTCAAAGATGAAATAATTATATTGGCGAGTTTTCTTGTGTATGTTTTGTTTTGGTTTTGTTTTTAAGCCAAGGAAGTGTGGAAAAATACATTAGTGTTATTGATTTAGCTCTGTATAAAGTCATCAAGGAAAAAGGTTTGAGTTTCTATCAGAAACAGTGCTTTGTTCCTCCTTGTCAGCCTTTTCTATTTCAGGTTATCTGAGCAGCAGCCTGATTCAGTGGTAAGAATCGAGGTCATATTTTATTTAGTACAAGAAAATGGAAAATCTGGCAAGAACCAAGATGTTTGTTTTGAAATGGTTTTATTTAGCCCTTTCTGCTATAGCTGCTGTCAATGGAAAAAGATAAAGCTGATGACAGAACACAAGGAATTTACTGTTCATTAATCATTACTTGCTAAAGGTTTCAATCCGTAAAGGATTCTATATTTCTTTTCATGGGTCTTTCAGGTTTTCAGATATAATAGCCTGGTAAGAAACTGAATGAAGCAATTAAAGAGAAGATGCGTATTTTTCTTATCCTTAACAGAAAACTTGAAGAGAATTTAATCTACCAAGTATTCATGGGCAAATTCCCTAGCTAAAATTGGAGTGTAGCAAGATTGTGTTCATGCTTAAATCTGTCACTATTTGAATAAAGTTCATAGTCTTCTGTGGTGTGGTAGCATCTGACCTTACTGGCACCCACAGACCTAACTAATTCTGTTGTGAAGCCTTTAGTTTAAAAATAAAAATATAACTTAAAGCAGTTGTAGACTAGGTTATGATATGGAATAAATGAGTGAACATTTACCTTCAAAAAGGAAGGTACAGGAAAAAACTGTCAAAGAGGAACAACTGTTGTTAGAGTTGTATTATATTGTTGTTCTTACAGTAAATTTGGGGCTTCTTGGTGTAAATAGGAAATCAATCAGCATTGCAAGAACTTGCATTCCTTAAGAACTCCTTGATATCAAGTGCAATGAATCACAATGTCTGCCACGCTTTGTCATACTTTCGACTCTGTGGTGGTCTCAGCATTTCCATCCCTGCTCTTTCTAATTGGCGGATGGGCTGCCTGTACTACTCCTGCTGAGGAAGGTCAGTGTGTCCTCTCCTTCAGGGCTGCTGCAGGTGCATGTCAGCAGCATGAGGGTGAAGAGAGGGATGGTGTTACAGGAGTGTGTAGTGTGACAATTCTGACTGAATCACATGCTGTGAGGAAGGTCAGAAAGAAGCAAGTCAGGCTTTGCTTTTACATTCCCATTGGGACAGATGGAAGAAATTGCAGTTCTGATTCAAGATGTCAGTCTTCCAACTGAACAGACTTCTGGAATCAGAACTGATGCAGTTCAAGTTTTACCGCACCAGTGCTAAGAACTTATGTCTGTACCTACTATACTATATTCTGTTCTTACAACTGGACATGTGGACATGAGATATGTTTGTTTTATGTATTGTTCAATATTAAGTTGCTTTTCTTGCAGTCTTCCCTGGAACCTGCATCTCAAATTGTGTTCCTTTTCAAGAGTATGCCGGTAATAAGTGTCTACAGCCCACCTGCTGCTTTTATACACTCACAACTTAATTTCAGTATACTCTCACCGCTATAAATCAGAAAAAGAATTCAGTGCTTTTAAATAATCTCTTGCAAATATTTTATAGGCACAGTTATTCCTATAAACAAAACATGGTTATTTTTCTGTAGAGAAACGTTTTTGGTTTATAAATAGAATGCTGTCCAAAGTAGTGAGGTCCTAAAAGGAAGCTGTTAGACAACAGTATTTTTCATTACTTTGAGTCTGACAAAATTCAAGTTTTCCATTGTAGACTTCCCCCTGCTTTTTCCTCATAAAAGAGTTAAAAGAAAAAACAAAACCCCCAACCTGTTTGCAAGTGACATGCTAGGGAGAAAACAGTGACTTTTAAAAGGAATTACTGTATTTTAGTTGTTTTGAAAGTGGCTCTAGTAAGACTGGCCCCCTTTCTGTGCATATAATTCCCTTCTAAATTTTGTCTAACATGTTTTAGTTAGTTACGAGCTTTGTTTTGTGATTTGCTTTGGGGTTGGTTTTTTTTTTTTTTTTGGAAGGGCTGCAGAGGAAAGACCTTCAGGATGCGTATGTTAAAGTATAAAGATGTCGAGTGAATTTTCTGACAGCTATTTATCACTGATTTCCTTAAGAGAATATGGCAATCTGGCAAAACGACTGGAGTTGGAGGGGACTTCTGAACTATACTTTCTCTGCCCAGATGCTCCAAAGATGGGATGCTGAAAGGGCAAATGGAAGCAAAAAATATGAAGGGGAGAGGGAATAAAGGTGAGGAGTAGGCGAGAAGCTGAAACAAAAGAATTGTTTGAAGAGTTTGAAAGGCTAGGCACAAGGCTTATTCCTGACAACTAATGCAAGGGGAGGGAGAGGAAAGCATCATGAACCACTGAGCATCCCCACAGAAACTATGATCACAATTCTTGAATCTCAACATTATTCTATTTAGTAGTGCCAGAGCATTTCTCAGCTTCTTACTCTGTTTCTGCCTGTTAGTGCTTACGCATAAGAAGCCTTTTATTCTTATTCTTTCATCTTAACGACGTTACTCAAGAGAATAAAACTTCATCATCAAAATAATGCAGCAAAACTTGTTAGTGCATAATGTCTAACTGAATTGTATCTCGATAAATTATAGGTATGCTGTTGCCATACACTTTTATAAAGTTTAACTATGACTGCAATGGCTTATATAAAATATTTAAGATATATCAAACCAGATTATATTTGTAGTAAGATCCTTATTTTGTTAGAATCTAGTTTTATTATTTAAACTTCAATGTCTTCAGTATGGGAATTGGCAAAGTATTTCACAGTAAAAAAATAAATTATCGGGACAGCACATCCGATAGTTTCCTAGTTTAGATCCCTATTTTACTTTCTCTTGCAAGTTGTAAAGCGTTCAAGGGTCTGGCCTAATCATCAGATCAGATCCTGTAGAATGGCTAGGACTCATCAGAGCATGCAGCCTGTCAATCTTGTAGCTTCTCCTTATAGAATCAATGCATTTGAATCTTACATATTCAGCTAATTCTTCAGTGCAGAAATTTCCTCCTCTAGTGGTATAATAGTGTTCTTGAAGTACTTTGTAAACTTCATTCAGATTAATCTGTTTTGGATAACATAAACTAAGTACTTCTTCCTTTTAAAAAGAGGGAATGAATTTAATTATTTTTGGTTTGTTTTGTGATGCATTATATCATTTGTGTTGCTTTATCATTTCAGTGGATTAGTCTCTCAAGTAAAAGAGTACTGTATTGATCTTATGTTTTTAATTTTAAAAACTTACCAAAATATCCACTGTAGAAGAAGATGATAATACATTTTAAAATATATGGATTTTTCCTATGTGGGATTGTTCAGAGGTTGAACTACAGTTTTGATGCTTTTTAATTCATAATTATCTGAAAGTTAGATTTGTAATTCAGAATGTATTAAAAGCCATTTCTTAGCTGTCTTAATGTTAATAGCAGAACAAGACTGTGGTACAAAACGTGGTTTTGGTGATTTAAGAATGAAGCAACAACCATCGTCTTCTCTAGGTGTACATTTTCTAAAACTGCATGCTTTTACATATGAAGGTTTATTGTAAGCACATAAAAGTAGCAAAAAAATATAATCTTTTTCCCTTTCTGTAATTGCAGAAGCTGCTGGGTTTGTTTTGCTACGGATGAGGATGACCGGACAGCAGAGTGGGTGAGACCCTGTAGGTGCAGGGGTTCCACCAAGTGGGTTCATCAGACCTGTCTGCAGCGCTGGGTGGATGAAAAGCAGAGAGGAAACAGCACTGCCCGAGTGGCCTGTCCTCAGTGCAATGCGGAATATTTAATAGTATTTCCAAAGCTAGGTAAGATATGCATCACTGAAATTTTAAACGTAATATAATGGGTTGATTCTTTAGATTGTTCCTACTTTCTTTTTTTTCCTTTTCTTCAGAATCAGTTCTATTGAAAGCTTCCCTATTTCCTTTTCCAGACAGAAATAACTATGTTCTGCTCATCTCCCATTTGGTGGTTTAGTTAAATACCTTCTGAAAGTTTTGGATGTGTTCCACTTAGTATATTGGTATGTCTTATAATTAATTAGTAAGTCTATAATTAATCAACTGTTGATCACATAATATATATATTATATAATACAATTTATTATATATTGTAGAGGAATGGCTGTCTGCAAGAGGACATGACTTGATTGGGATGAACAATCCAGTTCTAGACACGGGATCAGGGGAGAGGCCTCAGCCGTAGGCCCAAAGCCTTGGCCTCAGGCCTGCAGCCTTAGCAGCAGGCCTGAGGATGGCATTGTCCTCTCCCTGATCCCGCTTATTTTAGGGTAAACATGTTTTTCTAGCCTTTGTTTAAGTTTAGTAAAACGGAACTGTCCTTGGGAACTAAGGGAGTAGTGTTGTGTGTAGGAAGCAACTTTGTATCAATTCTATGAAACCTTAAGCCAGGTGGAGGAGAGCCGGCAGCCAATGGTGTGAACGCCTGCTGCGTGTGTCTCTGCTGTTTGCCTATATAAACTCTGCTAAAACTTGCAATAAAGGACAATGATCATACTCATATTGAGACTCCGTCGTTACTCCGGGCCCGACTTCCCACTCCGACAATATATAATATGATATAGAATATTATTATACCGTGATTAATTTGGGTCCATCAGACATCAGTTGTTAACTTGCAGTGCTTTAAACAAGTGGGACAGTCTCCTTTTTGTACCTCTTTCTAATAACCCAAACCTATTATATCTCAACGCAACTCTCTCAGCCACGGTCATGCCAGGCAGAGGGAAGACAGGAATATGTAGCCAGTAGCCCTGGGTCTGCTGCCTGCCACAGGTATCTTTTGAAGATATTAGTAGTCATACCATTCAAGAAACTAGAATTACTTGAGTAGGGAAGAATTAACAATTAAAGTTTCTCTGAGGTATCATAGTTTAGAAACTTACTTACGTTAAGATTTCTCTGGTGTACTGCTGGAAACTTTTTTTTTTTAGAAACAAATTTCTGTGAAAGGGCACTCCCTAACACAACTTCTTTTATCTAAAATTATAATTTTGAAGTAATAGCAACTTGAGGAGACATCAATGAATACCCTTATAAGTAACAGTGGGTGTCTTTTTGGGTATTTACCAATTCAAAACATCCCCCCCTAGTGATTTATCTTATTAAAATTGTAATTCCATTTCAAATTTGAGAGTTCATATAAGTTTTAGAGATTGGTAGTAACTATGTTCTTACTAGCTGTTTTCCTCTCTTCTGAGAACTTCTTTTATTAAATAGGAAAATACTATTGCTACTTTGAAAGTAACCAAAGTTCCTTTTAGATAATTACTTAAGTTTGTTAAATAGAAAAGTTTGGCAGAAAGAGCTCTGTTAAAGCATAACAGTTTTTATGAAATGAAAAATATTGTTGTATTTTGTATGTCAGTGACACATAACTTCTTGCATCTTCCTTAACAGCATTTTAAAAGAAAGTTGCATTTGTTCTCCTTTCTCACTACTTCTAATTAAAAAAATATTACTGAAGCAATGTTTTTTCCAGTATTTTTCTCAAGATTCTATACCTAATTCTGTACCTTGCTTCTCTAAATGATTAGTGTCAGTAAGTGTGGCTTGTTAGTACTTTCAGTGTTAGATTTCTGCTGTTGCCGTATCACAGTACCCAGATGCGTGAGGTGAACTTCAGTGCTCTCTGTTGCCCTTTAGGTCTTACTAAATATGATGGGGTTTTTGAGTGTCTTGTCTTCATCTTCTTCAAACAAATCTAAGTTTTCAAAATGGTACAACTAAACTTTTTCAGTGCCTGTGGGAAACAGTCAAGATGTGTAAATTACTGTGAATTTTAGTACTTGCAGTTATGACCTTGTTGCTACTTTCAGCACATTGATAGACAGCATATTATGAAGTCCATCCTGGAAAGTTAAACATAACCGTTAATACAGTTGAACTGCTTGTTCCATTTCTTTGTATTTTGAGTGTTCCTCCTTCAGAAACCCTTTAGTTTTGGTACCTAATCAATATCAGGATGCTCAACTAGAGAATAAATTAATTCCATAATTACACTTTGTCAACTACTTATGGACTAATTAACATCGGTTGGTGTATGAACCAGGGTGTTGGTGAAGTGTTTCCTATCATGCACATAGGAAGATGCTTCCTGCCCTTAAAACTAAAGCTTATTACTAAAACAAAGAATGTGTGCTGTACTAGAAGATGCATGCAAAGGCACCCAATTTGAAGTACGTTAGTAGTAGGTTAAGAACTTGAGGCTCCATCAGGTCTAGAATAGACAGTACATTAATATTCTGCCCAAGTTGCTTAGGGCTGCCCACTATGATATGTATGTGATCTGGGCATATTTACAACAACTGCTGTCAAGAGTGCAGATAAGCTAAATGTGTTTAAATTGCAGCTAGTTGGTATGGTATTAGCACACATAGCTGTGTATACAAAAAAAAAAGCTGCAATTCTTCTACAAGGTCTCTGGATGCTACCACTGTACAAACAGTATGGAAAATCCTACCCAGGTGTTTTGGTTTGTTTTTTTTTTTAAAAAGGGGGGAGGGAGGGAACTAACACAAACCATATGTATTTGAGATTGCTTTACAAGAATACCAGTGATAATAAAATTAATGAATGAGTTAAATTAGATGTTTTCCTTGGCTGACTTGAGCCGAGTAGAACTTAGAACTAGTTGTTTTGAAAGCATTCACACTAGAGCTGTTTTCTTGAAAGAAAAGAACCAAATAATGAAACAGAAGCCACAATTTTGTTAGTGTAGCTGATGGAAATAAACTTTCTGCGAACTTCTTTTGATATGAATTTCAAATCTTGATTGTACTTTTAAATGCACAGCTTTGGTATAAATATTGTTCAGAGACAACCTTTCTGGGAACAGGGTCCTAAGTTAACACCACCCTAAAAATATAAGAATATAAAGTTGCTATGTATGAGGAGTACTCAAGCTAAGAACTGAACTGCAAGTGACTTTTCTATATTTGTAGAATGCACAATACCTTTACCTTTAGAAAAGTAAAAAAGAAATAAATCCTTGGTACTTAATCTTCTCAATTCTGTGCAAGGTCAGACTGAGTTTGAGTCAATTGGAGGTCAGAAGGAAGATGGCATGCAGCTCAGGTTCAGTACACAGAACAGAGCACGCTAAGTAGCCTGGTGCAGTTCATCTAGTGGGAGTCCTGGACATCTGGTATATCAGGACTTCAGTAAGTCCTTTAACACCATCGCTGAAGAGATCACTCCTTCCCTACCCTACCTACACACCTCCACCCCAAAAAAATTTTTAAAGATACCAAAGATTAGGAAGGAGTGGAAGAGTTATAGGCTGGAGTGGATAAACTGTGATGAGAGACATTAGGTTAGTTACTTGAAGAATGCCTATAGCCTGGTTTTGAGAATAACTGTAATATTTTCACAGTTTTGGTAGGAAAAAGTAGGAGGGAGCTAACAAGAACTATTCACGCTTATGAGCTGCAGGAGGACAGTCTGTATCTAAAACACGTTGACGAATACTAATGTAATGTGGAATCAGGCCGTGGTGATAACATTTTTCTCTTCCATACATACATTTCAGACTTCAGGTTCTGGCGCTTGCTTTCTGGTGCTCTTGCAGTCTTAAAGAAAAGATGCAGTGTGTAGGGTATTGTCTTGCTCTGTGTAAGTTGGGAAAGTGCTGTTGTCCATAGAGCAATGAAACTCTATTAATAGATTGTTGTCAAAGGCACTAAATAACCTGAATAGGTTGGGGGGTTTCCCTCCAATATTTGAGAGGTGATTCTCTAAAAATATTGAATGCAGCATCTTTCAGTGGAAGAAATCTTTCATTTTGACTGTGCTCCTTTTTAGTTTAGAGCAGGATAGTTCAGTGACAGAATTCTCAGGTGAAGCTGTCAAAGATACGCACGTGAAGTACACTGCAACTAATTTGTGTTTCTTCCTTTTGAAAAATAAAATACCTTAACAAAAAAGCCACCAAGCCTAAAATGGCTTCTACAACAGAACAATTCTGATTCAACACAAAGGAAGCTAGTCAACTTCAGTGGGTTAATTAGTTAGTGCTCTAACCAGTATATTAATCTCTCAGAAGGATGTTGTGGTGAATGAAATGGTAGGTAGAAATAAATTACAAGTTTAGCTTGGTAGCTTTTTAATTATATATTCTCGTTTAAACAGCAGATGTGGGATGTCAGACTTGTGTTTTGCCAAGTTCATTCTTTCTTGTCAGTGATAGACGCTAGGAGCTTTCTTCAGTATGCTTATATACGTATGTATCTTGAAACCTTACTTTTCCTTTATCATAGGTCCAGTTGTTTACGTTTTGGATCTTGCAGATCGCCTGATCTCAAAGGCATGTCCCTTTGCTGCAGCTGGAATAATGGTGGGCTCTATCTACTGGACAGCTGTCACATATGGAGCTGTGACTGTGATGCAGGTATACATGTTGCCTCTTTGCACCAGTTCTCAAAGCAGCGCTTTGAAAGAAAAAGTCGATTAATTAAGATTCCTTTTTCCTGGGCGTAGGACATGCTTTATCTGCTTGCTAAAGCAAGGAAAGATAAATGCTCTTTTCTGTAGTTGTTCTGCTTTTGAAATGAGGATTTGTCTAAACATTAGTTTAAACAGCTGGTCAAATCTCAGGTATGAAGAATTAGCCATTTTCCTCTGATTTAATGTTCCTTTGATCATATGGATGGCATGCTGGGTAAGAGAATATTTTTGCTTATAATGGAGGAGATTAAACTAGAAGTGGAGAAAAACTGTTCCACCCCTTTTGCAACCCCAAATTTGCTAGGTTTAATACAACTTGTTTCCTGATGCGTTTGAGACTCCTTTCCTTCAGTTGAAGTGGCAGAGAAGCACAAAAACTATTTTTAAAGGTTAAAATTCAGATGGAGAAAAATAAACATGGAATTAACAATATGACTTCAGTGGTAGCTAAGTCAGTAACAAATCATATGGGGTTACTGAAAATGGAAAGAAATAGTAATCTAAAACAAAGAGACAAGATACTGGGGCTCATTTTTGATGGACAAGGACTATAAGGAGAAACAGGATAGCGTCAGACATTATTTGGGTGGAAGATACTAAAGAAGCGGGAAGACAAATGCTAAATATTTTTTTAAGGAATAATCTTCTGGTACCAACAGTATTGGTTATGGTTATTTTTAGAGACTGGTATGTAACATAACCTGTTACAGAAGAATAAAATGGAATGGGTTTCAAAGCAAGGCTAAAATGCACAGTTTTAAGGTGCTGTGGTAGATTACCCAAATTTCTTCCATCCTACTTCTGTTCCAGAAGTACTGGGGTTTGGTTTGGGTTTTGGGGTTGGCTTTGTGGTTTTTTTTTTAAATTTTGCTATTGTTGCATGTTCTTACCACCTAATGCTAAGTGTTGCAGTAGTGAAGACTTGACAGCTGTTTGCATATTTGGGGGAAAATAAGAAGTTGATGAAAACACATCAGTAAATCCAGTGCCTGACAAATGTAATGATAATTATTTTAGTGTGTTTAGTTTTCTTGGATTCTTATGGGAAAAGTTATGAAAGAGCCTGATCTATCTGGAAGCACTTCAAGGAGTTTGTTAGCATTTAGTAATTCTTAAATTGAGAAAACTCTAGAGGATATACCACTTCAATTTCTTTTTTTGTCCTCAGCCCTTCTAGAGACTTAGAGTTACTTATTTAAAATAAAAAGTATGTACTTTTTTTTTAGGAAAACATAAGGCACTCCTCTGTTGCAATTTTTTATGTATGTTTTATAAGCTGCAAAGTTTGATGGTATTTTTTTTTATGTGCCAGTAGAAAGCACATACCGATGTACCTCTTCCTGTATTGTCTAGAGAAGCATTACTTTTTAATACTGTGATCTCTGTTCCATAAGGTATTCCTAAATAACACAGATATTTGTTGTGAATTTATCCTTTAGAGAGTAGTACCTAACAAATTTCTGAATGTAACATTAATTATTCTAAAACTGTAAATCCTTCTGTGCATTTTGGAAAGCTATTGTGATGTTTCAGATGTTTAGGCTTTTACTTACACAGAAGCACATGAAACTTCTCTAGAGATGGTAACGAATTGTGTTACAGCTCTCTGCAAGATTAGTGACTTGCAAACTAGGGCTGGCAGGTCATCTGCATTACAACCAAGAAACCACGGATGCAAAGGAAAGACAGAGTATGTTAGGTAAAACAGTATTGTTCTCTTTTTCTTCCTTGAACTTAATATGTGTGGGCAGCCCCAAGCAAACTAGAGTTTTTCTAAGTTATATTGTTTGTGCAGTTGTGGTCTTTGTTATGTTTGTCAACTATATTCATGTTCACCAGGTTGTGGGTCACAAAGAAGGTCTTGATGTCATGGAGAGAGCTGATCCTTTATTTCTTTTGATTGGACTTCCCACTATCCCGGTCATGCTAATACTGGGCAAGATGATTCGTTGGGAGGACTATGTGCTCAGGCTGTGGCGCAAATACTCTAATAAGCTACAAATTTTGAACAGCATATTTCCAGGTAAAGTGATTAAATTTAAAAGGAAATACCAAGGTTGAATTTGTCCCTTTAGGGGATGGGAATAGGTGTGTAGTTTTTGCCACTCTTAAGTAAAGGGTAACCCCTTCCTCTGGTTTATGTTCACTCTATTTAGATTATGTTTGTATAGTATCTAGAAGACGAGGAGCACGGTTTCAATTAAGGCCTTAGTAACAAAACAAGCTACTAAAAATCAGAGGTCTTATTTGAAAGTAAGAATGACTACAGAAATTGGACTGTAGGTTTGTAATGGAGTGGGGGTGGGCACTGTGTTCTGTTTGAGGTGGTGGCTCTGTAAATCTTTTCTTTCCTTCAGGCATTGGATGTCCTGTTCCTCGTATTCCAGCAGAGGCCAACCCTCTGGCAGATCATGTCTCTGCCACACGTATTCTCTGTGGAGCTCTAGTTTTCCCTACTATTGCCACCATAGTGGGCAAGCTGATGTTCAGCAGTGTTAACTCAAATTTACAAAGGACAATCTTGGTAAGATTCAGTGTTGTTTGTTTCATAAGCAATTATAATATGGGAATATGAAGTGTTGTGTTGTGAGGGGAGGGAGGAAAAGTAAAAAGGAACATAAATTGATATAGAGCTTAAGAGTGGCATTTGATTAAGGGGAGGGGGTTTTTTAAGGTTGCCTACCTTGGCAGAGAACAGTAATCATCTGTGAGAAAAGTTGTCCTTATGACTGAAACTAATCTCAATTACAGACTAGGCTGAAACTGTACGAGGCAAATCTTAGCAGTAATTAAGGGTGATAATGAAGATGGGGAATCAGCATCTTCTAAGAATGATCTCTGCAAGGGAAGACTGGGGTTTATATTATCAATGCTTTCATATTAGCTTTTGTTTACTAATTCTTTGAGACAATCCCTTTGTTACTTTAAGGAGAGAAAAATAACTCTCCATAGAAGTTGAATTGAGGGGGAAGGACAAGGAGAGGAGAAAAATCTCTGTTCATGTGTCAGTAACCTGCCTGGCTGGCAGCCTTTCACTGAGTTTGATGGCACCTGACTGTCACTTCAGCCCGTTTCCAATTCCATATGGAAGAAACAGTGAAATTGCAACTGTTTGTGCAGACAGAAGGCTTTCTTAGTGTCTCTTCTTATTTTGAAGACTTGAGACAAATATACTGCAAAATTCTCTGGGAGAAAAGTTTGTTTTACAAAAAAAGAGATTTTTTTTTTTTTTTATATCACTCCACACTTTGGCAAGACTATAATCATAGTCTGATTATAGAATGGACATTAATATTATTCCTTGTGCCTGTATAGTATAATATTAAGAGAAGGGAGGATAGAAGATACATATCTGTATTTTACTTTGTTCTTTAAATGGGATGTATTTTGATTTTCTTAAATATTTTTTTAGAATATTTATAAGACTTCCAAGCAAATAAAAGCTTTCAAAAGGTCTTAGAGATCCAGTATGTAATCTCTTTAAGTAACATTAACCTCTGTAATAGTGTGACAGAAACTGTGAACTACTCACTGGGAATTGTCCTAATCAGTTAAATTTCAAAAGAAAATGCTATATGATGGAAAATAAATCTTCTTTGACCAGGAATTTTTGAAAAGAACATTTACAATGATTTAACACTGCAGATTTTCAAAATATCTTTTTATTTCAGGGTGGAATTGCCTTTGTCGCTATAAAAGGAGCTTTTAAGGTTTACTTCAAACAGCAGCAATATTTGCGCCAAGCTCACCGCAAAATTTTAAATTATCCTGAGCAAGAAGGAGCATAAGGCTGTGATCTCCAGATGCCATACAGTCTCACCTAACAGGTTTCCATGTTGTATTGGTTCCATCATTATTGATCACTAGTGGAGAATTGTGATAAGATGCTGCTCCTGTTTTTTTTTCCCTTAAATACAATAAAGCACTGTCTTGTGGCAGGGTAAATCCTTTCAGCAACCACTGAACCTAAGAATGTGACTTGGCTTTCATTACTTTGGAGTATTTCTGTTGGGCAACAGGCTTCTGAATTATTTTCTTTGAGCCAATAAGCTGAATGGGAAAAAAAAGGCATCAACTGCAGAACAAAACCATTTTAAATTGTGTACTTAATGTAAGCTATATCCAAATGCCTTTTCTAGATGTGTTTTCATACCCCTGCTGTCATCCAGTTCAGCATTTCATACAATGGAGGGAATTTTTTTTTTAGAAAGGAAATGTGAGTCATTACCAAGAAGAAGTAGTTGTGGGACATCAGTCAATAAGGATTTCCTTAGTTTTCACTGGTAACAAACAGGGAGTGTAAACAGATGACTGGTCAGAGAAAGCAGAAGGTAGATCACTACAGGACTTCTGTGTCAGCTTTAGCCGCCTGTGTACTAGATGTTGAAATCAGCATGGCTTCCAGGCAAGTATTGTATTACTGGTAATTTTTACTGTCCTGGTCTATCTCCTGCAGTGCCTAGTGTTATTTTCTCATGGCTCTCTTAGCTGGTGCTGGATAGCATTTTTTCCCTCCATGTAAAATACTTACATGGGGGGGAAATAAATTTCAGTTGCTTATGGTTAAGTATTAGAGCACTTGTTTAGTTTTCATGTTCCTTTTGATTATGTAAATATCCATACAAGTAGAAAGAGCAGTAGCAGTGTGAGAAAACAGCACCGGACTCTAAAGCTACCTTTGAACTGACTGATCATGGCACCTTTCTCAAGGCCCAGACCCACGCAGGTAACTCTGTGCCAGGTCCGGGCTCCCCGCTGCCCACATGGCTGTGGTGAGGGGCTGGCTGGAGGGATGACATCTTGCTTGGGGGACCCCATCGGAGCCAGACACTCCCACCACAACTCAGCTCAGTAACAAATCTTAAATGTGTGATAAAGTTTATTTATACAGTAACCTTTACTGTTACAGTATGTGCAAAGTAGCCAGCTGAGGGAGACATTAGCACTTCAGTTATTTGATGCATTTGTAAACGTAATTTCAACCGAAATTAACTGGTTTATGAAGTTGAATTTTGACAAACATAATATTGCCATTTAATATTCATACCAGACCTAATCTAGATTTAGTACTTGAAGGGTTGTTGTTGGTTTTTTTTAAACAACAACTTGTCTTTCTCAAAGTTGGGGTTTTTTCTTTCCTCATACGAGTGTGTCAAATGCATGGAGAAAGGTTTAAAAAAAAAACCAAACAAACAAACAAAAAAAACCACAAAAAAACCACCCAACTTTTAGTGAAAGTGTTCCTAAGTGAATATTTCTTTTTACCAGAAATTAAGTAAATGTAGAAGGGACTTCATATTTGACTGCAATAATGTATGTTAGAGAAATTCAAAATATGATACCTTTTCTATAGTATGTTTATCTTAATTACTGAGATGTAATATTTTAGAACTGTACAAAAGTGTATATAATGGCCAACTAGTATTCAAAAACTATACAGGTATTGAAAATTATACATTCAATCAATATCAAATACTTCTGAGGTTCTTGCTGTAACTGAAGAATTATTATAATCTTGTAAGTCTGCTGATTATATTTGTGTTAGTGGGCTCACTTTTATATAAAATTCTAAATAGAGCAGCAACCTCTGACAGTTGCTGCTTTCTGTAAGATAGTCTGGAAACGATATAATATGTATTTCTTACAGAATTGCTCATTTTGAGAAAACAGCTTTTCAGTGGTCTTCTCTGTATATATTTCCAACCAATTTATTACTGTTTTTTAAAGTTTCATGAAAAATTAGTGGGTTTGAAACGTGTTCTATGGGAAAGCTCATTGTCTCTTCTGGAAGTTATAGCTATTGTAAAAATACAATTATAAAAACACTGTATGGATTATAAAATTATTTCATCTGAGTGGCAGAAGGTCATGACTGTGCTGTAAATCTTGTTTTTAAGTATTGAAAACTATAGCTACATTGAATTAGGTTGAATAAATATTTTTTACACTCCCTAGTGTACTCTGTCAGTTGAACAAAAGCCTGTAGCAAAACTTCTGAATTAAAAATGTTTTGGTTTAATGCATATCTAAGGATTTATATAATCAACTTTAAGTTGACAGCCTAAAGAAATACCTTGGGGTGAAGAAAGAATTACTACAAGACTTAAACTTACATTTGCCTTATTTTTTATTTTTTTTTTCCTCTCTAGTGAGGAATCATCAATAAATGATGTAGGGGAATGTGTATCTCAAACACTTAAAGCAAAAGAATTGTTGCAACACAAACAGCTTCTGGGAATACAGAACTGGGGCTGGGGTTCTGGGTTGTGCTGGCATCCTGCAGTTATTTGGGGAATACACCGATCCCTCTTTATTGAGAAAGGTAATACTGGCTGTAGGAAGTATTTTTTTTCCACTAATGGCTAACTTTTGTCCCATTACATTCAGAACAAGGAATATGAAATTTTATCTAGCTTATCTTAATGTACTTTCTTATCTGTAACTTGCTTTCTCTTAGCCTTCCATTACATCAACATTAAGGCACAAATCTAAGCTGTGACTATGTAAATATACAGGAGATGTTTCTCCTCTCTCCCCTCCTATCCTAAACTCTTAGATTTAAATGGAGCCCTACTATACTTTTCACTATTTTTTGTTTGAATGGTGGTTCTTCTCCCTGCAAAAGTTTTTCTTTGTAACACTTTGCTTGAGTTGCCTGGTTTGAAGTATATTGATTCCCTCCTTATCTGGAGTTGTCTCAAAGGTTATCAGAGGAGGATCCAGCCATGTAGCTGTTTCATGCCTCTCAGCATTTAGAGTAGTTCTCTGCTTGTAAGAAAAGATATGCTTAGCTACAATGACTTCAGTCAGAATTATCTATTTTAATTGATGACACTACTTTTACTAGAACTTCAGCTGCATGATGTTTGTCATGGCAGCTGTGAGAATTCCCCTTTTTTAAATACACACTGTGTAACTTGGCCAAGTTTATGGAGTAGGTGTTCAAAGGTTGGTTGGAGCAGCTTTGTACTAGGTGCTTTTTAGAAAAGTTTTTAGTCACAGACAAGTATGTGCCTCTGCATCATTGTTTTTACTGATGGAGAGAGCTGGAAGAAGTACAATTACAAAGGTCATGGATCCATTTACTGTTGCACCGGTAATCTTGCTTTTGGAATCCTATATTTAGTGTTCTATGTCTGTGCCACCTCCTATTCTGGTTTTCTTTTTTGAAGAACTAAAATCAAATCTGTTTAATGCATCACAGAGTACAGCCATGTTATTTGTTCTCATAAGAACTGCTGTGCTAACAATTCCTGCTTCCCGTTTTAAAGTACAAAGACCAGTTTCAGTACTAAGTCCAGTTTTGAATTATTTTCTCATAGGCGGCTGCTGCTGAAACTTGTGTTGATGAGATTTTTGGTTGTTGGTTTTCTTTTGTATTTGTTTTTTTGATGTTTGTTTTAGGAGGACTTCTGCTTGTGGTTTGTTGGGTTTTTTTAGGTATGCTAGTGTGGGGCTTGATAGACGAAAGCATGAGATAGGATCACAGGTAAAAACTAGGAAATTCTGAAAAATAGTCTTAGCAGCTGTCCTCTCACTAACAGGCCCGTTTCTTGGCACCCTTGCAAAGTCACTTCTCTGTTCTACGTAGTGTGAAATAGAATTTACTATCCAAACCCAAACAGTAGTTGAGTATTCATTAGTTCTTCTGCAGTTTGAGAATAAATTTTGGTTTTGAAGGGTGATTAAAATGGAACTGATTCTGTTTTAGCATGTGTTATTCATCTCTTTAATTTTCCTCTTATTTTTTTCTCAAAGGATCGTGACATGTGGCTACTTGATTGGGATCGCACTTGTCAGATTGAAAGAAACCTCCAAGAGGCTGACAGTTAACTACTGCATTAGCCTGGGAGAGGAACCATTTATGGAAACTAGCCTTTGTCCTGAATTTTCAGAAGTTTTAATTCCAGTATATTTGAGTGTGTATGTAGAAATAATAATAAAAAAAAACTTACCAAAAGTTTTCTTGGCTATAGATAAGTACGTGTATATAGCAATATATTGGAAAATGGTTCTTGCTAGGACTAAGGCAACAGTTTAATCCATCACACTACTATATACTGTCAGAATCGACTCTGTTTTGAGTTTTCACATATCCTTATTCTCACAGTTGCTCAGTATCTGAACTACCATCTTCTAACCCTGCTGACTGAACAGGCACATCTTGTCCTGCTACTATCTTACACTTGCTGTTATTTGTGGGAAAGATTCTGACTTTAATCTGTTTCAGTAAATTCCAGCATAACCAGAGGAAATCAGAAGCCAGTTCCTTAATGAGCTGGCTCAAATCTAGTAGGCACTGAGACCTCCAAGAACGCTTTCTTCTTTGCTGTTCAGCAGGTTGCTCTATTGGAAAATTAGAAGTATTTGTGTCAAAGTCTGCCCAGTGTTTCTGTCTAGGGTAGGCTTTAATGGTTCATTTCAAGGCCTTATTCAAGAGCTTGGGTAATACAGCTCACTCTCCAGAAAGGCAGCAGTGAGAAGACACATGTGCAAAGCAGATGTTACTGCGAGTGAAAAAAGAAGTATGTTCTGTAAACAGGAATGAACCATCTGCATTAGAAGAAGGTTTGAAGAGCTGTGGCCTCTTTGTCCATTCTTGCCAGTTAGTTATTGACATGCTCTGGATATTTAATTGCTTTTGCACCTCTGAATACTGTAAGCATAAAGCGGTTATTTCTGGTTGTAGTGGTAGTAGTTCAAGTAGAAAAATTCCATTCCAGTCGCAGACATGACTTGGAACTGCCTCAACTAAGCAGCTCAGGAATGCGTGTCAAACACATCTTGCAGGCACCTCATGTAATCCTTGGTGACTAAGCTATGCAAAAGCAATTGCCTAAGCAGTGGCCTCCATAGAAGCTACTTATTTTAAAA
The DNA here is from genome assembly GCA_025769975.1 of Gallinago jamesoni. Lineage (NCBI taxonomy): Eukaryota > Metazoa > Chordata > Aves > Charadriiformes > Scolopacidae > Gallinago > Gallinago jamesoni. The sequence goes on along the minus strand of JAOQGH010000002.1, from coordinate 21,860,693 downwards.
AAAATAAATTATGCGACTTATTTCTAGCTTCAGACTACTGTGACACACCATGTGCAGCTTGATGTGTTGGGTGGTTTTGTATTTTTCAATTGCTCCTCCACGCTTACTGCAACTCAGTAACACTTAGCTGCAGCTAAAGGCAGCTGATAAAGGAACACTGTATGTGTGAGGTCTATGTTGTGAGTAATTTTCAGTTCTCCTCCATGAATCATTCCAATCTGCTAATCCTCTACTCACTACCTCTGGGAGAGCCTCCCCCTACCACCTTTCCAGGTGCTTCTTATGCACGGAAGACAGAATACATAAGATAGTACAGAATCAAAAGTGGTTTTATTTTGACAAAACCCAAGAGTGCTTTTTGTTTTTTCTGCAGCAAAATGATAGCTGGTTCAGCAGTGTTTGACTAAGCTGATAGCAGAGCTCTCTACCGCTTTACCTCCCTTGCTTAGTGCTAGGTTAAAGACCCTCTGGGTAATTCTGAGTTTGTTACTAGTGACTGCAATATTACTCTTGCACGAGCTGCTTGCGTTACTCTCCTTCAAGCAGCAGACCACAGTGCAGGAGGAAAGTCCTGCTTCTCCACTATATTTGCACTTCAGATTTATTTTTTTTTTTAATCTTAAATGTTGGTTAAGTATGCATAATGTTATAGTAACTGCCTCTGGATGAGAAGCTTTGCAGACGCTTTATAGAACACAAGTTACACGATGAAAGGCTTTTAGAGAAGGGGGGGATTGAAGGTATAAAAACTTACTTGAAGATTGTTTTAGAGGTAGAAAAAAAAAAGGCCATTTTGACATTCTGAAACTGAGACCAAACTCCTTCAGTACCAAGCTATGAACGGCTACGAGATTTCTCATAACCGACCCAATAGCAATTCTTGTGACTGCTGAGAAGGGCGTAGAAAATTGTTGTTAACCTACGAAGATAATTCACTCAACTTCATTAAAGCTTTCACTTTTTTCTTAAATTCTTTGGTACCTTTTAATTGCAAAGCAATGTTTTTTTTGTTCTGTCAGTGGCTTCTTATGAAAAGAAGCAGTATCTTTTAACTGCAGGGTTCTCTACCCCAGAGAGTTGTTAAATTTCAAAGTACTATAAAAATGAAAGTGCCTTCCACTTAGCATAAATTAAATACCACGCAATGCAACTGACCTTCCTATGTCATCAACCCCTGCCTCCTGTCCCAGACACGGAATTGTGCAATGTGTTTAAGTTGCATACCACCTTACTTGTAACTAGGCTTCTTTTCCCATCTTGTTTCAAAGATGAATAAAGTGTTCTAAAAAGCAGTGCATAAGATTTAAATCCATTTTGGTGCCTGCATAATCATCACCTGGGAAGCCATGTAATCCTTTTCTTTAACCTAAACTATGTCCTTATAAATGGCAGCTACTGAGCTGATGCTAAAACAAAGTTTGCATACATATGAGCAGGAGCAAGAGAAACTGCGTATTTGTACACTACCCGTGATGTGCACCTTGGATGGGGGGGTTAGCTTTATTTTGGTTCTATTCTGTTTTAAAAAGAACAAAGCTTGTGATGTTACCCACCACAGGAAAGGCGCAAAGGGCGTAAACAAGGTGAATTCAGCATGTGTCAGTTCTGCTCTGGTCAGAAAGCAAATAAATATACTAAAATGTAATTAGGATAAATCAAATATGCACTGCAATTATATAGCACAAAGCAAACAGACGCCAAAAGTGAGTGGTGTATTTTTGCTTCCTAATGTTTCCAGTATTCCCAAAGCAGATTCTTTCCTTATTATTGCATTTTTGAGATGTAATTAGGTGGCCTCAAAATATCTTTTTTTCTGTAACAACCCTTTTTTGAAAGTCAGGTCTCTCTCTTTACTAAGTGAATTGCAGAACCGAGCAGGATTACACTCAAAATACTGTAATAATACTTCATATTCCCTGTCCATAAGGAAACAGAAGGATGGGGAGAGTGTATAATGAAGTTAAATTTTAGTACTATTAACAGGTGAACTTGGTGCTATGTCTTGAGTAGTGCATATAGTTCCTTTTGTCCTTTAAACATACTAGCATTAAAAAAGGAGATATCTGATGAGTTTATACCACTCCCGCATGCACACACACACAAAAACCAAAATGTGCCTTTTTGCTTGCTATTGATGATAGCAAAACACAAGAGTGGCAGCCTACTCTGCCCATCCTGAGTCTGGGTCTCGCTGGATGGAGACAGCAGTGCACACTGGAAAGCCAAAGATGTAAAGAACTGCTGATGAAAAAAGCAGCTGGTGACTCAAGTGTGAGGGATGCTACAGGCAATGGCTGCAGGGGCACTTTTATCTGCACAATCTGATTTTTCAGTCCCAGAAGTCCTACAAACAAATTCTCTTTTCTATCTATTGAAACAAATCAGCCACTTGACAACATAACCTGTATATCCCAATGGAGGAATGGGGTTTCTCAAGCAAATTTGACAAACTTGTCAGCTGGAGGTTCTTGCGGATTACATTTCAGCTGGTTCAAGGTACACTTACACAGCTCAAGTGTGGTCTTCGTTGGATGAGCAGATGCATGTAGAGCAGCTTTGTGATGGAATGAGCCATAGATATGCCACCTGATATTTCAAACTGGACAACCTCTTGCCCATTCCTGATTTCCACATGACTGCTGGATGCCAGTAGGATGCTTTTGGGTGAGATCTTGATTCTCCTGCCATCTGGCTCGGTTGCCTCCACAGGAAGCCCCTGCACCCCATAGCGGATACCCCTGTCCCAGGGCCTGACCACACATAGCCTGTTGCTATCAGCTCATCCAGGCAGCAGGACTGGTATAAGAACTGCTGGGAGAAAGTTCCAATCTGTGCTGAGACACATCTTTCCTTTACTGTTATTTAAAGATACATTCAAAACAGGGACCTGCAGGCCTGAAATGGTGCCAGCTGATTGCAGACCTGCACCAGGGATCTGTCCTTAGGGCACTGCGCAACTCCAGCGCTTTGGGCGGATCTGAAAATCACTACTTTGCACTGGAGCCAGACTGGCAGCATAGAGTAGGGAAGCCAGGTCCCATTCTCCAGAAGGGAGGCCGTGACTCCTGCTGTAGAGTCACAAACATGAAGGGCACAGGGTGCCCTCTGCCATCACTACAGGGTGACTGCACCTCCTCAATGCAGATAGTCCAGTTAGCTGTTAACTTGCTCCATCTAAGCATGAGGCTGAGACTAATCTGCTCTATTGAAAAAGCTTCATGCATTTCTTACTCAGCAAGTACAAGATTTTTATTTAAAAATCCTCTGTCTTTACTGGTGCACTATAAGGCTCTGGCACCACAATGCAGCCAGACCACAGTGCAACAGCTTCAGAGACCGGGTTAGCCTATGAGAGCATTGTGGCAGTATTTTGGAACCATATGAACTGCTTGGCAGAAAAAAGATACAGATTTCCTATCACGAGTAGAACAAGATCATCTTCCCTTATCAGAGCTGTGGTTGCAATGTAAGGCTAGAGCAGGTGCTGGAATTCCAAAATTCTGCATTATCTGAAGGCAGAGCTAGACTCCTCACAGGTAAAATGCTAGGACTTGCCTGCGCTTTATTTTCTTTTTCCTGATTCTGCTGCTTCTGCCAGAATAGTTAGGGTTGTGCTGAAAAGTTATTTTTAAAGGTCAGTGATAATGACAGTTGGATATGGATTTGCCATCCCAAACACATGCCGTATTTGAGCAGATGATCTGATCTCATATTCTAGTTCAGGCCTTTTATAGTTAATCTCCCCATTTTCCAACTGTGTAGGAATTGTAGGTTTTGGCTAATCCTTCTCATATGCCTCTGGTGGTTGGAGCTTTTTCCATTGACAGCAGTTCATCAGTACAGCTAAACAAAATCACTGTAAACTATCAAACAGAAGACAAATGAGAGCTTACAAAACAGAACACTCGCTGAACTGAGACAAAACTTCCAGCGACGACAATGATGATGGCTGGGGAGCAGAAACTATAGTTATAATTGCCAATTTAGCAACAGCTGAGCCTGTACTTATCTGAATTGGTACTTCTGCTAAATTCATGATGGTTTTGTCCTGTGCTAAGCTTTGAGGTTAGCAGACACAATGCAAATGCATTGTTCCAGGGATAACTCCTCTCTCAAAAAACAGCAGGTGGTGGTTAGTCTGAGGACTGAATCCTAGGGGAAAATTGGGGTTTTCCCTCTCGTGGGCACCTGCTGTTGAGCTGAGTTTTTTTTTGAATCTGCCTGCAATTATCAAGGTGATGAGCATGCACTGGTTTTTGCAGTAGAGGTTTGTAATTGTTCTTAGGTCCAGCCTTCGCCTTTTTTCCTAAGCCCAAAATATAAATTCACTTTCCTTTTTGATTAAAACTTTCATATCGTACTCTTGAAGCCCTAGCATCTAGATGACATCTTATCTTTGGATTATACCCCGTAAAACCAGCATTCTGTTTTATCATGAAGTGGTTGCCACCAAACACTAGTGAATAAAATGTAAATATGCCTTATTCTATTGAGGACAGGTGATTTGTGGGAGATGGTTACTGTTTAGCCTGTTGATTTGCTCTCTCATCAAAAGATGTTTCAAGTTAATGAACAGCATATAAAAAGATATAGAAAATTAGGTAAGAACCATTTGTCTGAAATTAGTAAGTATTGCTCCAAAGCAGTAAAGTGCAGACAAAAGTGTAGTAACAAAACACATGCACTTGGCCTTTTAAATGAAAACCAGTGTCTCAGGGGGATTTATACAACAGCAATAACTCTCATAATCGAAAAATAATCATCAACTAGAACATTAGTCACAGAAAGTCCAAGTAAAAAAGAACATGCTTAATGTATTGATGATGTTAGTATAAAACATGGCATACCTAAACCAGCAAAAGAATATAGAATCCTGAAATCAAACTTACACTGTTCATTACAATAGGGGATGGCCTTTCATCTCCAAGTATACTGCTATCCATTTGGGCCACGAACCTTCTAACCCGCATTGTGTACAGGAGGAACTGTGTCCCTTCTCCAAGCTGATAGTTATTCTAGTCCCCTAAATACCTTGCTATAAATTATGCCAGAGAAAAATAAAGTTGGAGTAATGACACAAAAATAAGCTACAGGATATAGATAAGGGAGAAAGATGCCTTCAGCTGAAATTTGAAACATTACAGACCAATGTGCTGCATCCTAAAAGGCTTTGACAGATGTATCATCAGCAAGGGTGTGATTTCCTTTGCAATCATATTTCCTCTAAGTCACGGCTGCAGGCCTTGCTTCATTTAATGTGGGCAGCATGTCTGGATTGCATAGAATCACAAAATCATTTCAGTTGGAAAAGACCCTTGGGATCATCGAGTCCAACCATCAACCCTACTGTACAAAGTTCTCCCCTACACCATATCCCCCAACACCGTATCTAAACACGTCCAGGGATGGTGACTCAACCACCTCCCTGGGCAGCCTATTCCAATGCCCAACCACTCTTTCTGTGAAAAATTCTTTCCTAATGTTTAGTCTAAACCTACCCTGTTGGAGCTTGAAGTTTGGACATGAGGCAGATCATTGGCATTCATACTGCCTGCAGTCTGAGCCATCAGTATTTAAAACAGCTTTGACCAAAAATGCTGCGCTTGAACTCAGGTGGTGGGTCCTGCTGGAAGGGGTGGGGGTGACAGCACCCCCTCCTTGGGGCATGTCTGTGCCAGGCAGAGGAGTGCAAGGGTCAAAAGGACGGAGCCCAGAGAGGGACCTTCAGCTTTCTGAGTCCTGGTCTGTAATATGCAACTAACATCACTTCGGCCTTCTATCACAGGGGACAGTAAGCATCAGTAGGTCTAAGGCCACTCAAGCTGACAAATCTCTGACTCATCTCTCTGTATTTGGGTGATGACACACTTTCTGCATTACCTGAGGTCTTTGAAATAAAAAACTGACAAAGGAAAGACAAAACGGAATTTAACAAAATGTCATAATTAATTCAACAACATTTTAAATAATCAACTGTAATGTTATTCAATTTTGATGAATGGGAAATTAAATAATTCAAAATATTTCAAATCTCACAGAGTAATTATTCAACTCAAAGCTCAAAAGTTCAGATCAATATTTCTAATGGACAAGACTTCTCTCAAGCCAAGAACACCCATTATCTCTGCAATGTTCTTTCTAAACTTACAGCTATGAAGAGAACAATTTATTCATCTGTCAGACTTTATGCTCTTCTTGCCAGAGTATCATTTATATCTTATTTCTCCAAACCAAAAAAAAAATATTTTTAGAATGAGAGAGCAAGAAGAATAAAGTCTTTAAATACAAATCAGCTGATTCAGAGTCCCTTTTCCATCTCCTTCAACCAATTTGCCTCATATTTTCCCTTAAATTAAACCAGTCGGGTGAGCTTTTGCTCTCTGTGACAGAATTACAGAAAACAGGATAAGCAGTTTATCCTTTCAATGTGCAAGCCACACATCTCTTCCAAGCAGATCCACCACAGCCAGGTGCAGCCCAGGAATGCTCACACCCTACGGTAAGCCTGACTCGGGTGAAAAGGGAGCTCCTGCTGCATAGCAAAGAGCAGAGAAAGAGGCAGACAATTCCAGTATTGCTGTGCAATTCCATTCTTCATTCCCTGTGCAAAGTATGTGTTTAATGAGAGTTACATACTGCTGCCAAAGCAGCTTTTCCTGCTCTGTAATGAAGGCTCATACTGCTATTCTTTCCCCAGCACTCATATGCCTGTACATACATATATGTGCACAGTTTCCCACAGACTAGAAAGCCTAGAGAAGACTATTAGTACAAACTTTTGGAAGGCTAATGTGCAGGATGATTTCTGTCCAAAGGTAAGCAAGCCTTAAGTTACAGAGCTCTGCAAGGAAATGTTTCCTCCTCCACTCCCACAGAGTGGGACACAGAAAGGCTGCCACCACTACCATGTTGCCTGATATCTCCTTTAATAAGGCTGTGTTTTCAATTGCTAAGAATCTTATCAAACTTTAAGCACAATTATATGTGGCCTGCAGTGAGTAACTATGGAAGATTCCTCCTGTGATAGCTTGGTCACTTAATGGGAAATTGTGGAAGGTCTCTGACAGTATCAAAGTTTGAAGCAAGGAATTGAAAATTAGCTGTCAGGGAGGACTTCAGATGACTGGTGGTTGTGGTGCTTAGCCTATTCTTAGAATCATAGAATCATAAAATCATATTCTACTCAAAGGCAAAAAATAAAATGTGGGTTCAGTAGCAGGTGTAGTGAATGAAGGAAAACGAGGTTGGGGACTGAGTCATTGAGAAATATGGGCAAGAGATTGTGGGCACTAACCTGTAACACACAGCCCGAGAGCTGCAGAAGGGCTTTTTGGTTCTGTGGATCACAGACAGGGTGAAGGAGGCAGGTGACAACGGGTGAGGAGATGAGGACCAAGACTGGCCGGGGGAGAAGGACCAGGCTCCAGAGGCAGGGGAGGGGCTGGTCAGGAGGCCACAGCGGCTGGAGGAGAGCCTGTTGCCTCAGCCCCTGTTCTGCTCCTGGCACCTGGAAATGCCACCGACGGGGGCTTATCGCAGCGACACACGCGTCCCCGCCGCTGGCACGTCAGCACGTGACAGAGCCCGTGGCTCTCCCCCAGGAGATAACGGGTGTCTGTGTCACTGAGGTAACACGTAACAGAAGCTGCCCCCCTCCCCTGCAGTTTCCCTTTTTGTTTGAACACTTGGTAAAATTACACCCCCAAGCCTGTGCTACGAGCACTTAACTGCCGAGCCCCCATTATTCAAATGCTAAGTAACTCAGCAGCCTATGCAACGTTATTTCTGCCGTCTTTTGTGAAAGGACCTGTCTGTGACATGACCATTCACTTTTCCACAGCCCCCTGCACGCCGCGTTCTTTGATACTTGCTGTGAAGGCAAAATTGTTGCTGTTTTCACGACTTTCCCTGGGGTGCCTGTTGTTACGGTGCCAAGCACACCACAAGCATGACCTTCCCAGTGCTGGGTGGGAACATGGCAGCGGCCAGGGGTCTGCAGTGCTGATGAATTTAGATAATTTCACTCGTGACGCCTGTGACCTGATATATGTAACTTTTTTACCTCAGAGTAACGGGCACCGCATCAGTCACACGGTCAATGCACTGCAAAACCGTGCAGGTCCCCTTGGTGCTGCAAATTAACCCTCTGTGTTAGTTCACGGGCAACTTCCCACCCCTTTAAAATTAGGTAAGTGAGATAAAATGAAATAAAGCGGAACCTGCTGCCCACCCACCCCCCCCCTTCCCCCCCCATCGCCCGCCGACATGCCGCCGCCATCTTACCCCACGTACTCCCCCCGCAACTTCCCGCACCAACAGGGCAGGCGGCGGCCCCCTGCCCGCCATTTTCTGTCACCTCGCCGAAGTCCCCAGTCGGCGCTTCTCACCGCCTGACGGCGCCTCAGCTCGGCGGCACCTCCGGCATCGTCGCTGAAGTCCGGCGGCGGCAGCCCCGGTCCCCGACGACGCCCCAGAGGGGGCGCTAGGGGAGGGTGGGGGTTGCCGCCGCCGGTCCACCTCCGTGTGAGGGCGGCAGCGAGGCCTGAGGCGAGAAGGAAGCACCAGGCCGACCCCGGCTTGGAAAGACAAAAAAAATAGACATCTAGACCATTTTTGCCATTTACAAGTGGTTTATTGTCTCGGTTTTCCTCAGGGTTTTTATCCATAGAATCGTACAAAGAGGATTTTCCTCAGGGGAATGAAGGAAATGGTTTTCATGCGTAAAGGGGAGATGCACAACTCCTCACATTGCTGTGAAGGCCGTAGCGTATAGCACCAATAAGAGTTTTAATTACAGTGCAAGTGAAAGGTACTTTCATGGTGACTCTTTTAAGCTGACATTTTTAATCTGAAGTATGTGCTGTTTTCCAAGCAATGAAAACTAAACTTTATATATAAAAAAAGAAAATATACCTGTTTAATAAACTTGACACTTTCTACAAATTAAGCTATCACATTTGATTTATTTTCTTGCATAGCAAATTTTCTTTAAACTTTGAAAGAGATAAGAAAACCTAAAAAAGACAACCAAAACCAGCCAAATAAAAAAACCCCAACCAAAACCAACCCCAATTCTTCCTTTCATGGTGTTCCTTTACCCCAACCTGGTCAAAGGATAGGAAGTAATTATTGATTATGCATGACTACACCCTGAACCTGAACGTTCCTTTGCAAATTAAGCATACAATCCTGCTCTTAAATTTATTACTGCAAAGAAATGCACTAGAGTTCAATGTTTACCATCAATTAAGTCACTTCTACTTGACTTTCCAGGTCAAAAAAAATTCTGGTAAGTGCTGGCTCTAAAGACTCAATAAGGGACCAAAAATAATTAAAAGCAAACTTCCGGTCTTTCAGTCTTTTTCATCACCGTAAATAAAACACCCACACAGATGAGGGACTAGATGCCATGGGTGACTTAAAATACACATGCATAGCCATTGGCTGGCCGGACAGGCAACTGATTGGAAATAAAACACAAATAGTGCAAAAGAGGAGATATAATTAAACTTCCTTTCTGAGCATGACGAGGTACTAACATGTAATATGGAATCCAAGGAAGGACCGCAGATCCAGGAGGCGTGATGCGGCTGCTGCTCCCCAACAGAACTGTACCGTTTGCCCAAAGCCCCGGGGATGGCATCGCTCTCCTCTCCCAACACCACTGGCCATTCACGCTTTCAGAGCCAGAAACAAACACTGCAAATTCAGCTTTCTTTACCAAAGAGCTGCTGTTGGGCTCTGCTGCCCATTCTCATGCAGTCTCTCCCCGGCGATACCAGTCTAACTGCGCCACGCACAAGGCTGGGATCACGTGTGAGGACGCCTCAGCGTCTCCAACAAAACAGAAATTACCAGAGTAAGTAAAATAGTTTAAGCTTATTGATTGTGCTGCCCCTTATAGTTGTCTTTAATCACACACATAGATCTACACACAATTTTGATTTTGTGTTGCAGCCCATCTTCTGAACAATTACCTCTTCATGAACTGCTAGACAACCAGATATATTAGATCTTTCCACACAGTTTTAGAAGGTGTATTAGTTGCTTTTGCTTGAGAAAGTGATGGATTAATTACATTGTGAATGCATACTTTACAAATGTAGGTGTACGTTATCTTGGGCTTTTAGTTTATCTTTTTGCTTGCACAGTGTGCAGTGACTCCCGGGGAACAGTGAGGCTGCTCCTCCAGCATCTGTCACACCGTCGCTGAATTAACGCTCACTCCAACAAGATACGAAACTATAGGACTGTTTATTCTAGACAAGGCTGAGACCCTAAATCTGGATCTCAAATTAAAGATAAGTAACAACATAAACGTTACAAGACTTCTTGGCCTATTAAGCTATTCTAACATTATTTAATATTATTTTAAATGACTAGTCAAAGTTTATGCCAAAACCATTTTAAGATATACATGTATTATTAACTAGAGCTGCCAACATACTACAGGGCAACACACTCCAGTTGTCAAGCCAGCTTAAGTATTTTAAGATTTATCTTAAGTTAGGGTTTAATCTCCAAATTATCTTAACTGCCTTTTTTTGTGTATGTTTAGTAGAGAATACAGTTAATAAAATTAATGAGAGATTCTGCTGTCTTTTATTTTGTTGTTTTCAAAGCTCAAAGAGAAACTTATGCGGTTCAGACAATGCAAGTTGTCCTGAAAAGAAGGTCTTGTATTCACTCTTAGTTACTCATTTCATCATTTAAAAAAGCCTCATACATATCATTAGCTATACAGTGCTACAGTTGTGCATTGGTAGTTTACAGATATAACACAACCCCTTTTCACAGGAATTTAAAATTTAACACACAATGATGTGACAGATAGAGATGATTATCAGACAAGAAGTGCAAAATGGCATGCAACTAGTTGCTTTAAACTTATATGCGTTATCTTCCATTTCAACATTACTAAGTGGCTCATAGTGTGGGTGAGCACCTCAGCTCACACTTACATTTTGTACACATTAAGCTTAATACAATCTTTTGTGTTTTCACATTCATCACATCCTTAAACTAATGATTACTGACATTTAAATTCAAGTGGAAAATCAAAAATACAAGCATTCTTTGTATATGCACTCTTGAAGTTACACAGAGCCTACACACTACTCCACTCTTCAATATGCTTCTTCCAGGAAAAATAAGGTACATTTTAATTAGACTATTCACAGCAATAAAATCATATTGTGCATCCAACAGCAGATCCATCCCTGCTGCAGTCGAGTAGCACCTGTTTTTAAATTATTTCTGAAACAGTTCTACCTGCTTAAATCTCCTTCTGTGCTGGCTCTCTGGGCTCAGACACCACGCAGATGCCATCTTTGCTTAACTGTGTGGACAAAGCTTGCACCATTTGAAGGCAAGTTCTAAGGACAGAACAAATACCCAAGCAGAGGTGTGCAGCCCACAGCCAGTGGGCCAGTGCCAAAGGGACATTGATGACACCGACACCATGAAGTGACAATGGGAGCATCTGCTCATCTCACCTGGGTCAGAGATGAGAGGCACTGTTAGAGGAGCAGGGGACGTCTCTGACCTTGAAGGTGACACAAGGAGTACCAGAACTAAACACTTGGGTCATGGAGATGCTGGATCCACTTATACATACAGATTCCTGTGTTCCTGAAATACACTTAGTGCTGCAGAACTGGCACAATTACTTTATCTTCCTACAATTTTATCTGGAAATGAGTATTAATCAAATTTATGAGCCAGAGAATTACCTGCACAGATTTTTTTTCACATTCCTGAAGCCTCACGTTTAACAGATAAGTGCCAGTGAATGACACTGGTATCTCACAGATGAAACACAGAACTTCACTTGCAGGAGGTGTTCATAAGCAACACTTCCCCTCTCTCCCCCACCTCCCCCCGCCCCAGTGCTACTGAAGGCTTGGAATGCACAAGTGTTAGCAGGCTAAAAGTTACTGTAATGCCAAAAAAGACAAACTGGGGAAATGCTGAACTTACAGAGCATACTGACTCCCAAGCTGCGATGGGCACTAACCTGATGTGACCTTCCTGACTTTTACATGCCTGTGCAAATCGTCACGTGGGTTGAAACCTGTGCCCCTAAACTTACTTCATTCCAAAGCAAGTTGGAAAGTCTGAAAAATACTAAGTGAACCATTTTTGAGCATTAGTGTATGAAATGCTTACATACTTCTAGTGTTTTAAACCACTTCCAACAATGCCTTATTACTTCAATACTTCAATACTGTTCAGCACATTAAGACCTCTGTCCACTAAAAGGCATCCAAAATTTAATCTTCAAAGCCCAGTCTCAGCTTTCACTAAGATTTGCATACAGCCACATTTTCTATGCTTGATAGTGCAGAATTCCATTTTTGAACATGTTCTGAAATGACTCTGCCTCAGCCACTTAAAAGGCGTAAAAGACACTAGTATTGACCTCCTGCACTGGCCTGGGACTCACAGCAGTTGTCTTCTCTCTCCAACACAGCAGCTCACCCTTTACAACAGACTGCATGTAAGAACCATGTTTTTCGATGACACAACTCAGCAGTCAGTACCAGTTACCAAATAAATCACCTTAATTTCCATCTTCTATTAGAATTTTCTCTCGCCTATTTTTCCCACTTCCCAGGAGGTTGGGGACCTCCTCATTCCCTTCTGCTGAACCTGTTCCAATTCTGTAGCATTCCCCATCAGAACACGTGTGTGAGCTCCTGCGTACTATGGGACACCCAGTTCTGGGTACAGGCAGAGGTGGGGCAGAAGGGGGTCCTGAGCTCCAGCGGCTGCTCCAGTGAAGAGTTTTCTGGTCTCTGGCAGCCCCTAGAGAAGCGCCCCAAGTCCCTGCTCCCCTCCTCGACAGTGGGAACCTGAAAGGGGGAAGTGAAGCAGGAGGAAGCACCTCTAACACACAGCAAGTGGTGGGGAACCCTCAGAAAGGTGCAGGACTCAAACTTGGATGCCTCTTGTCACTTCCTTGCTCAGAGCAGCAGGAACCTCAAGTCCCCTTGGAGCTGTGCAGCTCCCCTCAGCCACCACACAAACAACCAAAGAATTGAATTCAGAATTTTGCACTGCAGCACCAAAGAGGGAGTCCTAAAAGTTAACGGAGGCAAATGCTCAGCAGTGTGTTGTCTACATCTATCAATGCTGCAATTCTAGTTAACAGGCTTGGGTGGCTTAGAAATATTAATTTCAGAAGTCATAAATATTTTCAATCTTCTGCTTCAATGCTTGAGTTCAAATAAGTTGGTTTATCTGTGACATTTCCCATTCTGCTGGGCCTTTGGCCTTACACAGACTTTCTCCCTTGAACTGCAATTCAGATTTCACATACTATTACTGTTGTAGTCCACCAGCAGCACATACTGTAACCTATATGTCAATTCTTCGCATGGTAAGTAGACTCTGAAATGTTTCAAATAAAAGCTTTTCAGCAGAATCTGCACAGGCCAGGCGTCTTTTGAAATGACGTGCAAGGTGAGAAAGGTGCCTGAGTGTCTGATCCCTTTTTCTTTTAGAACAGCAGAGAGACACCTGCATTGTGCAGCATCCAGCAACGAGATTACACGCTGGGTGGAAAACAAAGTATTGAGAGCTGGATTTGATTATCAAATTAGGGACCAACTCAAGGGAAGGACCAGGTGGCACTGTATATGACCTTATCAGTCAATGGTCAGCTACTGAAAAAATATGGAAAAAGCATATGAAGAACGGTGCAGAAGGTAATAATATTTCACTTTATGGCAGACCCATAGCAGAAATACACTAACCAGTTAAATGGTAGAGAGAAGGTAAAATTTGGCTGACCTTGTGTTAAAACAAGAGCTAGACAATAATAAATGAAGTTAAAAAGGTGTATGATGCTTTCTCCACATTTATGATTACACTGTGGAACACATGGTCAACAAGGGCTGATCACATCCAAGCTTAAACAATATTCTGAATAAGCTCAAGCATTCTTTTATGGCTAACAGCAACAGTCTAAAGCTGGACAGCTTGATTTTTGCAAAAGACAGATACCAATGAGTCAAGATTTACACCGATCCCTAGCGACTGGGAGTGGAGAAAGCAAGCCCTGATGTTGGGGACAAGTAATTTTCCAGGGGGCTGCAGGCACTTTATTTCTCAGCTGAGCGTGCCAACCTCTCCCGCCAACGCCAGGACAAAACCTGCCCCTCTCAGCGCTGCCAACTGCCAGGTGTGACTGCAGGGAGCCCCTCAGAGCCGCAGAAGCGCTGACGGTTACCTTTGTGCTATCAGAATGCAGAACAGCACAGAGCATCCATTCCAACCACCACTGACACTCACTCCCGACCTTTCCAAACATTACCCTTTGGTGTGCACAAAGCAAAGGAAATGACCCAGGAAAGCAACTTCTCAAAAGCAACCCTGTGAAGCTCTATTGGGCACAATCCCATCTGGCTGCAGACACGCTCTGAAATTACAGTTTCAGGCTGCATAATTAAATTCCTGTATTGTCCAAATATTTCTACCTGTATATTACTAAGTTTTAATACACTCAGCAAGCACCAGAAATGGATCTACCAAAAGGTGCAGGACGCCACAGGGGGCAGTGACTCCCCCAGTCTGCCCAGTCCGGGCACTGGAGAGCAGGAAATCACAGGTCACGTACAACAACCAACATGCCCAGACTGATAGATGTAACATGACCAGTATGCAAGTAATTAAAATGAAACAAATTAAGAACTCCAAACATTAAATTCAGATTGTTTATTGTAAACAGAATAACTCTAGCACTCTGTCATACTGGCTGTGTCACATGCACCCAATTCCACATCAACTGCTTAAAATAGCACTTGCAAAAATTACAGTTATGTAATAATAATTTATGGTTTCTTACATAAACTAATTAACAAGCACTAAAATTGAATTACAGTGTATTCTAGGTAGTTTTTTATTGCTTGTAGACACTGCAGCTTTGGATCCATTAAAATGAATCCATTAGTATGCCTGAGTTTATCAAAATTTACTGCTATATCAAACTCAGAAACTGTAAAATGCTGGAGAACACTTAAAAGCGATCAAGAGTTGGTGGAAAACTACATGGGTTTCCACATCCAGTCACAGAACTTTGAAATTCTACATTTTTTTCTTCTGGAAAACATGATTTGTGAACTTGTGTTAAATACACTGCTATTCCAATTTATTTATATATTTTGTTAAAATTAGAGTTGATAGCAATTCCATGAATATATATATATATTTATTTTTACACACAATAGAAGCCATTTCGTTTTATTCACCATAAGAGTGGTATGTTTAAATACTAAATCTCAAAATATATATTTTTATAATATGTTGTCAAAACTTTTAATATATATAATACAAGAATTTTTACTAAAGGAAAACTATAAACAAAAGTGAAATGCAAGAGGGTAAAAACCCATTTTATGTGAAGGATCCATGAAAAACATGGTGAACAGATACACCTTTACTGGTTTTCCTTATATTATGTTTAATTTTTTCTTCCTCAGGCTACAAAAAAAAAGTGTTAGTGGTCTTCCTTGGCAAACTGTCATCAAATTTATTAAGAAGATATTGAAACATGTCCTGTTAACCTTTAAAACGGGTTTTAAATACACTGTGTTTACTCAATGGGAAGAGACTCTTGGATAAACACAACTTGAGGCCTGTGCCCTGTGGCACACTGGTGGAATTTGGCCTCGGAGCCGATGCAGAACATGGGTCACAAGAAGAGCCCGATGGAGTGTACCACAACTCTGACCTGTGACGGCAGCGTGTCACACCACCGCCTTTCAGGTTCTTTTAATAAGAAGCAAGCTCTCGGGAACACCCCTGGTGAGCAGAATTTGCACCTTCAGTGCTTTGCATACTCTGTCCTGTCTGAACAATTACAATCCATTTTAGGCATTAAAGAGGTAGGAAGACTCAGTAATTAGTAAGATGCTCCCTTTTTCTGTTTGGGTGCTCCAAGCACAAGATCACTCTGCAGAAGTCAGTGAACTTGGTGAAGATGAGACACCATCTATTCTGTTACTAAATTATAGAACAGATATCGATAGAGGATTTCAGCATAATCCTTGATCCTTCTGGGTTTTGCACAGCCTTCTTAAAAGAAGCAGGAACAAACCCTTTGTGATGTAGCCTGACCCACACTCCATGCCACCGCAGCGCTGTGATGTCCCAAAGGACTCCTGAGGACAAGAGGGACCAGACGTGGTCTGACCCATTACAGGGCCCGTATTTGACATTCGCCCGTTCTTGAGCCAAGAACTGCCATGGGCTTAAAGGTATTTGCACTAGTACTTGCTGGACTGAGATCCAACATAACAGATGAAGCAAAACAGACCGAATTCTTCATCAGTACATGCACAACTGAAAACAATAAATGACACCAACTATTTTGTATACCAAATGGAAACAATCCACTGTAACACTGAAAAACTGAACACTGAAGAACTGAACTGATGATGATGCTACCAAGAGACTGGGACAACACTTTTCCTAACAAAAATAAGATGCACTATTAAAGTGTTTCCAGCATTTTACTAGTTTTAATATAAAATGTCCCCAAATTTGTATAGAAAGATTAAAATCATGCCCATATCTTCAATTATTCTCATTAAGACAATTCTCTCTCTTACTACTGTGTTGTCAAATTTCCTTTTTTTCCCCCTCCACTGGTCTTCATAAAACTTAAATAGAAAATATGTTGGTTGCATTAAAGATCAATTTAAAAAGTATCATTCAACACATCACTTTAAAAAAAAAAGTGAAAGTCTCTATTTTTAAGAAAAAATCTTGACCCCATCACCAAAAAGGACCTACTTTTCTCACCCCCCTAGATCCCAATAACATAATTATTGGGATACTAAATAGTGTTCTTCAGGAGGAACAAGAATATTTCAAGCAATTTTGTTTGCTGTGGAGGGTTATATTATCAAAATGAAAATTTGAAGAGATGTACTATTTTAAAAATATACTGCATCTACAAGTTTTTTATTGTTATTGTTTCAGTTGATTTTGGTTTTCAACAGGTTGTCTGAAATATAAATGACACATGACCACAACTGATTTTTATATACTCTCTATCCCTAACACACAGCTAATGTCAAATGAACCAAGAAGGGATTCGGGACTTTCATAATGGACAGAACCATTTCTCCTAATGATCTTTAATAATTTTGTTCATCATGAAGTCCCCTGAAACCATGTCAGTACTGATCATTTGCATTTCTTCATCCATTGGGGCTCTTCACAGTTTTGCAGCCATGAAATTGATATGTGGTTTCACCAGAGGGAAGAGCGGGAGACTGCGCTTGAACTCTGTCATGTTTTCAATCACGCTTGGCTGCAAAGAAGTGAACGCAAGACAAAGTCCACTCAATACTTTTAAATGAGAATTTCCCTGCTTTTTCAACTTTTGCTACAGCTACATATAAACACAGCTTTCTTGCTCTTTTCTACAAGATTAGTGATGCAAATTCCTTGATTACAGGATCACACAAAACAGTGTTATTTCTTTATGAAATAAATGGTTTTGTATTTATTCTGTGTAATTGAAAACAGCAGCTATAATGCAGTAATTGCATTACTAATAATGGCAGTAACTTTAGTAAATGCAGAGGTCTTTTCATTTACAAATTCCACTTCAGAACTTCCCACCCATCCTTTGAATATCTGAGGTAAGATCATAAAAAAACCAGCAAGTCTCTGAGCTATTATTTTAGTTGCAGTAACAAAGTAACTTTTTCAAATTTCAGTCATAATGGCTAATATATTCTCATATAATTCCTACAGAAATTTCCACCCATGATGATTTTTCCACCAATAAGGATTGAGTAAGAATCTACTATGGCATTGTGAACAGTTAATTATCCATTGGGACAAACATTACCACCCTTCTTCAAGAAAATTCCTTTAAGGCCCTGTAAGGGCCCAGTGCTCTCGTATCTAACTGCACAGTGACATCTGTAATAGTTCTTTGAACAGAACTGGTCAAATTGTTTCCTCCACAGGTTACATATTGACAGGAATGTGCATCAGTATTTTAGGCTTTGAGACAATGACCAGATAGAAGGTTTTTTTCTTGTTAGTTTGGGGTTGGGGTCTTTTTTTTAAACAAAGATGATAAATGTGTTGATGCTTATGCATCTTTCTCTCCGCGCTTGATACATCTGATCATGTACAATCAGTATTTTCAGACAATAATAACGTGTAGCTTAGTCCATGTGTAGATAATCAGTGAACTGTGAGTATTAGATTTCATGTCAATGGAAAAGAAGGAACAAAGGGAACAAGACAGACTATTAAAAAGAAAAAAAAAATAAGGAAAAATTCAATCCCTGTTGTTCTTGAGGATGACAATACATGTGGACAAGAGCTGAAACATCAGCCCCACAACAACATGAATTTTAAGAAGTTTGTTTCTCCCTATAAGCTTGTATTTGATGATACTAAACTTCCAAATTAAGAAAACAGCCTGGAATTTTCTGTGTGGTATTTCTTTTTACCTGTGGTAGTGGTGGTGCTGGTGCCAGGTTCACATCATTTTGGCATGGAAATTCTCCAACAACGGGGCCTATTTAACATCATCAAAATTAATTCAGGACCATGATTTAATCAATACCTTTCACATAATAAACTGTTTTATAAGGCAGGTATCTATATAAGCACAGGTTATTAATTTAAAAGTGTTTCTAAGATTTTGCTTTTATACATGGCTGTTTTTAGAAATACAAAGAGCTTAATCAAGGATTTGACTTGAGAATATGTGCTGAGGTAGTTTTATTCATTTTACTTGCACATAAAGAGGATGTAGAAAGAAAAACTGCTAATCTACTGATCAATGAAACTGGAAGGAGTTTCACAACAGGCACACAGCTACCTGCTTCTTTCTGTTCTACAGACAAATCTTTAACATTCTTGCTTTTGCAACCAATTACACATTGGGATTTAAGTCCAGTAAAAACTGGTGAAAAATTTGCACAAAATGACATAGAAGTTTTAGTTACATTAGTTACATTAACCAGCAACACATTTAACCTTTTCCTTCTTGAATTGAAAATGGAACAACAGTTTGCAACGCACATCTGATCTAGATTATCTGAAAATAAAACCTGAAGAAATTTTGACATTCTCAAGTTTAAATATAATGTTTGATAGTCCCAGAGGGCTATGGGTTTTGTTTTGGTGTTGGTTTTGGTTTGTGATTGGCTTTTTTTCCATTCCTTTGAAAGCGATTGAATAAAGTTGTGAACATTCATTACTTGTCAGAAAAAAAAACAAATCCACATTGTGCTGATAACTGCAAATCCTAATTTTGTTTTTCCCCATAGGACTTCTGCAGAGTTTTGTGTGTGTTTTAAATATCCTGTTGAAAAAAATAAGTGCTATTTTAAGATATATTGTTTTAATCAATATGCTTCAGAATGGCTGAAGAATTTGGCCATAAACATCAGTCAGAAAATCTGAAGTACCCACGTGAAGAAAACCTATAAAGACTTTTTCCTCTGAAAAGCATATAATCTCCAGAGCTGAGTTTTTCTTACAGTGCATTTGTATTGTGTAACACACCTTTCTTTAACTGTGACTTGCTTAAACAGGAATTGATTAAATAAAATATTCAGCACAATACTTACAGGAATCCATTTCCCTTGCAAGGACATGCACTGATACCTTGTGTCTCCTGGGAGCATCTATTGCCAACAGCACCTACAGTAAAACACATCAGGTCCTTCAGATATTGTACTTATAAAACAGTAAGGAATGAGACCATTTAAATTTTAATTTAAGATTTGAAACGAGGAATGAATTTTGGGACTATTTGAATTTTCGAATATTATTAGAAGTCATCCACGCAGTACTTTGGATTATTTTACAATGAAGTTAAAAAATTCACATACTGTGTGGGACTCAGAAAAACTGGAAGTACTAGGAATTGAGCCATTAACTGTCATGGTATTGGGAACGCAACCTAAAAATCTCTGCAGAATTTTCAATCCCTGGCAGACTCTGGAAGCACATCAACCCGAACACAATTATCAAACTGAGCAGGACCAGCACACCAGTCTGGCCAGGGATTTCTGCTCTGGAATAGTGGAACATTAGTGAAAGCAAAATAATATCGATTCCTACAAAAATCAGAATGTGGATACTTGATCAAGTTATCATTTATTAAACAACAACTACTGAAATTCCATTTACTAAGTTTGCTGCAAATCTTTACCCGCACTATCATACTATTAAATACAAAACAAAGATGTTGGTCTTCACTGTGCATTGTGAATAATAACCAGTTTTGCATTAAATCTCGTAAAAATAGATGGTAATGTAAAAATGACCTTGGATAATGAAGAAATATGAGAATGCATTTCTCCACCCATAAGTTGCAAAGACATACATCTACATGATTCCCTGAGCTATCAGCTGCTCGATAAGTAATAAACCAGTATGAACACTTTGCAATATAGTGACTTATCAATGCCTATGAAATTTGTTACAAAACAAAAAGAACGAGGCCCAATTTTTATTTTTTGTGGGAGGGACAACGATGACACAGGACATGGAGGGGGATGACAGCCCCTCGTATTTCACAGAATCACCAAGGTTGGAAGGGACCTTTTAAGATCATCTAGTCCAACCAATGAAAAAAAAAAACCAAACTAACCACAAACGAACAAAAAAAAAAAACCCAACACAAACCCCACACCAGACCCAAACCAACACCAATCCACTCCTAATCCATATCCCCGAGCACCATGTCAACTCGTCTCTTGAACACCTCCAGGGAT
>JAOQGH010000002.1:21817650-21839831 GCA_025769975.1 Gallinago jamesoni | reverse complement strand
TCAGTAAAGAAATATTTCCTAATATCTAACCTGAACCTCCCCTGGTGCAACTTGAGGCCATTGCCCCTTGTCCTATCGTCTGTGACTTGGGAGGAGAGACCGACCCCCGCCTCTCTACAGCCTCCTTTCAGGGAGTTGGAGAGAATGAGAAGGTCTCCCCTCAGTCTCTTCTTCCCCAGACTGAACAACCCCAGCTCCCCTAGCTGCTCCTCATAAGACTTGTGCTCCAGAATTTCAATTGCTTATTTTAGATATCCATCTTGCAACTTCATGCTGAGTTGCAGTGTACAATTATTATGTTGTTATGCTGTTCCTTTGTTCTGCCTAACTACAAGAGGAAGAAAAAAAAAAGCATTGATTTACAGTGAAAAAAACTTTAGAAATATCTGTTTCATTCACAATTCATGCACACAAAGTAAGTTGAATCATTTACTAGTTGAAGGAAAAAAAAAAAGAAGAACAAATTAGAACAAATATGCAATTTTGCCAAGCTTCGTCATAGAGTAGCACATTTTTTATTCAGAAAGGATGAGACAGGAGAAGAATAAGAGCCGGTAAGAAAACAAAACAAAACAAAACCACCACATGACAAAACCCAATCTTCCGCAACTTTTACAGTACTCTAGTTGTCATTAAACTAAGCAGGATTCAGGAAGCAAAATTATTAAGGTATCTGCATCAATCATATCATCTACCTAAAGCAGGCATCAGTATATGCTTTCATAGTTCACCCAAATAACATCCAGTGGTATTCTACATCTCTCTCCAGTAAGATTTTAACTATATGAGTAACTTACCTTGTAGAACTGTATAATATCGTCCTTGGTCAGGGTCTTTAGATAAGCTACTTCAATGTTATCTGCACAACAATAGGAAAAATTAGAACAAGTCTGCAAATCATGGCTCATTATTAGCACACTTCTTATTCAAAGTATTTTTCTTTGAATTTCAGATACTGTAATTGACTGCAAATGATATGCTTTTCTTTGTTAACTTCCAAGCTAATACTTATATCACTAAAAATGTCATTGGAAGCTTGGCAGAAAATTATACTTCAGTAACTCCATTTGATTGAACTTACTAAAAAATGCATTTTTTGGAGAATACTGACTGCACTGTATGTTATTCAGTAGCTAAAAAAGCTATGCCTACTTCTGTATGTCAACTCAAGTCAATGTCACATATTTCTAATGCAGAGTGATTAGAGATGCCTTTTATCTGCAGCTGGAAACAGGAGGGTAGGATGTACTTTAGTAGAATGTATTTCTAAGTAAATGTAAGGAATGGCGTCTACATCGTACCTGTTAAAGTATAATCACATTTAAGATACTGGGGACAATGTGTCTCAGTAACTGCATCACTTCATATAAATCAAATTATAATGAACTCATCACGGTATATCACTGCTGCATAAGCAGAAATGCTTTTTGTTGTAGGCTTGCTTGCTTTTCTGAGGGTTGGCAGAAAGATCAAGAAAGAAATGTGTGCAAGAGAACAAATGTGCAGCTAACAAGCCTGTGAAGGAGGCTGGAAGTAATTAATATGAAGTTCTACACAGAGGAAATAAATAAAATTTTTTAAAAAATCAACAAAACAGTTTGGAAAATTAGATTGGTATTTTAGATTAAAAATCTTCAAACAATGATGCAAAAGGGAAAAATACAACTTAAATACTATGCAGGATTACAATGTCAGTGATAACAACAGAAGTTGGATCTCAGCTGGTCTTCTGCAAACTTATAATCTCCAAATATCATGGATGAAAAAAACAATTACTGTTTCCTCAAGGCTACTCTAAGCTAAGCCAGGTCAGAAGTTAGTGAAGGTGCCTGCTGTCGCCGCCGCCATCGCTCCCCCAGAAGAGGTGCGCAGCAGGGAAAGGAACAGGGATGGTACGAGGGTGTGCACCATGTGGAACGTCAGTGTGTGTGAATGCACCTCAGCCTAGCGTCAGGCACATGTGTAATACAGGTGCCTGAACATCACAAGAAGAAATCTGAGCTTGTGAGATGGGAATTTGCATTCAAACCACTTCCAGCCCTTGACCTGCTCCGTGTCTTCCTGAGCCTTAAGGGGAAGAACGGAAGGTCCACGGGGTATTCGCTGTCCCCCCTCATATGTGAACATCAGTAACACGTTTATTCTATCATTGACAGCTCCCACAGCAGGGAGAGCACAGGCTCCACAAATAAGGTATTTTCCCAGGGCAGGAGAAAGAAATTACAGGACAAGTCACAAAAAATGTACTACATCAGGCATAGGCCATGTAAAAGCTTGAGTTGTTCCCAAATGAATATGACACTCTACAGTCAAAAGCGTAGCCAAACTACAGCATTCAGTGTGATAGGAAGCACAATTTGTCTTACCTCTGTCAAAGTTATACTGCTGAGAAATGATTTCTCCCCAGTATTTAGCACATTCTGCAGACAGCTTCTTTGGTTTGTCTAGACGACGAATTGCTAAAGCTTGGATATGCTTCTGGAAGGCCTCTTCTGTCATGTCTTCTATACATTTCTCCATAGTTTTTAAGAACGCTTCAACTCTGCTTTCTAAATAGTGGGGTGGCTTTTCAGATTGGATAATAAATCGCAGTCCTTGAATGCCATTTGCCCGACGCGGACCACTGAACACGATGTAACCTGGGTAAAACAAGAACAGTCACAAGTTAAAAGAAAGCCCTTGTTCCAGCACTGTTTGCCAAACACGGCATGTTTGACAGGGATCTAGTTTTATGCTAAGCATAATTCTGTATCGTACATTAAATAACGCATGTTTTCAAAATATGTCACTGTATTTTTTGAAAACGTCTTTATTTCCCTGAGGTAAATACCAGTTCAGGGGGGGATGAGGAGAAGATGGGGCAGACCAAGACAAAGCACAAGGAATTCTGTCATCAGGAGTAGGTAACCAGAAATTAGGCTGTACTCTAGTGCTTCATTAGATTCAATATTAAGAAATTATTACTATTTTTTTGTAACATCTAATCTGAATTCTCTTTGCTGCCATTAAGATGCAAGACGACTATGTCTCATCTTATCAATTAGATACAAAAGCAACATTATTCCCTTCCTTTTTGTTGCAGCTTTTGCTTATCTGAACACCCAAGCCTTTTCTTCAGTCTTCTTCCCCTCTTTTAATGACAACTGTCTCACGTTTCAGTCTTTTAAATGTTGATTCATAGCTCTCTAATTGTTCCTTCATGCTCATGTCAAAACTAGATCAGGTGTTTTGAACAATACAGGGCTATTACTGCATGCGCACCTCAGAGCTGCTGTTCATACATCCCACGTTTGTGGAGCAGCATGACACCGTGAATGTACCTTCTACCCTGACCCACTCCTACCCGCAGGCTGTTCTTCACACAGCCACTGCCTGGCCACTGCCTCCCAGCTCCTGCCTGTGCCACTCCTCACTCCTGACAAACTGCTCCTACCAAGCTGCATCTTGTCTTCTTTCAAGTCACGTTTCCAAAATGTCAAACCAGTTTTGAATCCTAATTCTACCTTCCCTTGTGCTTGCAGCCTCTGCCAGCTCAGTGTTATCTGAAGAGTCAGTAAGTGTATTCACTGTTCTATCATCCCAAGTTTTCACAAAAATATTAAATAGCATTGGATCACAACAGAACTCTGTATTGCAAATTTTTATCTATCAAAATTTTATCTATTCTCCAGTCATGACTTTCCAAAGTCTTGCATGCAAAGCGCTCCCACCCAGGCTGCTCTTGAGCTCCTTTGAGAACATTACATGCCTTTCACATTATCAAGAAGAGACATATGACATCCCTATTACCACCCGTACAGCCAAACTCTGTTTGCATAAAAAGAAGTTAGGTTAATTTGACCAGAGTTTGTCCAGGAATAGTCTCTGAGTTACCTCCTATGAATTTAGAAATGCTCTGATAAATTATTCCATGTTTTCTAGGAATTAGAATCAAGATGATTGATCTGTAATTTCCCTGCTCCTCTCTTTCCTTTTTTTAAGGAAACACACAGCATTTACTCACATTTATTTTTCCAGTACCTCATTTATCATCCACAAATTCTTAGTTATAAGACTTCTAATTCCAGGAATTATTTGTTTGTTTGGTTGTTTTTTTTAAATGTAGAGTAGATCATATCTGAACTCTTTAAAAGCTTCTAATGTACCCGAATAACCTTTAATCTGTTCTTTTCCTGTTCAAAGGTAAGCCTTGGACTTTTACCCCGGTATTTATTTTGGAAATCATCTGGTCACAGTTAACATTTAAAGTGGAAACTAAAAAAGCCATCCTCAAGCATTTTGATTTTTTTTCCACCATTGACAACTTTTCTATTCCTCTTTCTTGTATTGCTAAAGCATTTATTGAATGAGTTCTTGATACTACTTCTACTGGTTAGCCAACTGCTAACTCCTAAATTCTTTTTCCTTTAGCTTTCTCAGAGATCTTACAAACAATTCCATGAACTTTATTGAATTTTGCTGGTGTTTTTACTGTTTTCCCTCAGTCTTGTGAGCTGTCTCATTTGGCAGTTACGCAGTGCTGGACACACTCACACAGTTCTTCCTCACTTAGTTTTCTCCCTCCTCTTTAGACATTACCTCCAACTTCTGGCAAAACCTGCCACCAGCACATTCCAAAAACCAGCTGAATCATCTGGGTCCTGCCCCATTTTCAGCAGGTATTTAGATAGTTAAAATCCCTACGACGAGTGGGGACGAATCCCTACGACGAATGATTACCTGTACTTATTGGTGAGCAGCTGTAGTCTTAATAAGACTGAAATGTACTTAGGTCTTCACCAACCCAGCAGTTTACCACTACCCAAGGCAGAGCTTATGAATCATCAAGGGCACCTGGAAGTAGGATTATGAGCAAGACTGAACTACTACTGATTCTTTAAGATCATCTAAGATTTAGACCCTTTTGGTAAAAAATCTGGATATGGAATTTTCTGTACAGTTAATGTTTTGGTTTTTTTAAGCCAGAGTTGGTTACAGAGATTTCAGATATCTGAAAAATTAAAGCTTGCTTCTTCTCAATTTAGAGTCTGCACATAGTAACATTCCTTTGAGTCACCAGCAGTTAAAATGATTTATATTTACCAAGTGCCCTTCAGGTGGCGTTGTCTAAGCAGGGAGAGAACAGCTCATCCTGCCTCCCATGAGCGTGAGCTCCCGTGTGTGTGTGTGTGTGTGTGTGTGTGTGCACGGGCACAGCACCACCACCAGAAAACTCACCTAATTGCTCCTTGGTGCGCAAAGTATTGAAGCACGGTTCGGAGATGATTTGACAGAAGAGCTCCAAAAACATATTCTCAGAAGTGCTCTGCATGTCTGTCTGGTAATATATTTCAATGCCACAATTGTTATGGACTTCATTTCTCTGTTGATATACAAACCAACCTCCTGAAAGACAAAACATTTAAGTTCATTAAAATGTACGCTCTTATTGTCTACAATTAAAAAGATAATGGTCTCTTGTGGAATGGAATTATAATTAATACTTCAGGACCGTTATAGCAGAGTTCCCACTCACAGCATACTTTTTATGAAACAAGTAAAGAAAAGCTTATTTAACACATTGAAATGTCAGAGCTTGAGCATTTCAGCAAGTAAATTGAAACTGGCTGCTTCTCCTAAAGCAAATGTTTTTGGAACTGGAATGGAATTCTGCATTGCCTCTCCTGGGTAAACAGTTTCTAAAGACAATTTATCAGAAACATTTATGAAACCTAAATATAACTCAGCATTTAATACAAATAGCTGCTCTGAGATCTGGTTCCCCCAGGCTGATGATCAGCTATGGGCAATTGGCCTTGGCTGTACAGCTATGTATGTCATCACTCCTGTACAACTCCCAGCAACTCCTTGAACAGCCTTTCCTATAGATGAGAATTTTTTTTTCACAATAGAAGTAAAATCACATACAACACTATGAGACCAAAAAAATTTATATTAGAAAAAAACAAAGTTACTTGTGTAAGAACTTTCAGTTTTCTCAAAAAAAGCGAGAGTTGTTCAGGGCAATCCCTCACTGAGTGGTCACTTAATACTCAAAAAGAAGGGTACTTCTTCAAATGTATATAGTAGGTGTGTGTAGCAGAGAGTGGGACAAGGGTCTTATTTCCATAGCTTATATTGAGTGAATCAGGACTGAATCACAGAGTGGTTTGGAAGGGGCCTTCAAGATCATCTCACTCCAACCACCAAGAAGCCTGTTCTACATACACAGATTAAAAATTAAATGTGCACTAAAAAACTGGAATTAAATAATTTAACCTACTGTCAGGAAGTTGCACTTCTCTGTATCTCACCAGCTGACTGGGAAGGAGTGGCTTCGTATGAGCGTGCTCAATGAGTGTGTCCTCAACCATCTGCATAATTCCTAACGCGGCCTGGAAGAGAAAACATAAGAAGACTTAACTATCATTAGTCTGTATCTAACTGCAGGGTCAGACTTTTCAATTATTGATGGTGACATGAGAGAGAAGATAAAAGGAAAGAAAAAAAAAACAGGAATAGAAAAGCAGAGATATTGTAATTAAATAAAAATACAGTAGAAGTTAAGTAGATGAGAGGAAGTGGGGGCCTGGAAGACAAGGGTTTTGTCGGGTTTTTATAACATTTATCTTGACTACACGTTTAACTGATTCTACTCCTCTCCAATGCTTCTGAAATTAAAGTTCCCTTCACCACTTTGATGTACACATCTTTCAAAGTTTAAAAACCAGATACCTACAGTGTACATTTGCAAAGCAAGTGACATCTCAGCAGATGGAATGTTAAGAAAACAAACTAATGGTTATGTTCAAACATGCGTTCCATCGACATGCTGGTATGAGAACTCACTGTCCAGATGCTTTCTTTTATTTGATGGATGAAAATAATTTAAAAAAAAATATCTTAAGTGGTGAGAAATTTTAAAGCTCATTAGTTTCATTCAAGGATTTAACTTCAAAAGCTTTAGTTGTTAAGGGTTATGTGTTCTTGTAACCTGCATACTGGAAATTACAGTAACTTGCTAAAAAGCAGTTTAGGCTGAAAGCCAAAAGCTTTTAGTCTGCGCTATCGCAAATTCACAACACAGGTGATGTTATCGAAAATATGCAAATGGTCTGAAAACTTCATAAACACATGCCCCCTTGTCCCCCAGTATCAAAGACAAAAAGACTGAGGTCTTGCAAAACACAGTTTAAAAGGTTAGAGAAAAATACTACATATTCTTCCAATTCAGTATTAAAACAAAACATTGAAAATAAGAGTGTTCAGACAGATGTTCTGAACAGCATTAGTTTACTATTTATCCACTTGCAGAAAAGCAAGTCAAAAAACGAACACCAGAATGAAATTAACTCAAGAATAAATGCAAATTTTAAGCAGCTAGACAGATTTGATTTTTCAAAAAGTATGGATTCCCTAAAAAAAATTCCCGTATTGAAAGGTGTTACAAAAGCATGTAAGTTTTGATTTAATTTTAGTTAGAAAAAAAATATATCTTACATTCAGGCTAAAATGGTTAATTGTTCCTTATGCAGCTCAATCACATCACAGTAATAACATAGACCTTAAAATGTTTAGATCATAAGTTGTTTTTTAAGTTCCCAAAAGCAATACAAGGGCAGCACTTAGCCTAATAAATCTGAAGTGAAAAAAATGACACCATGATACTCACACAGAGATAAAAAAAGTACAAAGTGAAATTATGAAATCACATTTGACAAAACTGCTTTAAAATCTGAGAAGATTAAACTAGTCTTCCATTTTTATGCTGCTTTTAAATAAAAATTGTTTTATTAAAGGAAGTATCACACCAACCTGTTTTGTTATATTGCCATGGAGAAGAGCTTCAATGTGTAACCGTGACAACAGCTGAGCTATAAAGGCCTTCAGGCGGGGAAGAGTGACATCTAGAATAGATATTTAGACAGTTAAGTCAATGGCATGCATTTTTATGTGAAGTAGTACCTATCTCATTGTTAGATACAGGGCATTTCTTGGAGAAGGAGAAAAAGTATCTCTCTCCTCAAAAATGCAACACTGGAAAGCTTCCAGGTCTAAATAGCAGCACTTACCATGTAATTCTTCTCACTTAGAACTCACATACTGTCTGACCCAGATTTCAAACAGAAAAGGGAAAAAAAAAAAAAAAAGCTGCCTTTCCAATCATGAACAAACATTCATTCTCCAGAGAAAACAGTTGCTATCGTTCAGGGGGTGTTCCAAGACAAAGCCTTAGCTATTCACAAGCAGTACATTGTTTATAAAGCTTGAGAAACATACTCTGCACTTACCATCTAGACTGAAAAAAGAACCTCAACTCAAATGTGGTGTATTGATAGTATCTTTGCAACAAACAATACACAAGAAAAATATTTTTGCAGTTGTATGTACTCATACACACAATTCAATATATTGAAAAATGCTTTTGCAGTTGTGCGCATGTGCATACACACAGATTCTGTGCCTGCCTGTCTTGGCAAAGCAGTTTTCACATATAAATCAAAGTACAGTTTAACATACAGAATCAAGGGAATCAAGAAAGGATGGCTGAATGGATGGGATGTTTGTCCCAAAGCTTGCATCTTCATTCGTAATTACTGACCATCAGTAAAAAATTCATTTTCACATTTTCCCCTGATTCCAAATCAACTTTTTATTATTGTATAATCCTACTGCTAATTTTTGCCTATTAACAACGCAAAAGATTACGGTCACATTGAGTGTATGAGAGGAAAAGGTGTGGGGGGGGATTACATGCAAATATAGGGGGCCGTCTGCTCTTTGTTAAGACCCGCAATGGTCTTTATTCTTTATTACCATTATTATCAACAGGAATTAAATATTTTTTCTTTATTATCTACAATTCTTTACTACCTACAGAAAGAGGAGTAGGGATTCCCTGATCAAGGAAACGACGGAATAGCACGCCCACTGGGAAGTACGATGCAGATACACTGCAGTGCATCTGCACGATGTCAGCTGGAGCCACAGCACCCCAGCAGCACTGGCCAAGCGCTGGATTCATTGTGCTCAGGCTCACGCCCACAAAGCTGCTCCAGCTTTGCCTGAACTTTCACCTGCAACTTTTGCCTTTTAAGGCCTTTCGCCTGAACTACTAGACTTTCTAGAAACTGGAGGACACGTGCAGAGGCATCAACATCCACCAGTATCAGCCCAGGTCTGGCACTGCGGGGGCTTCACTTGAATAACGGGCAGAGTTCAAAATGGGTACCCTCCTTAGTTTATTAACAAGACATTTTCCATAGGAAAGATAAAAATAATAAAGTTTAAAGCCGGCAGAACATTACCATCTAGTGCTTCTCTTAATTCATCTTTGGTCCAAGCAACTTCTGTCATCAGGAGTCGGAGATAATACATTGCATGCTGATGAGGCTGTTCCGCCCTGAAGTTGTTGAGTGATCTCATGTACTAAAACAAAATAATTATGCTCAAAGAACTCTATTTCTATATTTTTTCTATATTATTTTAATATTATTTATTATTTCTATATTTTTTCTATATTTCTATATATTATATTTCTATATTATTTTCTATATTTTTTGAACTCTATTTCTAAATATGAAATATTAACCTTGTACTCTTTCTACCATCAAAAATATACATTTCAAATGTCAAGAACCTTCTCTTGCTTATTAGACTTGTTTAAAAATTACCCTAGCAATAGTGTGGATTTCTGAGCCTGTGGATTAAGCAGTAACCATTAGGATAGTTGAAATGAGCATGAAATCACACTTCTCCATAAAATCAGTAACTGGAAATTGAATTCTTGCAGTTAGACTTAGCTACTTATTTCGATAAAGTTGTTCTACCCAGGAAACACACATTCTGTGATGACTCTTGAGGAGTGGGGGAATACAGCTAGTTGAAAAGTTATTTTTCTCCCAGTTGCTCCCGTGGGCTGACTTGGTTAGAAAAGTGCAGGAGCATCTGGGAAATTGTTTTCATTCTTTGCCTGGATAAAGGAAGCATGAGAGAACAATCTGTGAGCTTCTCCTGAGAAACTCCTCTTAGTCCAGCTGCACCTTCACAAATTAAGCAAACCTTGTTCCTCTACCAGAGGAAATGGAAAGCACAAACTAATAATTTGGCAAGCTGGAATCACTTCCAGTCCAGAAGAAAAGTAACTCATTTCAGGGCACACAAGAGAGAAGCAGGGAGCAGGAAGCTGTAGGAGTCCTGCTATGCACTCACTGAGTCCTTCTCCCTGTCCCAAACAGCAGCAGAGGCTGTGGTGTGGACACAGGGGGAAAAATCGCCACCTCTCCTCCTGACTGAGCTTTTCTGTGTTTTGTCCTTATTTTACATACACAAACGGCCTATGTAACAAAAGTCTATAAAATGACAGAAAAGGCATAATACACAAAGTTCAAGCAAACTGTATTGACAATGAGAGAAATACTTTAAATGAAAAGGAAATCATCCAAACCAGATCATTCACGGACCTGTGGGTTGGGTTTTTTTCACCTTGACTAATGGCCACAAAAAAAGACAAAAGTAAAAAAGCTTCTGCAGTCCCAATGAGGCAGAATTTCACTCCATAATCAGCCCTAAGATTTCATTTCAAGTCAATGCATTAAATTTTAAATTATGCCAAAATGTAAATTTCTCATGTAGCTTACCGCTTCCTTGATAATTTCAAATCGTTTCTCATCAATCTCAAAAGTAGCCATTTTCTCAATGATCTTCTTGAGCAAGATATGTTGTTTGTCATTGTAACCTTTTACAGAAAGCTATGGAAAAAACGCATAATTTGCTTTAGATGTGGAAGATAAAATAACAATTATCAAGTCTTGTATAATTCAATGAACAATAAGCTTTTCAACACTCTAAATTCAATATCATTCAACATTAACTCATTCTGAAATAAAATCCCTTTACCCATCAAAAGATAACTGACGAATATAATATTGCATATTTGCATGGGAGTTATGAATGCAGGGAATTAATGGAATATCATGTTGATGTAAGCAAACAGTAACCAGAATACAGATTTTTAATGATTGCAAGTATTAAGTCCAGCCAGTAGACTGTACATTTGGAGTACTGAAAGGCTTTTACTCTAGGTTTCTCATTTTAGTCATGAAATCTAGATTCACAGCCTTCTTAAGTATTCTCTCCAATTTACTTTTAACCTTGCTTCACGTTTATCTTGTTGCTCAAAAGAATAGTTTTCTATTGGAGCATAAGTGGAACAAAATGGTGCTACCAGAAAAGGGTACTGTCAGCAGCAGCACAATGCTTAACGGAGACAATGCTGGGCTGGAACACCCCAGGGGTATGGCTGCAATCCATAGGAGATACTGATCTGATCATAAACATTTTTTTGAAAGTATACATGAAATAAACTTGGTCATTTAAAAAAAAAAAAAACAAAACCACCAAACATTGAAATTTATAAATGACTATATGATTGCATCAGGCCACAGGAAGTTTTTGAAGAGTGAAAAAATGCCTTTTTGGGGGAAAAAAGACTTCAAAGTTTGGTATCTCAAAGCAGGAACTTAATTGGATTTGTGCAGTTTAATTAAGGGTAAAACTAAATTTTAAGCCATAAACCAGCATACAGGTGAATTCCTGCTTCCCAGTAGTAAGATTTTTTTTCTTTCTTCTATAGTTGCTGAAACATACCTGAACCATAAACTTGAAGAAAAACCTATAAATGGATTTATGACGAAGGCTGATACTCTGAAATAGCATAAGAACCCAAACTGTTCAGCAATCACTAGGTGATTGTTTGCAGTGTAGCATCTGCACTTCTTCGAAGTGTCTCCACTGTTTAGTTACACCCATTGACTATAAAACTTCTTGTGATACAGAAAAAGATTAGAAGCTCCCAGATACAAAACGAAGTAAATGTGAAAATGGAATCTTTACAGTAGAATATAGACACCTAACAAAAACAGCTAATATTTAAAATAACTCGGTTCTTCTAAGCTGTGACTAAAAAAAAAAAAAAAATAATCAAGAAAATCACATACACACACACACCTTTTTTTTATAAAAGGAATTAACTCTGACCATGGAAACATCACCAACCTTTGAAACTGAGGAGAGATAACCATGTTTCCAGTAAGTTAAGTGAATGCTACCAGCAACTGAGACTTGCGTTGAATTAAAAAAAAAAATGAAATTGCAGCACTCTCTGTCATACAGAATATGTAAAGATAGTATACAGCATATTTTCTTACTAAGATGCTTTGGAAAATAATACTTCTACAGGAAATTTCAAAACACATTCTGGTATAAAGTGATGGTTTTAAAAAAAAGCTTTTAACAATTTCAAGAGCGACTATTAAAATCTCCTATCACAAGTCTCATAGGAGAAACTGAGTAAGAAATAATGATTTATCATAATATCAGCATTTATCAAGTATTGTTGGCATTTCAAATCAGATTATAAAATACTTAATAAACATGAACACTTAAGGAAAAGCCATAAATATCTAGCATTGCATTCTAATGACACATGCACAATCCATTTCCACAGCTCACTACAGCAGAATTAGAGAATTATAACATAACCTGTAAAGCTCAGATACATTCAACAGAAAAGTTAATCTTTTTATACAGAAACCAGCAACAGTACTTTCAAGATCACCATGCAAGCAAGTATAACTGTGAACTAGATAGCATGAACTGCACCACACACGTGTTCACAAGGCACTGCAACCTCCAACAGGTCACTCAGTACTGATTAAAATACAGTTTTGCTTTGCCCTTAATGCATGAGATATTGCAAGGAAAAAACAACATTAACCATCTCATTTAGAAATGCAGAAGTCAAATGTTTTCTCCAAGCTCAACAACTCCCAAGCTGTTCCATTTCCTCCTGCACTTTTAAATTACTTACAAGTATTGCATTCATTCCTGATGCAATGCCATAGACCAAACCTGAGAGGCGTGCTGCATATGTATACTCTTTTAAATCATCCTTCAATAACCTGATAAACAGGTATGTCATGTTGCAATGGAGAGGATCAGCATAAATGTAGCGACTAACAAAAAGAAAAACAAAAGAAATGCTTTGATACCTCAAGCAGTGACGAAGTAATGGATGAAGAAACATGACTGAAGAGTATGTATATGCAGCCTCATGATCAGTAGCCCTTGAACAGGACACCTTAAATGGTACCACTCACTGAATAGCCTGACACAGGGGCCTTCTGCCCCAGTGGTCAGAAAGGTTTTAGTAGATATCTGTCAAACTGAAATAAATATGTAAGCTTGGATTAGGGTTGCTTTTTTTTTTTTAAATGGAGGAACAAATCTTGCAACTAATTACTTTCATGAAGAATATAAAGAAGAAAATTTGCTTAGTATGAATGGAAAGATTGTTGAAGACTTTGAACAAAATTCAACTTAAAATTCAAATTAAAGAAAGGATGGGTAATAACCAAGATCAAAAGGAGTAACAGCCTTAGACCCATTTTTTAAATGAAAGTCCTTCCATCAAATCAATGTAATAATGTTGATGAGTGGAAGTAGTTTTAAGGCTCTAAGCTTTTCCTTGATTTGGGTACTTACATACATCCCATAGATGGTATTTTGGAGATCATAGTTCAAGCCAGCTAGCTCTGCTGCATATGCATACTCGTTGAGGGAGTCTTTGAGCAGTTCAAGGTACAAATAGGCCATGTTACAGTGTAAGGGATCCACATAGGCAAATGGGCTGGAAGAAAATGGTGAAAGTAAAACATGCAGTTTAAAATTATTTCTCAGTTTCTTTAGGCCTTTTAATTTTGGTATGAAGGAAACGGCATTTATTGCAAGTATGCTGATGGATCCCATTATGAAGGATTCCTATTCCAAAGCCAAATATTAACATACCTGAAAATAATTATTTACCTTCCTTATGATTTGAGCAATGTCCAAATATATTGAAGATTCCAGAGATATTCTCGTATTTGTGCTCATAAATCAAGACACGCTGTATTTACTTTGCTGCACTTAAGCAAACAGGTCAGTTAAAAAATAATTTATTTTTTTTAAAAAAGGAGACTGCTGTTTGCATTTCTCC
This sequence comes from Gallinago jamesoni, assembly GCA_025769975.1. Taxonomy (NCBI): domain Eukaryota; kingdom Metazoa; phylum Chordata; class Aves; order Charadriiformes; family Scolopacidae; genus Gallinago; species Gallinago jamesoni. Next base: position 21,825,814 of record JAOQGH010000002.1, on the reverse strand, counting down.
CTACAATGAGAATTCCCCAAAACCGAGAAATTTCAATATGCCCAATGATGCAAATCCAATTAATAGTGAATTTTTTAATTAAGACTGAATTCAAAGCAAGATATAGGTCAATCTTACGTTATCATAAACCTGCCTCCAAACTCATTATATTCTTTTCCATTTTGATACCAGAATAAAGACTTAATCAGTCTGAGTGATTACTGTGTTCATACCAGTTTTAACTTCTATACACTCATTTAGCTGGCAAAGGCCAACAGGGAGTTTTAAAAATAACGAAGACTACTAAATTGTGAATCCTCAAGTGAAAAGTACCAGAAAACAATTATTGTAACACTGTTCCGGGAGTTGCCATCTGTTACTGACAACTTTGTAAACAGGTATTTATTTCAAGTTTACCTTTTTTTGACTAGACTTGAGGAAGCAGAACAACTCAATCACTGATAGTATATTTGAAAACTCTTAGTCTAGCATTTTCCACTTTACACACAGATATAAGGGACGCAGCTAAAACAAACACTGAGGTGTTGATGCTGGGTCACCATGTCAGGAACTGGAGAAGTCACTTGAAATATTTCTTAAACTGGAAAGTAGCAAGTATCCAGGTAAAAATAATTAGCATATTATTTTTAACATCCATGCCTCTAAATCTGGAGAAACTTGAGGTCGAGAGTTTATGACTACCTTCAGAAATCTTTTGAAACAACAGAACATTACATTGTTATTTTGCTTCTGTTTTTCCTTTTAAATAAAAGACTACCTGTTGACTTATGTCATAATTCATACAGAAGGAAAAGCTTCTCATGATCCTTTAGGCTGGATGACAAGTCCCTGTGGTGTTTCTTTAATGCAAGGCTTGGGCCACATAAGGATTTTCAGTTTTGGAACAAAGCAACTTCTGGAGGTTCATACACTCGGATTGTTCCTACTGGATTTGTGTGTTCGAGGGAGAAACCTCATCCCTTCATCTGCTTCCCCGTACCCCATCCAGGTGGCAGCTCTAACACCCAGACAGCCCGTGATGCTCAGGCCACAAGCAGAGCAAACCCTCCTCCTTTTTCTGTCCTACTGAAGCTGTTGGGAGTGTGACAAATTCCTGTCATCTGCTACCAGGCTGCCATGCTCTGTTCTACAACTGAAGCTAAAGCTTTTCATGAAAACTTATGCTGTTAAGATGGCTTTATTCACCAATTCACCTGGCCACAAGAGCTATGGGCAATTTCATCCTCTCACGAATGAACACGATACATTTCACCATCTCCTCCAGTGACCATCACCATGACACGACCAGTCTCAAAACAGAGACAGATTCAAGACGAAACTTTCTTAACCATCAAAAGCAGACAAATCTCCTTACAACTTTTTGGAGGTGATGTACGCAGTGTTGTCAAAATCTCCTCATATCCATTCAGATATGATTACGATCTTATTTTTAAATAACAGGACAGAACCCCCACCCAATCCTAAGAAAAAAGCCAGCTTTCCCCTTGTAACCATCCCTAGAGGAAAGAGGTAAATCATTCCGTCCCATTGAGCAGCAAAGCTCAAGTGTTGTTGGAGGTGAGAGTACAGATTCAGCGGGAAAAGACTGTCACCACCGATCTAGAGGGAGATGTCCCTGCTCGTGGCAGAAGGCTGGGACTAGATGGCCTTCAAAGGTCCCTTCCAACCCAAACCAGGTACATGTGTATACCTTAGCGCGCTCTACATAAAACCAATTATTATTTTTTAATCATTCACAAACTGGTATAAAGACTGGATCACTCATAGTTCATTTGGAATTGATTATAAAAAAACCTCACAATCGTATAACATAAAATCAGTCCATCAATAAAATCCTGATTTGGATTTTGGCCAAACATTGGAGAGCCACCATGTACAAACAGAGAAGGCCAAGTATTGCAGTGGCAGTTCTATGAACAGGAGGTGGGCAGGTACCAGTTTGATCTTCCATTTCCTCACACACTGAAGTTGAAATAGTTGTAATGTTTGCCCTGTGCTTTCAAAAAGTAGAAAGAGGAAATGCCCAGACAACCTATTTTCCCCAACCAGTACCAAGATTTGACACTCTCTGAAAAACCCTCTATCTAAAATTCTGCCAAGAGAAATTTCAAGTGTTGTCTCAAAACAAGGACTCAACAGTGCATCTACAAGAGCCCACGTACTAGCCTTTCCAGCAACATCACCAAATCATTTCATTAGGCCAAAAGAGGAGAGTTCCTGAAATTATTTTCACTTTCAGTAGAGCAGCACAGAAATAGCTGCACTCTAAAGACAGCTGTATTTTTATTTCCAAAGTTAGAAATCATTACCTGAAAGGAACACAAAGAAGGTACATCATTGTCATGCTTACTTAAAAAATAGGTAATTTTCCTGTGATGAAAATAATGCAAGACCAGAATTAACATTAGAGCACTTTATCGTGCATCTTGAGGTCAGAAACACACATTCATTGATAATACTGACTGTGTTCTTTCTAAAACAAAAAAATAATTATCAGTTTTGCTGTCAGCATACTGACTTGCATTACACAAATTAAAATAGAATTTGAACCTAAACCCATAATCAGAATAGCATTTTATAAAGAAAACACTGTCTTAAAATAGTTGTGATTTAGTTACTAATTAAAAATAATACACACCCATTTTTAAGGAGGTATACTGCAGTATGTAGTAGGTCCTATTGGCAGGCATATTTCAGGTACAGCAAATAAAACATAGAAGAAAATTTGTTTTAAAAATCTTTTATATAAACTTCTTCTGTTCCTATAGATGGAGCACCTCAAACTGCTTGCTACTCAATTACCGGGTAACTTCCATCAGCCTCCCTGCCATCTGCAGCTTATTGCATTCTCCTGAGTGAGGAGAAGTGTTTTCAAGCCTCAATACATGCAACAAAGCTTTTGTGACAGAAATGCAGACTCCCCACAAACAAGAAGCTTTCGCAGAGCAATATATGTGATATATTTAACATTGCGTACCTGAAAAATTCAAAGTTGAGACAAGCTTTTGGCAAAAAAAATTTGTCATCTTGCTTGAACCATAGTTTGCTCATAGCAGTGTCCTGCATCAAGAAAAGAGGTTTTGTTAAGTCACCTTTTAACTGTAATATATGAGGCAATTTTTTTTAAAAAAGTGTCTTCACCACTTCTAATTAGTTAAAAGACCTGTCACCAAAATTTTTTAGAATACAAAAAAGGATCTGTTTAGATTCTATCGCCTCTTCTATTGCTTTTTCTCCCTTAAAAGCTACGAAACGAAACAGATACTCTCTTTCTGTTCCAACTCTACCTAAGTTTACCCCCAAAAAAACCCCTCATCTTTAAATTAATATACAGGAGAGAACTTTTAAATGTTAAATTATTTCTCTTTCTCATATTTTTTCAGCAGATGATCTTTGCTTCTCAGGAATCTGGCATTGCATTTTCCTCCTCCTTTTGCATAGCAGAAATAAGTCTCGTCTCTAACAGCATACCTTCCCCTACACAGTATTTGATTCACACTAAAAAGCCAAATCGCAGCTTCTCTCCCAGACAAAAAATTTTTCATTCTGTTGAATTGCTACTGTGCAGTTTGGAATACATCTTGTGTCAGGGACAGGATGATGAGCAGTATGGCCTGTCTGTGGTTCCACAGACCTGGCCCAGAAGCTGGAGACTGACGGCTGTAGCCCACAGTAACCATCCACCCCTCGGCGCAAACCCCATGTCCCCCCTGCCCTCCTTCCCAAGGGGTTTTGGGGCAAGATGTGCCATTACAGCAAAGGTGACCTAGTGACATGCTGCCAGAGAAAATGGCAATCCTGTTCCCATCCCTCTCTTCTGCCACAGCACTGGTCTAGTCCATAGTAATATCACTTAGACATAAAAAACAGCCGAAAAATTGCTTTTTTGGTACAACTAATCTCTGCTGATTTAGTTCTCACAATGTTTTTCTGTGGGGTCAGACAAATGCCAGCACCCACGAAAGGAAAATGGCACCATCAAACAGCTGGAGAGAAAGTAAGAGATGCAGGAAAATAGATAACGTCTATTTCATCAAGTACAGAAGATTAAAAACACTCTCCCTCAGAAAACATATTTTCTGAGGAAAGGGGAAGAAAGATCTAAAAGCAAATACATTTCTAAGCAACAATGCCTTAAAGCAAAGCTTTTGTGTGGATCAGTTGCCTCGTTGCTACAGAGATAGGAAAGGACCATCAAGTTTCTGTAGCAAATCAATTAGTGTTACTTAACAGAGCCGCAGTACCTGTCCCTGATGAGGTTCAGGGTTTCAGTTCAGGATGAACATAAGCATATGCTCCAAGTCCTCTCCCATTAATAATATTGCTTCAAGTATATACCTAAAATGCCCTGCGCAGAACAAGTGTGTTTTCCTGAAGGATATCGTAGCACCAAAGTAGACTTATATTAATCAAGTATGTAAAAAGTATTCCTGAATTGAGTATGCAAGCTGAAGCACAACGTGTAATTGCAGAAGGCTTTTCCAATTTATCCTCCAACTAAGCCTAGAATAGAGATGAGCATTAGCAGAGACAACTACACTTTAGTAGTGAGAAGAAGTTTTTATAAATTTTAGGTACTAAGAAAAAATGAGATTTGCTAAAAGTACCAAGATCATTAAACGATGCTTCCAGGAATCTAGAGAGTGCTGTTTATTTACATGTTTACATCTCTCTACCTTTTTCCATGCAATCAGAAGCTTTTTCCATACGCAGTTACAACAGAATTGCCTTACCCATGACTTACTGGACATTGCTCAAAAAAGCCATGTAAGAGTGACAGGCACCCTTCTGCTGAAGAAACAGCTTTAATACTATTTCTATCAATTGTCAACACACTTTCAAAAAGGTAAAGAGAGGTCAAGCTATTTGGAGATTCATTTTCATAGGAACCCAAATAGTTATAATCCACAGTTTAGCAAGAATGAACTTTCTAATGTCTGTCTTTCTAGCAATATCATTAAGTTTTGTACTTCTCTGTTCATTATACTTTGGAGTATGACATGACCTGTATTTTAAGAACACATAGGAAGTATTTACTAACTTCCCTGAAAGTTACCTCACAAACAGAACAAATATAGATAGCTTACCTTGACAAGGGCAGGGTACTGTGTTGCATCTTTTTCCAATGGCAAAATCTCAAAGTTAGTAGGAATAAACTCATTCTTCATCGGAAGCTTGAATTTCCCATTCAGGTCAGCATTTTGCCATTTCTAGATAAATAGGAGAAACAATGAGGCTAAGTGGAATTTCTACCTAATCAACAGATATCTAGTTGCATATTTTATGCTGTATCAAAAGATTTAAAAATGTATTCCACTAGCCTATGTGTAAATACTATTCAGAAAATAGTGGGAGGGAGAATTATCTGGGAAACCAAGCTGGAATAGGCTCTGAGCAGGATGAAGTGCTCTGAGGAGGAAGACAAACGATTAAAATAAATTTGAAAAGTTTACAGTGGAGTGGAAAGCAGTTCTATGTCTTGTATTTTCTGCTACCCTGAACTCTCACTGAAGGTATAAAACTAAATACATAAGCAATAATTCTAATCAAGAACATAGGTATTCACAATCTAAAGCAGCAGAGAGTTCTAGGCAACATCTGTTCAATGCATGCTCAGCACGTCCAATTTAGCTCTAGGGTATATTTTACAGCCATCTCTTCTTAAAAGAACAGATCAATAACAGGTTTCAATAAGGATGTGCCTACCTCCTTTGTTGGAGTTTTGATTTTTAGAAGCTCATTTAATTGGCAAAATATACTTATTTTGTAAGTTGCAAAAATCAACTTCAGAAACACAGTTACATACAGTAGTTGTAAAAAGATTCCTTTCTTCAGAACAGATTAGTTCATTAACATGTAATATAGACTTTGAAGTTTTAAGAAGTTAATGCTTATATTTTTAAGTAGCCACTGCAAATTATGGATCTTTTATAGCAACAATGGTGTAACATTCCCTGTACTGAACATGGTTTAAAAATCATTAAAATGGATATGTCCTATGTAACGAATATTTGACATCTAAAACTAACACAAGATCTTTTCTTCTCGTAATACTAAACAGACTCATTGTACAACTTTCACGTTATGCAAAGCAGCAGATTTACATTCTCCTTTCAACTAAATGGAAAATTATACAAAGAATTTACCACTGTCTTCACTTGCAGATATTAGAATCTATTAAAAGTTTTTACATGCCTTAATAACTTCATCAGAAATAGCTTCTTGCTTGTACTGTGTTCCATACCAGTCTTCTGTTCGATCAGTTTTTCCTTCAAAAGATTTGGAAACGATTGCAACTCTGAAAACAAAAAGACAAAGCACTTTGGCATAAATAAGTCTGAGAAAAGACTGTGAGAAATTATTCAGAGCACTATTTCTGTTCCATCACTTAGAGTACACCTATTTCTGGAAACGTTCCCGGGACAGAGTACACTTGGATAGCAAGCCTACTCATATGGAACTGCACACTCAAGTTAACCAAAATCAGGTTATCGGCAGCTTTTAATTTTATGTTTTTTCTTAAGTGCCACAACCTAGAGTTACACATGATCATTGTTGCATGCAATTTTTATTTTTCAGACTTCACCCTTGTTCCAGAAAACACAGAAAGCAGTTCTTGAGATCTACAAAATTAATGGAGTGGCTGTAATGTTTTTCATACCACCTATATCAACACACAGATATATGAAGATACTGACTATAGAAATTTCATTCCAGACCTAGCATTTTAGATTACATTACTGCAGTTACAATCTCCCATTCATAATCTGATAGCAAGAGAGATTCTTATTTTTCTATCATTCTCATATTCTCATTTCAGATTGATACTTGGTTCTCCCCTTTGTTTTTTTGGCTTGGTTTGGTTTTTTTGAGGGGAAGAGAAGAAAAGCAGAAAGATTAATGTATGTTACAGTCCATATAACAGAATTATACTCAATTAGAAACGAAAATCATAGAATTACAGAATTATCTCAAGTTGGGATGGAGCCATAAGGACCATTAATTTCCTGCTTCTTACAGGACTATCTAAAAATAAGCCATATGACTAAAAGCATTGTCCAAAACACTCCTTGAACTAAAGAATACATGTAAATAAAAGGAAATCCAGTACAAAGGAAATTACAGATGTATTAGTATTTTTTCAGTAGTCTTCATAACAGGTATCAAGAAAACTCCTTTACCTCTTTTTAACTACCCACAACTCAAAAGAGTATTCACTGGAAATGAGCAGCTAGCTTTAAGAGTAAATAGATGTGCATAAGAATTCTGAAATAGTAAAAAAAGGTAGCACAAGTACCTCCTACATATATTTAACAATCCCTTTCGGGCTAAGGAAGGGAGACATTTTACTCCTCACCTTTGAAAGAACCAGATGACCACACACACTTAAATGAACAGAACAACCCCTGCTCCTCTGCAAGTCATGCAATATCCAAAGCAGAATGAGAATATTCCTATTCAAGAGATACGTTATTTCATCTCTCATTGCAAATGGCAATAGAAAAAGTTAACACTTTCATTGTAATTTCCTATAAAATGGTTTCTTATCTGTTTACACGATACATTTTTATACCAAAGGAACAACACTAACTAAATATTCAGCAAAGAACTAAGCACCTTAATCCTAGAAAACATTTGTTCTTGCAACACAGCAGACATGAGCTCCATCTATTAGAGAGATTGTTGTTTACACTAAAAAGAGCCATTGAAATATTCTATTATGTTTTGCATTTTAACTTGGACAGCTCGTGAGCAAAAGCTCTATCATGCACAGATGAAGTTGCTAAGAGACTATAAAAACCTGAAATTCTAATAGACTTTATGGGCAACCTACCAGGCCTTTCCGTATGTTTCTAGTATCTAATCTGACTCTTCCCTCTGCCAATTTAAAACCGTTACCCCTTGTCCTGTCACCACACTTCCTGACAAAGCGTCCCTCTCCGGCTCTCCTATAGGCTCCCTTCAGATATTGAAAGGCCGTTACGAGGTCTCCCTGGAGCCTCCTCTTCTCCAGGCTGAACAACCCCAGCTCTCTCAGCCTGTCCTCATAGCAGAGGTGCTCCATCCTCTGACCATCCTCATGGACTTCCGCTGGACCCGTTCCAACAGGTCCATGTCCTTCCTGTGTTGAGGACTCCAAAGCTGGACACAGAGCTCCAGGTGG
>JAOQGH010000002.1:21742268-21804051 GCA_025769975.1 Gallinago jamesoni | reverse complement strand
GAACAAGAGGGAATGGCTTCAAGCTCCAACAGGGTAGGTTTAGACTAAACATTAGGAAAGAATTTTTCACAGAAAGACTGGATGGGCATTGGAATAGGCTGCCCAGGGAGGTGGTTGAGTCACCATCCCTGGACATGTTTAAGAGCCGTTTAGATGTGGTGTTGGGGGATATAGCATAGGGGAGAACACTGTAGAGTAGGTTGATGGTTGGACTCGATGATCCCAAGGGTCTTTTCCAACCTAAATGATCCTATGAAAATCTCTTAAGTAAAGGTATGTAAAACTTATGGCAACTCTTTAGCCATTCACGATGCAAGCAAAAAGATAATTAATTATCTCCCAGTTGCTTACAGCTGCTACCAAATGCACAACTTGTATTATAAACTACACAGAACTATACTATACTTAGCATGAAAGTTGGGTAGAAAATTAAGAAAGAAACATTGAACTTAACAGGGACAGTGATACAAAAGTGAACAATGTATGACTGAAACATAAGAAGTATCATGTAGGGTACACACTTGTGATGGCAGATGTATCTCTATACATACCCGGAGATGTTCTTCTTGGAAAGGATGTTCAGGAAACTCTGGTATAGGGACATTTTTATTCTCTACTTCTGAAAATAACTTTACCACTAAGCAAGTCAGCTCATCCAAGGATTCTAGAAAACAGAAACATTAGAAAAAGGATAATTATTATCTGAAGACTCTGGCAAATTTGGATTTCGTATACTCTGTGGGGGAGACATGAATTATACAGAAAAGTAATTTTAATGATATGATGACGATTAATTTCAGAAAGGAAATCTATATTAATACTGAAGTTTTGAACTATAATGTGCTATAAGCACCATGCTTATTAAAGCTAGGCTTCAATCATGATTAAAATAAATCTTGTAACCAGAAAAAAACATCTTTAAATTTTACTGATGAATCTAAGCTGACACAAGAAAAGACACATCAGATACTGAACAAAAATAAAGATTCCACAAGAAGCCTAAGGGACATGGAATTACAGCTGCAAATATTCCAGAGCAAAAGCACCTTTGCCAGAACCTGGATTTTCTTCAGCCTCAGTTCACCTCCAGTACTTCGAGCACACTGTGAGCCAGGGTCCTCTGTGCTCAGCGCCTCAAAACTGCACACACATCCGTGACCTCTTTAAGCACTTCTACTTTTACATCCATTCTAGTTTCAGTCCATGTCTCCAGCACTCTCCAAACGCAAGATGAAAAGCACGTGCAGAAAGAATTTGATGTTGTGCCTGAATTCACCTAAATTGGCCTATACTGCTTCTGTTGAAATACTGTCTTCAAAATAGCTACCTGCTTAAAGAAATGCATTTTGGAGCACTTCTCAAAGTGAGAATAAGATAAAAAAGACTCATTGGTCAAGTTTTTTAGCACACAACTTTCAAGGGTGAGCGCTGAAGAAAAAACTGAATTTTTAATGGATGTCTCAAAGTACAACCTTAATCCATGAAAGATTTGAAAAAGCAGTCACCGTGTTAGTCAGAACAACCCCAGTTCAATTGAGGAAGCGGAATCTTCCCTGCCCAACACAGGTATGCTTCTACACCACACTGAGAGAACCACACAGGGAAAAAACCCAAACAGTGCAAACCAAGATGGGTCACTGTAAAATAAAATGTGACCTGCATGTAATTCTATTAAAGACCATTATGTTTTATTCATGTCAACAAAATACACATTCGAGCTTAATATAGATATTTACAAGGGTAACACTCACTGAAAGAATTTGATGATGGAAAGAACCTTTCATCAATATCAATAATATGAGAAAATAGTCTTAAAATTTGTTCCCACACAAGCATTTCTGCCATTTGTACATGTGGATTTTTTTACTACAAAATACAAAAATTCTTGCTAAAATCCTTAATTTAGGTGGTTTTACTAGTCATTTTCCAGAATGGAAAGTGGACATTTTTGTAGTGGAAGTATAAGTCTAGAACACAAAAACAGTATCAGAAGCCCTCCCAACGCCTGAAACCCGAGAGGTGTCAGTCTGTGTCAGACAAACATACGATGACAGCAACTGCTGAGTTGATAATGGATTTAAAACCTTCAGCTTATTTTTTCTGTTGTAAGCTTATAAACACAAACACATTACAAGTTGCTTGGGAGACTTCACTAAACATAAAGTTATGTTAGGTCAGTCTGTAAAAGTTTTACTGTTTTCCTCCCTTTTGTAGATTTTCAGACACTTGCATACACTTCATTTTCTTCAAACAAAATACATGCAAAGTCTTATTCAACCAACAAAGCAAAACCCACCTCTTCCTAAAACACAAATAGCCATTAAATTTGATGAATAATAAGTAGAATGGAACTTCAATAGCTCTTGTCTTACGTCTATTCCTTCTTTGGTTGGTCTAGTTTCCAGAGTGAGTTTGTTTCCTGTAACATAAAAAAATTAACAAAACGTAATGTTTATACATTTGCAAATCAAAAAGATAAAAATAAATTAATAAATCTGCTTTCCTCCAGGTGGACAATAATTATACATAGTAATTATTTTAAAATAAGTAAAGCTGAGACAGTATTGGTCCAGTTATCAGAGACAATAAATACTCCCTCTCTCAATCTGCACATTCCTAAAGAATGAAGGATGTTTTAGCCTTCCAAAATAATCTTTGCAATTTGAATGGGTTATTTCGAAGCAATGTAAGCAAGCCCAGGCTCTAATTCCGAAGAAGAAAAAGATTCTTCTTTGGCACATTTGGAGTAGGTTTTACTCCTGTCATAGGAATCACAGCGTGATATTATTTGTGCCATCGTGTGCCACAGATTATAACCTAGTATATTAAATGAATATACTCTAGTTATATACTAGTACTCTGTTAACTTTGAGATCAGTAACTCCCTTAAGCCACAACCAGGCCAGGTATGGAAGAAAGCAAGGGATGAGGAGGAAGAATATGGCAAGAAAACGTAGCAGAAAAGTTGACTTGTGTGTTTATAGGAAAACCAGCAAGAAAGGGAGGATGGGGAGAGCACACCTTCTATGTGTGTACAGCCAGCATGCAAATGCTACAATCACAGATACACCTTAATATACTGTAGCCAATATTTGCTTCAACTATTCATCCAAAGAGACCCAGCCACAAAACACAACCACGATCAAAGATTAAACAGTGCACTACGCGACTTAATAGCCCTGTTGCTTTGACAGTTTCAAAAATAAATTACTGTAGAAAAGAACTTCTGTGAGAAAAAAAAACATTTACACTTCTGCCAGAGCATCAAACATTTGTGGTTTTGACCATAACTACGGTATCTTTCCTTAATGCTTTTTAAATTGAGGTTTTGGTGTCTTTACTTCATATTGCTACTGCGCATTCTGTGAATAATAAAGCCTGAAAAAACCTACAGCCATAAGATCGGGATTTGTCCAAGGCCACTTTATCTATCCATCTACTATTGTTGTGGCTTATGCTTAAGATTTTGTTGTTATATTCTTACTCTGTAATTTTCACATTACTTTTCTGATCCTTCTGATTCAACCTAGTCACTGTCATCTAGTCCTAATGAAATACTATTTAGCAAAAAGAGTATGAGGCCAACAACAATTTAAACACAGTTCTTTCACTTTGTTATGCACAAAGACTTAACAGCACCAAATAATGACAAATCCAGTAATTGGAAAACAGCATTCACTGCAGTAATTATCAGAATCATAAAGGATGCTTCATCACTGTACGGCAAGTCTTGGATCACTCTGTTTCCTATGTTTTTGTCTAGCTCTGTTTGGTCCACCATGTGGAAAACGTGATAAAGCACCATAATAAACATGTATAGAGAAGAAAAAAAGGGAATTGTTTCAGTCTCTTTAACCATTTTATATAAACAGTAATACTATGTATGTTACACAGAACTCCAATGGATGAATAATTGCATTCTGACAAACCTGTTCCAAATTTACTGAAGGGATGATTTGGGTTTCCAGTAGCCTTCTCTAATTGAAACAACCTCCAGGCATCATTCATCAGATTCTTCTCATGCTCAGAATCAACAGCATTTACCTCCCTGTCTTTGCAGCTTTCATCAAACAAAGGGCACAGGAAAAACTGGGCAAATCTGAACAGAAAAATTTTAATTCAAGTCAAGAGTACAGTACATAAACAGTAACAGAGAAGTATTCAGATCCTGAAAACAGCAGAATATATTATTTTTTTTATTCGGAACTTATAAATTCTGTAGCAGTTTTGACACTGATTCACTATGTTTCTCATTTCCTTTATCTATAAATGCAGACAAAAATGTATTCATTATATAAGGTACTACAAGGATCAGGGACCTTGTATCATAATTCATATCCTGAAATTTTTTACTGTTTTGAAGCTCAGCTGCAAGAGGCTCTTAGTCTCACAAATCAAATCAGCCTTATCAGATATCCAAAGGGAAAATTCACTTTTTACCTCACTGACTTCACACCTTTCAATTTCCGTCCCCTCCCACAAAAGGCAGAGATTTCAGTGAGTTCCTTTACTAAAGGCATCCTAATATACTTCTAGACTTCATCCTTCTTTTGCGGTCACTGAAATAAGCATCCTATGGTAAGCATAGTATTTGATAATACAGAGTATGCCTAAGCTTATGATCATATTTTGCACATTTCAAAAAATATTAAATGTAACACAACCTTTGAACTTCAAGAACTCTGCCTCAGTAAAGAACTCTCCTAGCTGAAAAAATGTGAACAAAACTTTTGAACTGAAAAGTATTGGTATCATTTTTAATAAAAAATAGTGCTCTCAACCCTTTCTTTGATATCATAAGGATAAAACTATAAAAAAAAAAACACCAGCGCTTTTACACAATTTCAAATAGCACAAAACAAAAACACTTTTACATAATTTCAAATACCTATATAACAAAAAACTAAATATAAAAAAAAAGTGTTCACCTGTCCAGTGCACCTTCTAGATGTTCATGTGACACATCAAAGTAATAGTTGGTATGTTCTCCACTCGTGAAAGCATTTGAGCTCCCAGCATGCTCACTAAGAAATTGGCTATACTCGTTCTCTTTTGGATATTTCTTGGTTCCCAGGAACAGCATATGCTCACAAAAATGACTAAGCCCAGCAATGTTGGGGGGATCAGACAAGGAACCTGTAGAAGGAAAAATTTCACATAACCATTCATAAAAAGTAATACTAAAAAATAAAGTCTTTTAAAGTGCTTTATATTACAGTATGTTGCCTCAGGCAATTGTATCAATTCTGTAGATGAAAGCAGATACTTGTGTAGCTATGGTCAACTAAACCCAATCTTGAAGAAAAAAAAAAAAAGTAGAATGAGTAACTGAACCAATTAGTGTCTCAAATTGCCTCTCCAAATAAGTCTGCATTGCCTTATAGAGACAATTTTCCAATTGAAGTCCATGACTCAATCTGTAACGAACTGGCAGATCACAATGTTCTGACTTCTATACCCTGACTTTAATAACTGCCCTGTGTTTGGAGGCAGCGACTGCCAACCGCAATTAAAGAGGTATTTAGCCTGTGGTTTATAGGACGAGTGATAACCTGTAATTGCCTGAACACAAGCAGCTACTGTTGACCAGCGAGTTGGTGTGAAGGCGGACAGAGTACACAACCATAATGAGGTGCAAGAACGGAAGCCAGAGAGGTAGAAGTTTATGTCTGGCAGCCCTTTGGAGCGCACAACCACATGTAATGGGAGGACATAGATGGAGACAACAGACACAGCTCCTCCAGTACATCTGCAGGAACCAGACGTTGCAGTTGGCTACTACTCTCAGAGTACCTGATGAAACCTCACGTGGTATCCTCTGAACTACCTAATGATTAGTGACAGCCATCTCCATAAGCAAAAAGGCCAGAATTTTTCAAAGGTACTCTGCTACTTTTGTCTTAACATCAGCAGCAGCAAGAGCTCCCCACTACAAACATAGCAAGAGGATGCCCAGGTAATGAGTAAGGATGCTCAGGTAGTATGTGCACACATCATACTTTCCAAGCAACTGAGAAGCTATGCAAGCTTGAGAAATACCTCAGATATAAGAAAAGTCTTCCATTGTTCCAAAGAGTCAAAGTAACTGCCTTCTCTTTCTATTTTAAATATTTCCCTTTGCACATTTAAGCATCATTAGAGCTAAGGAGTGCCTCTCCAGCTCCTCCAGCACTACAGCATCTTCTCACCTCTACATGTCAACAACTCAACATGAAGAAAAAAAGAAGTCTGACATGACAGATGGAGCTGTCTAAAGAATTGCACTTACACTCGCCCTTCTCTGCTTACAAATGATCTTTCATAACACAAAACTTAATGGTTAAAAGAAGTCTTTCTACTGACTGAGCTACACTTGAGTAAACACATAGTACAATATGAGAATTTAATTAGCTCTAATAATTTTCAACTTGACATGTCAAAGAATTAAACGAACTCTAAATTACAATAAAAGGCTAGGCTGCCAACTGGGTACCATTCCTGTCAGCTTATTTGCAATTTAAGATAACAAAACTTAAAGCATTTTTATTAATGACACAATGAATACAATATGCATTAAATACCTATGTGCACATCAAGTGCTGCTGAAGACTTATCTGTGGTTGGGTCACTAATGAGAAGAGCTTTAATGCCATTTGCCAATTCCAGTCCACGATATTCTCGTTTATCCTCAGGTGATTTGATAATTTCATTTGTTATTCTCTTAATAGCTGGATTATTCATTTTCTTGTCTGTCTCCTTCTGAGACCTAAAAGAAAACAGAATAAATTTCATTTACTATTTTTACTTAAACCCTTCTAGTGTTTTAGTGTTATGGTAGAGAACACTGGATGATACTGACAGCAAATTTAGTTCTGTGCAGAATTCACAGAACTGGCCTAAAAGTATAGTTCAAATCCTGAGAGACATTGTTAAAACAAACCAAAAAGAACCCTGAAGACCAAGCAACATGATGAAATTGTAGATCATATAAGTGAATGTTTCAAGTTTCATACTAACAGTAATTACAGAAATAACTTAGTAAAGAAATATCATCCCCTTACTCAACTACGATAGAAACGAAGCGAAGCACACATTGCTATCACAAGTAATCTTTCAGGCTTCAGGGAAGTATTTAATGTATCTGAATTGCCAGTTATATTATGAATATTGTAACTTTGTAATTGTTAGACAAGCAGAATTTTACTAATAAATCACTGGATTTGTACACTCAGCAAGAAGGAGTGACACCATTTACAACATTGCCATAAAAATATAAAGACACTGCAGAATTGCCATGATGAACAGAAATAGACTGTCTCACATGCTTAAATTACTATTAGTTTAACAGGCACGCTACAAGACATGCTTCTTTAATGGAACAATTTTTAAGTGCTAAGAAACTAAATGTGATTCTGACAGCACAAACTGGTTATTCAATTTTTTTAAATGCCTAGTGAAAAGATGAGACATTCAGACTTGGAAATTTGGGGAGGCAGATTGGAACTACTTGGCTGCATGTGAAAAAAAAAAAAAAAAAAAACCAAAAAACCAACCCAAAACACCAACACAAAAAACTCCCAAACAAACCACACACACATGTACAAAACTGAATAAGCAACCCCCAGAAACTAGAAATTAGAGCGCTGTGCTCTGAGCCAACCACGTGGTGCATTCTTGTCAGTGAACGCACTGAACACATTCAGCCACTGAATTCTAACCTTGTTTTACAGGAAGGGCTTTAGGAGAAGGCCCGTTATAAATATATATATAGTACCAACCAACCTCAATCTTCTCCTAGGGTGAAATGTTGCTTGCCCTATGGCACTTACAAAGAAATTCAAATCCGACTAACTTCCCACCACAACACACACACAGAGGCATGAGAAATTCTGCATGGTCTGTTGGTATCACAGACATAATGAGGAGTTCCACAGTATTTACTTTTCCGTTTTCAGGTTGCATGGTTCAAAGAAATTCATCCAAGTTTTAAGGCCACATACAACCCTTGAGACGACAAGGCATGTGGAACATGAATGACTGCACAGTTATCAACATTCTTCTTGTTTCTGCTCTTCAGTCGTGACATGAACTGGCTCTCTGGTTACCCATTGACCAGATACTCAGTGTTAGCAAATACACAACAAACAACTTTGGACAGTAAAATCTGATTATGATGTTATTTACAGTTGAAAATTACAAATGGAAGAGCAAGTCAGCTAATAAAATCTCCTTTCTAAAATACCATATCATTCTCAAAGTGGGAAGCAGTTCTGCAAGCTACTCTCCCTCTGGATTATCTTCTTCCCATTTATTCCTGTGATTTTATGGTATAAAAACAGCCAACTTGAAGCCAGCAGATGCACAGTCACCAGTGTTGGTATTATATATTATAATGTTGCTGATAAAGAGCTCATTACTAACAGCATGTTACGGATAGAAAGTTTATGAACATAATGTCTACAATGAATTATGAATTATTAATGTCTAACCAGTGAAAAACAGTGTTTCAAAACCAGAAAATTAAGATTTTACCTGAAGCAGAGTGAAAGTTTGTATAAGAATGGATTTATGCCTAAGGAAGGAGATGCATATGTTAACTATAGAAGGTATTACTGTGAAAAAGAATAAAAGCAGTGAAATAAGCATTAGATCTTTGAATACTTTTGAAATGAGTTAAAATATTACTTTGGAACTTTTAAATAGACTTAAATTATAATGTGCACTCATATGAAATTACAAACTAGAATTATAATCCAAATAAAAAAATAGCAGCACAGAAAGTGCCACTGAAAAATCAGAATCTGAATGTCTCTAAGCAAGAGCCATAAACAATACGAAGTAACTTTTTAAAATATGCAGCTCAATGCATTTCAGAAGAAAACACTTCCACTAGTAAAACATGGCTTTCACACTATGAATTACTTTTTAAAAAAAACTGCAGCCAAACATAATCACTAAACAGGAATTAAAATGCTGAATTTAAATGTCTACACTCTCATTTAAACCTGTCATTTATCCACTAGTTTCATCTAGTTTCCACTAGTTTTATCCACTCAAGGTAATCCTGACTGGAAGATCTATAGGCTTCTGGCCTCTGAAAAAGCGCAGATACCATTCAAAGCTAATGCTCCAAGTACGGCAATATCTATGTTTCTCTGCATCACCAGCACTGACATAATCCATGCTTATGATTTAAATGATGCCTCTTGTTTGAAATTCATAGTCCTAAGTAGTAATACTCTACTAAAGTGAAGATACTGTGTAAAATTTAAGAAGTGAGAACAGATACTAGTTTTCATAGATGAAAATCAGTAACTGAACTATTGCTTATTGTCTTTCACTTGCACACAATTCTATTGGATTGGCAAATATAAGTATGTAGGAGAGCAAAGAAGTCTCTAGATCTCCTGATTTCACCTCTGCTAAGGAACACCTACCACTTAGTTTTCAGCTAAAATATTCCATTTCACTAAGATACTAGTTGCTTATCATAAGATGCATATATACAATAAACTTTACAAGGGTTTTTTGTTTTGGTTTGTTTGGGTTTTTTTAATATTATACAATTTCTTTGTCATCTGGTATCTCCTTGTTATTTCTACACCACATCATTAAGTCACAGAACTTTACTGTTTGTTCAAATGACCCATCTTTCCCATGTGATTCATCAACTTACACAGATTCTGTGAAATCTTATGAGATTTCAATTGATGTCTTGTGAAGCTGTACACCTCCATTTTATTATCATTCCCTACTTCTGCCTCCTTCATAGGCTACTTCCAGCTTGGTAGTCAAATTTCAGTACAGGAAAAACCTACAATTTTCAAAAGGTCAAAATTAGTAATTAAGCCTTCAAACCAAAGACCTAAACTTGTACCTCCACCTTCACTGTTACTTCAATGGGCACTGTGACAACAATATTCTCTTCCACTGCAAATGGGTTTGCGTGAATAACCCGCAATTATTTCCCTGCAAACTAAATAGCACCAGACAACTTGTATAAAACAGACCAACTAACACAACACTCCTGAAAGGCATTACATCAAAAGAACAAGACCAACACCTTCCTGTCTAAGCACCCTTCCTCACGGTGCTGTTACTACAATACAATAGCTACAAAAGAAAATTTCACTTAAGACAGAGTATGCGTACAATGAATTTTTCTTAAAGAGTAAACTGTAAGACATAATATTAACATTCCCTCATATGAGTGCTTTTCTGTGCAATTTCTAAGTTCTCTTAAATGCAACTTCTTTGTAACAATAAATAACATGTTCCGTTCTTACACGTAAGGATCCTAAAACACTACAGAGCACTTTCTAACAATAGAACTACTTTTGGTGATAGGAAAAGAAGTCATGGGAGCAGAAAGAATTCTATGCTTCTTGCAGTTTTTTGAAGAGTAGCTTAATTCTAAACTTGTGTTCAGATGCTGTCCTCAAATACATGTACTGTATCTGCTTGCTACGCTGTCACTACAGCAAGCATGGAATGCTGATGGTCAGTAGCAAAGAAATTCACCCACAAACTAAATGCTGTGTTTATTGAAGAGCTAATATCCTAATAAAAACGTCATTAGAAGAAATACTGTCATGCTACTTTCACAAAACAGAAGCAACAGAGAAAGACACAATAAAGCAAAGACAGCAGGAACAAATACAAAGCATTACTGTGGCACTGGGAAGTCTTCCACTGGCTCAAAAATTACAGGTGGCAAGATGACAAAGCTAGAAAAAAAAAATTAAAAAATGGGGATGTTGCAACTGAGAGCAATGTCCCTATTCAATTACTAGGAAAATATAAACATTCTTCCTCCTCACCAAAATTACCTCACTTGTACAATAAAAGTATGCTAAAACAGATGCTGGATTTTAAATTATAGCACTTTGAAGTGAAATTATATTCTGTTCTTTGAGGCCCCATTTTTGTAATGCTTTCCAGGCAGGCAGTCTCTTGGAACCAGCGAGGCTCCACCTGCAAACAGAGTATTACATAGCAGGATTAAGTGATACATGATTGTGCCCAACTATTTTAATCTTTCAAAGTTATTTTCGTTATTACTTTAATTAATAATTAGCCAGTGTAGTCAAATCTGAATTCAATGTTTGAACAATTAAAGGACCACATTTGAAAACCAATTAGCAGAAACTCCTGAGGGTTGCTTCAACACAAGGATGTAACTAGCTAATAAAAATATGACCCCCAAAGCACAAGCTCCAAAGTGCTTTTCAGGTATTTTTTTGCCATGACCGGCTGCCCATATTTAAGTGAAATACTGGCACACAGGTCTGATCCAGAAAAAGGGCTGCAAACTCCCATCAGCTCACAGTAACCAGATGAAAGGCAACAAACACCAGCTCAGCAGACTTTGACACTTGCTTTCAGTTTGTATCAGTTGCCTTAAAATTTGGGGTTGCTTGGAGGTTTTATGCAGCTGAACCCAAATTGCTTCTATGGACACACATGTGGGTGTTGCAACCTACTGACTTGAAGCTTAGACCTGTGTATTGTAGGATCTGAACTGCTCCTCGTTTTCAACTCACATTTCACCTCTCTTTTGAATACACCTGATGTGCTGACTGCAACACAACTGTTACTTAAGTTCTGTGCCTCTGGAACTATTAGACCACAATAACGTTCAATCTCACATTTTGCACCTGTTGCAAGTTCTGTATTTTATTTATATCCATTTCTTTTCTTCTTTTTTTTTTTTCCCCATTCCAAACCTAATTGCCTCCCATTTGCCAGAGTGAGGCAAACCCTTTGTTGAGCTCTCCTCTGCTCTGTCCTTCAGGGAGCCACCACTGATGCCTTGTTCTCTACAGTATTTACTGATCCACCTTGGTTTCAGCTCTCAGTAACTTACAGGCAGGTTTCTTCAGCTGCCGGAGCCCAGAGTGGAGGAAGAGCTGTGTGCTACGACAGGAGGCCCGCACTTCCCCACCTCTCTTACAGGGACAACCAATGGCTCCAGACTCAGCCCTCTGGAGGAAGCCATGAACTTCTTCAGTTGCAAGCTCAGAGCTTTGCAACGATAAAATAAATCTCCATTCTTCTACAGGCCTTCACCCCTCTTCTTCCTCTCTGCACATACCTCTCCTCAGGATAGCAGTAGAATTCAATGGCATTGTGACATCCTTGGATGTGACAGGGACGTTAGCAGTAAGTCAACCAACAATCTACCTCCTCTCAACTTCTCAATTCACTTGTATACTATAATTTATTATTATTATTTTTCAGACTAAATCATCAGCAGTACAGGTTTTTTCCTAAAATTAGACAAATGTTTTTACTAAGTTCTGTTACCAGAGTGTAATAAGGAAAAAAAATAAAAAAAGAACAGAGAAAGAGTACTCTCAAAAAAAAAACCCAACAAACAATAACTGAAATCAATTCAGCTGATCATTACCATAAAGAATACTTCAGGAGACTATCCATAACTCTTACAGGTTCATCTGTAGATGAACCTAGCAGGCCTTCTTTCACACATTTAGAGATTGAAACAGTTCACATGATTCAACATCCGTAAAGCATCAATCTTCTCTGAATTGACTTGTCACAAAGCTAGAGAATGTTTAAGATCCCAACACATTCCTGATGCTGATCTAAATAAATCTGACTGCACACGCAGGCAGACAGGCTGCAGAAGTAGACAGACAGCTCAAAATGTTAACATGTTTTATCACTTTTAAACTCATCAGGAATTCAGCATACTACTTTATACACAAGAGCTCCAACTACAAAGACCTGCAAGGATTTAATCAGTGCTACCAAGTTATTGGGAACTAATCATGCCACATTGGGCAAGTCTGAAGATGATAAATATTTATAAGGTTTTTGTTACGTAGTTAATTTTGAAAAAATTCTGAAAGTCTCGCTACAATTAAGGCATTTGCAGAACCTTGATCCGCAGCTTTCTGTCAGTAACTGACTCGGAAAATTTCCTTCTAAGGATGGTGGCCAGGGCAGACGCCTGCCTTTCTCTTTCCCAGACAGGTCCAACTCCTACAGCTCCTCATGCACCGCTGTAAAACTTGGTCTGTCCCAGGTCCCACTGCCAAGACGGCAGCAGAGCGTTAGTACAGGACAGGTAGTAGAAAGACAGTAGAGGAGTTTTGAGAGTACAGCATTAATGAGACAATGCCACATGTGGACTTGGCAAAAACAAGGGTGCTGGGAGCTTCACAGGTAAGACCAGGCCCCAGTGGAGTAACCAGCCTGAGTAGTAAAACGATGTGTGTTTTCAAGAGTTTTGCGTTGCTCAAACAGGATGAGATACACGATTAAGATACCACAAAGCTAATTTACCACCCTAAAACTACATTCCTGAACTTGACCATTCCACAGCTTCCAAAGCACTCGGTAAAAAAGTCAAAAAAAAAGGCAGGATTTTATACAATCTGCTTTCAGACATAGCAATAAACGATAACAAGTTTTTTAAAATTTCTAAATCTTACTTTTCCTGTCTCTTCAAAAATTGCCCCAAACAATTCATCAGAACACACTCTCCAGGGCAAACAAGTTTTACCCAGGTTCACTGGAAATAGAAAACAATTGAAATTAAATTTTTCCCTAGTATTTCTTTGCTTCAATTTGTTACAAGACTGATGAAAATCAGGCAAATTCCAAAAGGCCTTTGAAACCCTTAATTTTATGAAAGATTAGCTCGTTTTGAAATTTCAGTAAAATTACCGTATTTTAATCTTTAGACAATATGATGAACTAGGACCTTCAGAATTATTTCACAAATTTGGCATAATATTTTGGTGTTATTTTCATCAGTCTCAAATTGCGTGCTACGAGCAAGACCGATAAGACTAGTTTCTGTGTTACATGACCAGCTGCTTGAAAGTGTGTTTTACCAATTTTCTTCATAAACGCACTCATTAATTCCACTGACTGCTTTATGCAGTGAACACTTGTGAGCCAGTGGTTCTCATCCTCTCTTCCTCCCTCCCTAACACTTCTCCTTGCTTTCCTTGCACAGTGCAGCAGCAGTGTCTGTGTCTGGGCCCTGCACACTCCGAGAAAAATAAAACTGGGTGCTACAGGAGAGACCTCTGTGCTTTATTCTAACTGTATTTTGATGTGTATTTCGTATACTTTATCCACAAGTAGCACATCAGATTGCCCGAGACTCTTTGTAAAGCCAACTCACTTAACACTTTATGCTACCATCTGTCTTACACCCTCAGAAAGAAAAACTTGTGAGGTCTGAATTAAAAAAAAAAAAAAACAACAACAACAAAATCCCAAGATGAGACTAAAACTTTAGTTACACTGCATAACAACAAGAAAGATGAGAGAACTGGCAAGAAAATCTTATCTAGCAACAAAACCAGAAAAAACTTTAGGATTCTGAATCATGAAAAGTACAGTTATCCCACATTAAAAGCAATGGCTTATCTAACACTACAGCTCTGACAACCAACACACCTACAACAACCAGCAGATTTGGAGAGTCAGCCCTGTGTTTCAACAAAGGAAGTCCTGGCTGTTTACCTATTTTGTGTTTTAGCTTTTATGATTTTGGACACGTCAATTCTAGTTTTATTGTTAATGCTGTAAGTAAACTCTCAACAACACAGCATTTTTTTTCATTTTTGTTGTTCAGGCAAACTATAGTTCTGACTCATTCTAAAAACAAACTGCAGACGGTCAGATCTAAGTAGAAAGCTACAGTGAAGCGACTTTCAAACAAGCTCCATCAAAAATCACCTTATTGCATATATACAGTGCTATCTCATAAGCATATTTTATCAACTTACAGACATCATAAAAGCAGAGAAGATAAAGATGCCCATTGACAGACAACACGCATACAAATACACAACTGTAGAAACAACCAATTAAATTGATTCCTCTACAGACATTTTTATTACAAACTTTTTGATTCCTATCTTGTTAAAAGACAGAAATATCAAAATTATTACAAAAGCTTCTAATACAATAGAATTAATATATCAAAAATATCAACCCCACGTGATTTCTCAAATGGTCTGACAGTATTTTTAATAAATTACTTCTACAACAACCTGCAATGACCCCTAGCTTCCAGTCCAAGACTTTCCAGTTCAGTGAAACTCCAGTGAAACTGGAGGTAATGAACTTTTTGTCCCTTCTCTCTTTCTTCTTCTGGACCTAACAGGGTAGGGAGGTACTTTTGTATTCATGTGCAAAATACATTACATCCTTGGCACTTTGATCGAACTCCTAAAGGTACCATTTCATCTCAGGGATTAAGCCACAGCCTCACAAGTGACTGAAGACAGAAAAGAGAAAGGGAGCAAAAAGGCATGGCAACATGCAAATATAAACCCTTCTAGGGACTCCCCAACCAGAAGAGATAAGTTTCAATGCTGCGCATGAGATGAAAAGGAGAAGATAAGAAGTATTAACTGAGAAATGATGTTGCTACTTGATGTGCAGATGAAGATTAAAAATTGCATGAGAACAAAAAGCTAAAGCTGAAAAAAAAGGTGAAAGTATGAACAAAAGTCAGAAACAGAGAACATGTAATTGAAAAAAAGATTCTTAATTTTTATATCCATCTCTAAAACCACCATCATGTGAAAGCACTATGCCTGCTCTCATTTCATTATTATTCACGTGAATCCTAATTCACAATTAAAATTGAACAGATGATTAAATCACGACTGTAGGCAGTATGAAAACACAACAGGCCTACTCACATATATAAAGTTAAGTCCAAATACTGCATATATTAACATGCTTAAAGAGAAGTAACGTAGCAGGAGAAACTACAGCCTGAGAAAAGCCCCACTCCCGATACACGCAGCGGATTACCTTACAACACTGCAGCACACATAGCAATTTTGAACAATAACAGCGTGTCCAAATTTTGACACAGGAGCACGGACAGCATGAGTCATCATAACTCAATTTTTTATTTTTCCACCAAAAGATGCTACTTTTGACATCTCTTTAACATCTGCTAAATATAGGCTTTGCTACTGAAATAACACATACAGCGTTAAAGAAAGAACTCAGTCTCTTTCCCTCGCCCGGCTGTTTCCTAGGAGAACTTTGCCGGGTTGTTAGGCGGTGTGACTTGCCCCTGGAGCCAGCCATGGCGAGCGGCCGGCCCGCTGCCCCCCCCGCCGCGGAACCGTCTCCGCCGGCGAGGGAACACACCGCCCCCCGCTGCCACCGCCGGCTTCGGGCAACTCTGAGAGCAACTTCTTTTTAAAGAATTTCAACATGCTTTTGTTTACATTTATGGCTTAGGATGACACAGTAAGCTTAGCGAGATTAAAATTCCAGAGTAGCTTTTTTTTTTTTTTCTTTTTCTTCTGAGGCGAGCGGGGGAAAGAAACAACAAAGTGAGCCCGCCGGGCAGCTGGAGCCGCGCCACGGCCCTACGGCCGGTTGCCAAGCCGGCTCCCTCACCGGAGGGCGACAGGGGAGCGCGGCCGCCCCACCGTACACCGGGCGCTCGCCACCGCGCCGGACGCAGGCCTCCCCAACCCACACAGGCCCGCTAACCCCGCTCCCTCACCGCGGGCTTCGCTGCCGACCCCGCGCTTCCGCGGCCCGCGCTCCCCCGGCTTCCCACAGACCCGGGGACGAAGCCGCGCTGGGGCAGGGCGGGCGCTCCCTCGGCCTCACACAGGTCCCGTCGCTACCTCTTACACAACACAGCGGAGGACAGGAGCAGTTCTCCGGCCTCACGGCCCACCACGCGCCGCCGGGACCCGGAGACCTGCCCCAGCCCCCCAGCCCCCGCCGCACGCCCACCGTACCCGAGAAAGCTGCACCGCCGGCTCTGAGGGGAAAAGCGGGAAACCAGGCCGGCGCAGGGGCACGCTGAGCCCAGCAGAGCCCCCCTCAGTAGAGGAAGTAGCCGCTGCCGCATATCCCGGCCCCGCCGCCAGCGCCCGGCCTCTTCCCGCCGCCGCCCGCTCCGGCCCGGCTCCGCTTGCCTCAGCACACGCCGCTCCTCGGCGCGGCGGCCGGCGGCGGCGCCATCTTCTCCGCCCGCCTCCCCTCGCCGCCTGGCCAATCCCTCCCTGGCGCCCTCGGGGTCCCGTCCGCCCTCCTCGCCCGGCGGGGCCGCCGCCACCGCGCTGGGCCTAGCGGGGCCCGTACCTGGGGGCGCGGGAAGCTGCCTCTGCTGCCGGGAGGGCCGGGGCTGCGGCTGCGGCTGGGGAGGGGGCCGGGGGCCTCTGGGAGGAGGCGGAGGCGGTGGAGGGGGTGGATGTCTGGGCGGGGAGCCGGGGCGACACTCGTCGCGGCGGGGGGAGCTGGGGAGCCGCGCCCGGCGGGGGCGGACGGGGCTGCTGCGGAAAGGTCGGCGGGGCGGCCCCGCCGAAGGGCTGGGTTGCGCCCGGGAAGGGAGCGTCTTGCGGGCCGGCCACTTCCTGGTGGCCGAGCTCCCCGTCCCTGCCGGCGAAAGCCAAGACAAAAGGTAATTAGGTGCTTCGTAAGTGGAGTAGAGTGGGCGCGGTGCCGTCCTGAGTGGCAGAGATTGCAGATCTCCCGGGGCGGCGGGTGCCAGAGCCTCCCCCCCCGCCCCGAGGGGAGAACTGGCCTGGCCGGAGCTCGCCCTCGCCCCCGGGAGGCCGGCGGCACCGTGCCCCGCTGCTTCGGGATCGGAACCGGGACCCCCGCGCAGGGTGGGTTTACGGGGTGTAAATGCAGCGTAAGTTGATGTTATGTTATAGCTCCATGTATTTGAGTTTTCTAGGGAGATTATTTTTTCTGTGTGGATTTCCCCGTTGGGAAAGTCGTGGTTGTGGTTGGCTGCTCTAACTCCTTTTCTAGGTAAAAGAAAACCCACCCCAAAACAGCCCACTGTTTGCAGGTCTAGTAATGTGCTTTCTTCAGATGTATCTATTCTCCTGTGTAATATTTCTCAAACCTTAACCAAAAAAAAGTGCTACCTTTAATGCTTGATTTTAGTCCAGGGGATACCATCTCACACTTCTCCACTGTTTGCTTTTTATTACAAGTGGTATCTCACAGCTGGAAGTCCACAGAACCCTCCTTCTGTCATAAAAAAAAGGCATAAGATGTGACCTGAGGACTAGCTAAGGTTATTTCTGCACCCAGAGATGGGACTGAAAAGGTACTGAATGTAACTTTAAACTGGCCAGCTTTGGTCAAATGAGCCGTTCACAGTGGCAGCACGCTACTCCGTATGGTCAACACAATCTGTCAAGGAATTTGGGTAGACATTCAGCTGTTGGTTTCCACTGAGGTCTGCGCTGCTATAGAGACCAGTACCTGAGCTACCCAATTTAAAGTACTCGTGTCTACATCAAGTACACCCACACTTCTGGCCTCAGTTTAGACACAGAAGCGTCTCTCAAGTTAACTAATCCTGGTTGGAGCAAGGCAGTTGGTAGTTTTCACCTAAATTAGGTGATTGGATTTAGCACTGTGTGGGAGCCTAATTTTAACACAATATGTTAACTCCTGTAAAAATGAAGGATATCTTTGTCCTCATGGGATTCTAGTTTGAGGCAGTCTGGGTTTTTTCCATTTTCTAGTGTATGTAAAATTCAAGACCAGGCTGGAAGGAAAGAGGACAGGATAAATGGTGAGATCTTTAAACCCTCCTTCTACCCCATTGCAATTGCCAGTGCATCAGAAAGTAATGCCTTTTGTGCCTGGCAGAAAGCACACTGCCAGATTGGTGCCTCTGTCATCTATCTCCTCCCTCTCTGAACCAGCTGAGGGATTAAGGAGAATTGGAGTGAATTGGAGTCGCTCTCTTAAATTGGATATATAGTATAAATCCTTCTGCCTTTATTGTTAATGCACATTGCAGACATGTTGTATCATTTACCACTCAGAGGTGAAAGCTTAAAAATGACACAGTTTCAGGCAGTTCATTCCCTTTTCAGCTCCTGACAGAAAGTTTGCCTAATGTAGCTGAATGTATATAATTAACTAATGCTGGCCTGATGTATATTTAGCTGCTCTGATAAATCCTGCCTTTAGCCATAGGTCTTGCCTAGGACATACACAGCCAATTCTGGGAAAGCAAAGCAGACTGTACTAGCAAAAACCAGGTGGTCTGCTAATATTGTCACATAAAGCAAGCGCTCCTGCTTCTGTATCTAACACAAGTATTGCAGCAGAGATGTGCAACACAGGTCACACCCACTGTACTTTACACCTGTTTTCTCCACTGTAAGCTTATTTAGTGGCAATCCAATGGCGCTGACGTTTATTCAGAGCAGATTGTGTTCTGATAATTTAACCCCTCTCTGTTTCAGTTTATTCTAGCAAAAATCACACCCATCCACTATTTTTGATATCTTTTCCATGTTTCTAGGATATTTTAATATGACACCATCAGGAAAAGTAAAGAGGACTTTCAGTAAAATTCCTTTCTTGGTGTAGTCCAGAAAGTAAGGTTTCTTCCTGATGAAACTTTAATTGCTCATAACAATTGATGCTTTTAGTCCTGCCTTCTTCATCTGCCCTAGTGAAAAAGCAGGTGTTGTCCAAAAGATCAAATGAACTTAAGTACGATTTAGAGTGCAAAAATTTCCATGAAGAAGTCTTGTGGAGTAGCAGTGTGGAGATCCCTCTTCAGGATATGTGATATAACAGTACAGTGCAGGGAAAGTTACCGATCGAAGCAGGCAGGTTAGAAATAATTTAGAATAAACCCAGTATTCTGATTGTTATTTCCACTCCAAAATAAATAGTGGAAATTTAATGACAAGGTGAAAAGATAGTCTGTTGACTGCTCTCAGTATAAAAATATGGAATGAGTTAAATTTTAAAATGTTAAAGTTCAAAGATAATGAGAAAGCTGTTGACTTCAGTGGGTCCTGTCAGGTCTCTGTGTTTCCAGTTTTCCCATTTGTTGTTTCTTTTCTTTTTATGTAAAGGATGCCATCCAGCTGCATACCTTAACTGAAAACAGGTAAGTATATGGAAAATTATTAACTTTCCTCTGCACTAATTATGCAAAAGCATACGTGTCCCTATGTGTGGTATTATTTTTTTAGTAAGGTGATTATAACTGTAAAAAGATCTAAAAGTGCTACCATCTGTGTCTGTGACCTGCCATGTATGCAGAAAAAAGAGATCCTTTATTCTGTGTATTTTCCCTGGTTAGTTGAAACCAATTCTGTTTTTAGTCCTGGTACATATTCACCAAGTCCTTAATTTTTAACAAGATAGTTATTTTATTGTAGCTTTAATTTAATTGTATTGTATTTTATTGTACAGATTATTGTAAATTTAATCTTATATTGAAATAATTATCCTGTTACTTTGACTGGAGAACCCTGTCCTCGGCTGACAATATACCAGAACAGTATGTGAGTCCTTATTGTTTAACTTTCTGTATGTGTACAACAGACTTTAGAATATTACTGGCCGCCTGGAGAGGCTGTTCAAATGCTAGAAATTGCTATATGTTTATCTGAGGTACAGGTCATCTCCCCTTTAATGCAAGTATGCAATTAATCAGTCATTTTTTCCTATGTCATTGATAATATTAAACAATGTTAAACTCTGACAATGTTCAATACAAAGAGGTTTACTTGCTGGTGATTCTTCACTGGTAATTGCACGTGGAGTCCCTTGTGTAGCCCATTTTAGCTTGTATACTGTGTAGCGTGTTGGTAATCACAACAGGGGTTACTAAGCCTTGAAGAAGTCTCACCCAAGCTTATAATTTGTATTAATTATGTCTCTCCATTATTATAGCCTTTCTTAATTCTTAGCTGATGTTTACTGTCAACAATTGCACTATTTTTGAGGCTTCCATACCTGTAATTATGCAGGTCATCTGATAGAAATCATAGGAAAACATTGACTTTTTATTTTTGAGACATGCATTGTCTATGGATGTCACCATAATACAATGACTTCTTGTTGGCAAGCTTTAGTGAGAAATTGTCCTTTTTCATCAATTTTTCTCTCTCAAAAAAAATAAATACAATGTCTTTGTCACAGATGATGGATGTGCCTT
Source organism: Gallinago jamesoni (assembly GCA_025769975.1). Classification (NCBI taxonomy): domain Eukaryota; kingdom Metazoa; phylum Chordata; class Aves; order Charadriiformes; family Scolopacidae; genus Gallinago; species Gallinago jamesoni. Next base: position 21,783,113 of record JAOQGH010000002.1, on the reverse strand, counting down.
CTTCATTGGAGAGAGCGTGGGGAGTGAGCGAGCAGCTGCATGGTCCTCCTTACTGGCTGGGGTTAAACCCCAACACTTGGTAACATCGGCCCACCAAAATCATTTTGGCTGGAAAGCTAAGCTCAAAGACTGTTAGAAAATGTGGGTTCCTTAGTTGTCTATTCATAGACAAACTTTAAGTATTACAAAATTTTTATTTTTCTACAGATTGTCTTATTTCTAGGTTTGAGGCCAAAGGGTTAAAAATTGATGTTGAACGGCAGTAATTCATTTGGCAGTTAGTAACTTCCAGGTGTCTGTCCTAGCTAAGTAGTTTATATATACTTTAAGATTGTATTGTTTTCAGTGATAATCAATGGAGCAAACAGAAAATACTTGGAGAGCCTAGAAATGAAAACTGTTACTAATCACTGTAACATTTCATAGTTCTTTTTCTGCCTCATCATCGGTCCATATTTAGAATGGCAGACAAATTTGTTGAACATTAATGTTTTCTGAATCTGCTCACAGCAGATGAGGAATCCAACACTACATGTCCTTTTCTATAAAAACAATGTGTGACTTTCTCAGCCCCTGTTCTTCATGCCTAGTCTAAGATTGATTGTCTCTGACATCGTTCTGACTTTTGAGATAAACGGTAGAGGAGCACGATGCGATGCTGCTTCGTGTCACTGTCAGAAAATTACCGCAAGCCGCAGATTAGGATTCATTTGGTATTAAGAACTTGTGGAGGAGCTGTCATTTTCAAAGCAACTAACTTCAAAAAGAAAAAAAAAAAAAAGTGAGGGGCGGAGCCTGCAGAATTACAGCTGTGTAACCCAGAGGCCGGCGACTAGAACCGGCCCTCGCAGAGCCAGCAGCAGGACGCGGCGGCGCAGTGCGGAGCTCGGGGTTGAGCAGCGGCTCAGGGCAGTTACATCTTCCCCCGGGCCCGCCGGGCCCTTTCCCAGCCGCAGGGCTCCGCTGAGCACGGCTTCTACCGCTGCCGCGTTAAGGGCAAGCTGTCGGGCGGGGTGACATCAGCGGGGGTGCGGGTGGAGTTTCCCAGTGAAGGGACGGATGCGGTGCGCTCCCAGCCTGTCACTTCTCTTCGCTCTGACACCGATTTTCCCAGGGCTGAGCGGGCGGTACCGGCCGGGGAACACCCCGAGGCGCGGGGTTGGTCTGACGGGCTGCGCTGGGACCTGCCGACCGCGGCGCGCCCGGTGGGCGGAGCGAAGCTCTGCGGGGGCGGGACAGGGGCTGCCGGCCCCGGGCGGTGCGCGGCAGATCCCCCCGCCAGCCCCTCCTCAGCGCGCGTGGCTGCGGCGGCACAAAACAGCTGCACGGCAGGTTACAGTGTGACGTCAGGCATAACGTCACAGCAGTGCGGGGAGACCAGCCCAGACGCCGTAACGCAAATGCTTCGCGCCCGGGTCCGGCACCGGATTCCCGTCACCCCGCAGCCTCGGGGCGGGGAGGTACCGCCGCTTCCGCCGCGCCCCTGCGTCACCGCTCGCGTTCGAAAGCCCGTCCCGTGGTGCCCCGCGCGCACTCCCGCTGATTGGCTGAGGCGGGCGGCGCGTGGTTCAAAGTCGGGCGGCGCGCGCGGCAGTGGCTAAGGCGAGCGGCGGGCGGTTGGCTTGAGCCCCGGCGCAGCGCGACCGGCGCTTCGCTTCGCTCCTCTCCTCTCCTTTCCTCTCCTCTCCCTTCCCAAGCCCCTCCCTCCCCCGGCAGGTTTCGCGCGTTGGCCCGCCATGTCTTCCCTCGGCTTCCAGGGCGGCGGCGCTAAGAAGGAGGAGAAGGGCAAGAACATCCAGGTGGTGGTGCGGTGCAGGTAGGTGCAGCGGCCTTCCCCTGAGTGAGCGCTGGAGCCGGCGCGATCGCTCCGGGTCTCGGGTTTGGAGCGTTTGCTGCGCGGTGCCCGGCGGGCCCGTGACAGGGGGCGGCCGCGGCTCTGCCCCGTTGCAGCCCGGCGGCTGTGGGGGAAGGGGCGGCGTGGTGTGCCCCCGGGTACGGGGTTATTAGAGAGTCCCCCGGCTTGGTGGTGTGCCTGGAAGCGCCCGCCCGAGGCGTTAATGGCGCGGTGTGGCGGGCCCCGGCAGCCCGCGGAGACCGCGGCCGCTTCCGCAGAACTACTGCGATGAGTAATATCCTACATCTTAAAAAAGCAAAAAAATGCAGTTTTCGGTCTTGATTCAGTGCGCGATCTTGATTAATATGCTTTACACCTGAGGGCATGAGCCTGTGATCAAATGCCACTGTGGCATTCCAGGTTGCTGCTTGTGTAGTGGCTCATGACAGTGATCTGCATGGGAGCTCCAGCCCAGCTGAATTGTTCCCTGATCTCACGGCTGTAGGCTATCGTACCTTAAGGCTCCTGCATTTGACTGGTATGCTGTTGTATCATTACAGAGTGTAATATAGTCATTGTTCAGCTTCCTACTCTTTTAAAAGTCACAAAACTGAAGCTGTAACTTGCCCCTTTAAACAAGACTTTAGTCATCATCTGTTGTCAGCACTCGTCTTGCGCCGAAGTGTCTAGTGGTCTTTCTAGAATCTAACACTTCAGAATCAGTGCTTTGTTGAGGAAGAGATGTTAGCTACAGGAGCCAGGAAACTACTGACACCTGTTACCTTTAACTCTGAATTTTATGTAAAGTTATGTGGACTTTTTTCCTCCCAAATCCGACACTTTGTATGTCTTATTAAATTCTATTAATGAATTCTATTCAAATGCATCAGCACTACAAAGGCTGCTTTCTACTGTTCTGCTATTAGCAGGGTCTGTTGGTATTTCTGGTGTTTTAGAGTGTTGTCTCATTGGTGCAAGACGTAGGCTTCATTGCTTGTGTAAAATAAAATATTTAAAGTTAGCTTGATTCACTATTGCCTTAACTTTCTTTAATATTTTTTTCCTTTTTTGAAGGCTCTTATTTATACAACTACTTGGTATCTTTAATCTTCCACCGCCCCTGAAGTTGAACAAGATTTTCTAATGCAAGTTAGCTGTGTGCGCATCTAAATGACCTTAAAAGTGTTTATGGATTTGTTTAAAAAATACATATGTAGACAAACTAAAAGCGATAGATACCTGGGTTGTCCCACAGTGGGCGGAAGGAGAAACAAGGTCTGGGAACTGCCAAATTGCGGCAGTTTTTCCTTAAACAATTAAACAAATTAAGTTAAAAGCTTGATATTCCTTTTACCTAATTGTACTACTCTCGATCCTTAAACTGAGTGATATTACTGCTTTGTCAGTTTATGTTCTTGTTAGCAATGGTATCAACCTGATATTCTTGATTCCTGCTTTTTTAGGCCCTTTAATGCCTCGGAACGCAAAGCAAGCTCCTATGCTGTTGTAGACTGTGACCAAGCAAGAAAGGAAGTCAGTGTCCGCACCGGAGGAGTGACCGATAAGACATCAAGGAAGACTTACACGTTTGATATGGTAACTGCTTGTCAAGTGGGGGACTTCTAGAAACTGGCTCAGACACTTCTCTGCTCTGGTCTGATGATTGTGCTGTGTGATGCTACACATTACTATATGAATAAATGGATGTGTTGTCTTTGCCTCAACAGGTTTTTGGAGCTCAGGCAAAGCAGATTGATGTATACCGGAGTGTGGTGTGTCCCATTTTGGATGAAGTTATTATGGGCTACAACTGTACAGTGTTCGCGTAAGTAAGCCAATAATTATTAACAGAAAACTTTATTTGAATTTTATTTTCTAGTTACAATTTAATTTTTTATTCTCACAGTTACGGCCAAACTGGTACTGGCAAAACCTTCACAATGGAAGGAGAGCGGTCACCTGATGAGGAATATACTTGGGAAGAGGTATATTTTTCACTCCTGAGATTTCTCATCTGTCCTATAGTTCAAAGTTAGAAGTTGCAGGTGGCTAAAGAAAACCTATAGTTGATGCCTTCAAATCCTGACGTGACTTTCCTTAAATGTTTGTAAACTAATAAAAGGTCTCATTCATTTATATAAAAACTTTACATCTTTAAGCAAGCGTACCTGTCTTGGTGATCTTTATGTAGGAGATGATCTTTGTCCAAGGTATTTTTGCTTATATCAAACCAGACTATTTAGCTGAAATTTCATCCCCCACCCCCAAATCTCTTTCAGTACTTTTATGTATTAAATACTTCACTTCACTTTATAGGATCCACTAGCAGGTATAATACCCCGTACACTGCATCAAATATTTGAAAAGCTCACAGAGAATGGTACTGAATTTTCAGTCAAAGTCTCTCTTCTGGAAATCTATAATGAGGAGCTTTTTGATCTTCTGAATCCTACTCCTGATGTTGGAGAAAGACTACAGATGTTTGATGACCCTCGAAACAAGGTTAGTGCTGTCTTCCAAAATTTGTTAGCTTAAAGCTTTCAGAGTTGTTGAGAGATGTATAAGCATGCATTATTTTCTGACAGAGGGGTGTAATTATTAAAGGCTTGGAGGAAATAACTGTACACAACAAAAATGAAGTCTACCAAATCCTGGAAAGGGGTGCAGCGAAAAGAACAACTGCAGCTACTTACTTGAATGCATATTCAAGGTACAAATCTTTCCCATTTCAGAAACTGTTTTGTTCTTGTTTTACTAAACTGGACTTACTGAAGAAGTAAAAGATGTTGTAGGTAATGCAAACCTGGCATTATTGTGAGATTATGCATGGCAGCTCAGACTGCCAAATGTGGGTTAGAAAGCCATGGTTACAACTTCTTTATCACATCCTGTGGGGTCATTCTAATAGGTGTATGAATATACCTTTATTAGAGGTGAGTTGTCTTTGTTTTACCTGTTACGGGTGGTTTGGGTTTTTTTGCCAGTCCTGTTTACTAAATAAGAACTTGGTGTAAGAGTTGCAAGTAGTCTTTCCACTCCTCAGCAGCAGTAGAAAATGGTATATTAGGATTTGTTACTGAGGTTGGAAATTCTAAATACTGCTAAGATCTGTTTTTTACAGGACAACACAAGGCCCTCTTTTCAAACCTCAGCTTCTGAAAACTTGCAAACTGGATTGTGAAGTTGGGGATAAGATTGAGGGAGCTTTTTGTACGGCAGTGCAGACTAATTTATCGGATTGCAGCTTGTAGTTAGTGTGTAGTGGAGACACCTTGGTCAAAAATATCATTGTTTATTACTGATTTCTGACTCCTGAACTGCAGATGTGATATCCATATCACTGTGAACAAGGAGTGATCCAGAGTTGCAATGAGCAGGGAACACCCTGCCTGTGTTATATTTTAAGTTAAAGATATACTGAGCACATCTGTCTACTGGTTCATGAGTATTTTGCTACTGTAGATTAGAACACAGAGCTAATTTCATCTGACATTAGAGGGAATTTAGAGAATTCATTCTGCCTAAGCTGTTGTTTCATATATGATCAAACTATTGTAATTTGATGCCTGTGGTTTTCTATACATGTCAGCTTCCAATTATAAAAACTTAAAGGAATAAACTCAAGCTAAAGTCATCTTAAACTGTACTACTGTCTTGGAATGAAAAATTAATTTAACTTCCAAATTTTTAGTATTGGATTCAGCTTCTTGCTGATTTTCTTTAGTCTAAACAAAGAAAACTAAATTTCTTAATCTCATGTTCTGTAAAACCTTTCTTGTGTATTTACGAAAAAAATCTACAAGCCAGTTTTCTTGATGTGTCTTTGAGTTGAGAATACACAAATGTAAACATAACCAAGTGTTTCTCTTGGTTATGCTTGAAATAAGATAAAATTTACCAGGATTGAATGAGGCAAGCATAATTCAGTTGCTTTTAAGTAACCTATTCATATGTATACGTGTAAAATTTACTTGGTAGAATAACTTTGTGTATTGAAAATGTATATACGTTCCCTAAAAAGAGCACACACACCTCACCTAACTTGTAGCAGTGTCATGTAGAAGCAGATCATTTGGCTGTAATGGGAGTCTGTCTGAAATTGAATTCTTTTATAGCCGTTCCCACTCTGTGTTTTCGATTACCATCCATATGAAAGAAACAACACTAGATGGAGAAGAACTTGTTAAGATTGGGAAGCTAAACTTGGTAAGTGTTTGAAGTGAACATCTGCAACGCTATGGGGCAAGCATTCTTCAGAGTGATCTGAGAGAGAATGTATTCTTCTCTTTCAGGTTGATCTTGCAGGAAGTGAAAACATTGGTCGGTCTGGGGCAGTTGACAAAAGAGCTCGTGAAGCTGGAAATATCAATCAGTCTCTCCTGACACTAGGGAGAGTTATTACTGCTCTAGTAGAAAGAGCCCCGCATATTCCATACAGGGAATCTAAACTAACAAGAATCCTTCAAGACTCGCTTGGAGGACGAACAAAAACATCAATAATTGCCACAGTTTCTCCTGCATCTATAAATCTTGAGGTAAGTCTAAGCTTGAAAATCTATTCCTAAAATAAATATTATATTTTGCTAATGAAACAAAAATGAGTTAATTCCTTAGCTTGACCTAATGTTACATCTGTTTATCACAGGAAACACTGAGTACACTGGAGTATGCCCATAGAGCAAAGAACATAATGAACAAGCCTGAAGTTAATCAGAAGCTAACAAAAAAAGCGCTTATTAAGGTAAAGTAGATGTATATCTTAACAGATTAAGTTACAGCTTAGGTTTGATTCTGTTAATATAGCGTTTGCTATGCAGGAATTATGAAGTTGTGGAGAAGCTGTAATTAGTAGCAGTGCCTTTCTGATGTGATTTTAATCACTGAACTGATGCTTTTGAACTAAGCTGCTCTACTGGTACAGTATTAGTTACTTTGCAGATATTGCAACTGTTGCTAAGACGAAAACTGGATAGAGAGGACTTGTTAGGGTACGGTTCATACAGGAGGTTTCAATCTCTACATGTATCGAATGGTATGGACTTAAATGGTGTTATACTGAACTTATTTGGAAAAGTGCTTTGCTCCTATGCTTATGCAAATCTTTCATAGATCATCGTCCTTGTGAAGTATTCATTAATCTAAATCCTGGAAGTAAAGTAGAAATTTTCAGGTATACATGGGATCATTTCTTTATACAGGAATACACTGAAGAGATTGAGCGCCTGAAGCGAGACCTGGCTGCTGCACGAGAGAAAAATGGAGTCTATATTTCCCTTGAAAATTATGAGTATGTCTTCAAAATTTCTATAGTATGGCTAGCAACAAATTTCAGATGCTGCTACCTATCTGTATACAGAAATGGTTTCAGATCTATTTTCACACCGGAAAACTTAAGATAGGAGAATTGGACTGGGCAGTTTGTTCTTTAGAAATTATTACGCAGATAGAAGCTTAAAGAGTAGGTTTGTGCTGAGCATTTTATTTTTGTGGAATTTACCATAAGCATGGCCAGGATATAGATTTATACCATGCAGCCTTTCTTTCAGTGGAAGCTCATATAGGAGAGCAAGCAGTGTATTTTACATCCATTTGTAAGAGGGCTAGTTTACGCTGAAAGTCTACAATGGAAAATTGTTTTAAATCCTTTCTGTGTTAAGTGAAAATTACCTGCTTTTCATGCATAAGTTAGCAATACTTATTTTTCAAAATTACTGGATGTGTAGTGCAAAACCCAGTAGCTAATCTTGAAATCGGCTGTTACTTGACTAATTTGTTTGTTTTAATCCTTGCTTGAGAGCTCTTAATGGGAAATTGACAGTTCAGGAAGAACAAATTGCAGAGTATATTGACAAAATCAGCATCATGGAGGAAGAAATGAAAAGGGTAAGTAATGTTCTTCAACTGTGGGTTGAATTGCCAAAAAATGAAAGAAATCTTTAGGGAAGGAGGAAAAATTTTGAGCAAAGAATAATCAGGAGAGTTCTTGTTCTTAGAGTTCCCTTATTAGTCAAGAGTGGAAGCTTCCTAAAACTTGAAGTTTTGAAGTTGAAATACCATATATGAAGTTGCAGAAAACAATGTTGTTGTTTTGGTTTTGTTTTTTTTTAAAGCTGTTTTAATGTCTACCACTTCAGCTTTCTTCTGCTTTTCTGGGTTTTTGGAAAAAGTCTGCTTGTAAAATAGTATCATCTCAGTTGGCAGATACCTGCTTAGGAGCAAAGAATGGGGAGGGGATGGAGGAAAAGGTGATGAGCTCCCATTGACAAATTACACAGAAAATGTGAGCTTCCTTTTTAAAAGAAATGCAGATACTGATTTGCTGGAAAATGTAACTACTCTGTTTAATCAGCTTTATTGACTCGGTTCTTCATTCTCTTTGCTTAGGTTTGTTTAGTGTGGGTTGTTTTGTTTGTGATTTACAGCACAAGGGGAAAAAAAAAAAGAATTGTTTGGCCTTGCGGTTTGAGTGGGGAAGCAAGGGGTTGTTACAGTAAAAATGGTGCTGGTATGTGATATTTTCAGTGCGTACAGGGATTATACAGTTCTCTGGTCTAGCTTTCTGACCTCTGAATCTTACAGCTGAAAGTACATTGGTAGATGACAACTTGCTTTCTGGTATAGTAGCATAATTGGAGAGATATAAAGTGGGACTGTTGAATTTCTAAAAAGCAGTATTGCCCTATTGATGTTTGTCTTCCGCTTCAGATCACTGAACTATTCACAGTTAGTAAAAATGAACTTGAACAGTGTAAAACGGATCTGCAAATCAAGGAGAAAGAACTGGAAGAAACTCAGAAAGATCTGCACGAAACCAAGGTTCATCTGGCTGAAGAAGAATATGTGGTTTCAGCTTTGGAAAACACTGAACAAAAACTTCATGGCACAGCTAACAAGGTTGTCACAGTTCTTGCACCTAACTGTAATGGTAGTATCCAATGTTTAGGAGTTTCATGGGTGAAGTCATTGTAGTTCAAGCATGATGTGAGTGTGACAAAACCTGAATTTAAGACAGAAAACTAGAATTAGCTCTATAAATTATATTATGATGAAAACCTACTAAAGATTGTAGGACTTTCTCTGTGGTAAAACAGACAGTTGACTGCTAAGCAGACTGATAGTCTGGAACTACCTTTCCTTCAGTTTGTTGTAAGAGTTCCAGTGCTTAGCAGTATTTATTGTCATAAGTTGCTAAATGAGTATTTTTCTTTACTAGAAACTTATGGCTGACTCTACAAAAGAGTAAGTTATATATAAATGGCATGAAAAATAACAAAGCTTTGCAGAGATGTGCAGTAATTTGCACTCGCTGAGTGGATAATGGAAACTGTTGCCTTGTCATATCTATATTTTAGAGTGGAGTTTTCATGTGTTTGTAGATTTGTCGTGATTATCAAAACAGACTTGATGTAGGGAGAGAGTGTCCTGCTAACTAGTACTGAAATCCTCTTGCTTGGGTTGAATGTTTACTGTCAAATCTTTCAGAAAAAGTTAGTGGTCAATAACTTTTTTTTGTTTACTATTCTGTGATAAATGATATCTTAGTTCCTTAAATACTGGAGTTGTATTATATTATTGTATATAATAATAATATATTATTATATATTATTTATATGTATTATTATATAATATATAATAATATTATTTACGTGCTTATTATTGTCCTTATTCAAATATTTAATTTGAAAGTCAGAAGGAATGGTCTCTAGTAGGTAACTTTTTTCCTGTGTTCTAAGACTGTAAACAACATAATATGGGATGCAGAACAGTTGTAACTTGATGAAGTAAAGGGAAATACCTGTCTCTCTGGGGGAAGAACTTCTCTGGTAACTCAGAACTGCAGTTGCTTTTCCTTATAGAATATATGCTTGACTTCTTGTTCAAAGCCTGACTAAAATAACTTTTAAAAAATTGCAGTTACTTAGTACAGTTGAAGAAACTACAAAAGATGTGGCTGGTCTGCATGCAAAACTGGACCGTAAGAAGGCTGTTGATCAACACAATGCTGTTGTCCAAAATAGATTTGCAGGACAAATGAATGTTTTGTTCAACAAAATACAAGATTCAGTTAATGAAAACAGTTTGAAGCAGCAACAGATGTTGACATCTTACACAAATTTTATAGGTAAGCATAATACTTGTGTATGTCATCCTGAATTTGTGCAACAGTAGTTGCAAAGACAGTTTCCTAAAAGAGATCTGGTTTAGTAAGTGGAAGAGGCTTTATTTTAAGCAATGTAACGATTACAGTTGCACCAGTAATAATGTATCTAGGGTGATCAACAACTTTCCTGTGCAATAAGGTGACAGTGGAACTTTGGGGGGGGAAAAAAAAAATTTGTAATGCATCTTGATTTCTTTTGTAGGTGACCTTCTGTCTACCAGTTCTTCAGCAGCTAATATTCTTGCATCAGTTGTAGCAGCATCTTTCGCCTCTGTTAAAGAATTGGTGTCTGCTGAAGTTTCTCACGTGTCCGAAAAAATAGCAGAACATGAGAATCTGTCACTTGGTTGTAAAGCTGAGCTGCTGGGATTAATCGTTAGTAAATTTCCATACTCCTATGTTACTTAATGTATGAAACTGCCCTTGATCAAAAGGAGTTCTGTAAATATTGTATAGGGTTTTTTCCTGATGCTCTCTATACCTGTCCCTGCTTCAGCACTTTGCCACAATTATGTCCCTCCCTACTTCCCTTCCTGTGTCACCACCACAAGCTGTAATGCACTATATAGCAAATAATATTAATAGCCAGACTATGTGGATATGTATATGGATAGCTGCTTACAAATGTAGATGAAAGAGCAGTCACACCCTGGCTTACTCTTTTTTTTTTTTAACCCCTGTTCTAGGAGGAACATACATCTGGATTAGGGAGAGCTTTAAATAGCTTGACACCAATGGTAGAATTTGTCTTGGGGCTAAACTGTCAGTTTCAGAGTAACATGAAGAAATATTCTGCTGTGGCTGACAAGGTAATGCACATAACTTGACTCTTACCTTGTGCTCTTCTATTTGATTTAATTTACAGGTAACCCTTAGGTGATTTTTCTGTGATGTGTCAGTGTTTCCACTTCTGGCTTCTTTATTCTGTACCATGAGTTCTACCTTTTTAGCTCTTTCTTTCAGACTTCTTTTCTGCTTCCGAGAGTAGTGTATTTGCTTGTTAGCTATATTGGCAAAACTGCTTGCCTAAATGCCACAGAAGAAGAATAAAACATGGATGGTTAAAGCTATATGTAACCCATATTTGATAATATCCTTAATGTAGTCTCTCCTATATTTTAGAAAGCTAAAATAACCAGTTTAGACATTTAATGCATATAAGTCTTACCACTTCCAGTTTCTCCTGCTGTAATACCAAACTTTCTCTGTACTCACTTTGATTCCTGAGAAATGTGATACTTGTTAACAAGATACATTAAATGCAGATAACACTGCACTTAAAAAAAAATTCCTGTGCTTCAACTTTTAGTCCTAGTCTGTTTCATGATGTTTATGTAGAACAAACCTCACTCTTTCATTCTTTTTTTTGTTTTATAAAAAACAAATGTATCTTCCTGGTGATGTGTTGCACTGACTGAAAAGTTTCTCCCTTCTGTCAATTACAAGTCACATGAAATAAGCTTTCCTTGTCTAGAAGCTTTTTATTGTATTTCAGACTTAGACAGCAAATAGTCCACGACTTACCAGCTCTTGCTTCCTGCTCTTGTCTTAACCAAGTACCTTGTCTGTGTTTTCCTCTTTTGCCTACCTCACATGCCAGATTGTGTCTTTGGTAAAGCCCACCTCAAGTTCCAGTCTGTAACTTCAGATTGCTCTAAGTGGTGTTTTCCAGTTTTTATGTGTAACACTTAGGGCCTTTGACAATTTCCTTGGAGTAGAGTTTGTTTCTGTATAAATTATGTTTCTAATATAAATAACTGGGAAAAGTATCTGGTTCTTACCCAAAGACAAATATCTAACTCTAATAAAACTTTTTTCAAAGATGGAAGATCATAAAAGGGAAATGGATGCCTTCTTTGGAGATCTTTCTCTCACTCTGAAAAAATTACAGGAAGAAACAGCCAGTGGTTTTGCTCAGCTTCAGAACGATTGTGAGAATTTAAAAGAAGTGGTGGAAGTGACGAGGTTGGCACATACAAAGGTATTCTTAGAGTAAGAAGAAACCCTAACACCAAGTGTAATGGCTTGCTTTAAATTAAACTCTTTGTAGCAGTAAAATGTTGTAGTTTCTTCAGAAGAAATGTTAGGTCAGTAACTTCATGATCTGAATTCTTTTCAGCCTTTGTTGGGTTGCTTTAAGAAGCTTATGTAGGAAGGTAACAAAACAAATTTACCCTTGCTCTGAGTACAACCAGTGCATCTGCCTTTACATGTAAAGTCCAAAAGCAAAGTGTCTGTATCTTCTCTACACAGAAATTGTGCCTTCGGATGTACAATGGCAAAACTTTTATTTGCTGCATTTTTAATAAAGGCATTCAAGTGCTCTTTAAGAATATTTAAAAGTGCAAAATAATAATAAAATATGTGACTTTTTCTTTATAGAGTGCAGCTGGATTAATGTCCTTGCTGCAAAGTCAGCTTGAGCTGTTTGCTCAGGAGACTCAGAAGAACTTGACCAACGTACTTGCAAAAAATGGAAGTGTGAAGACCACCATCGCTGCTGTGCAAGAAAATGTTCATTTGTAAGGAACAGATAAGTTTTGGTGTATGTTGATGCAAGATGTATGAAGAGGACTGTAAAATAGATGCTCTTTGTATTTATATGCTTATAAAAATCTTCTGGACAAGCCTATTACAGCTGAGTTCTGGCACAGAATATAGATGATAGTTTACCTTTCTCTAGAGTACAAGGTTTTCTAACTACAAGGCTTTTCCTCAAACTTGTCTCTGGAGCATATTGCAGATAAGAGACCATGATTTTGGGAGCAATATGCTGATGAACAGCCCTCAGTGCAGTTGGACTTCAGAACTTCATATCATAAAGGCTTAGCTTGAAGTAAAATAGTGTATCTATTGCATATGCTTCATTCAGTTGCAGACTGAGTAATTAAGACCTTGCCAAAGTTGCTGGGTTTTACTTCTGGGGGGGTGGTGTTGGTTTGATTTTTTTTGTTTGTTTGGGTTTTTTGGTTTCTTTGGGTTTTCAGGGGATTTAACAAACCTAGTGCTGCAATTTGTAAGTTAACTGAATAGAGCCACAACATTATAATTAACTGGTTTGATAGAACCACACTACTTCATTGGTTCTGGTCTTAACACATTCTACACTTAGAAATACTTGAAATTCACCTTTCAAAAATTTCTGAACCGTTACAAATATGTTGTTGCAGGAAAGCTACAAACCTAGACAGCAGTACAACTTCCAATCATAGCAAATTTATTGCATCTCTGGATAATTTCTCTCAAGAGCTCAGGGTCATAAATGATGAAAACAAAATGATGCTGGAAGAATCCACTGACCGCTGTCAACAACTTCTCAGCAATCTCAAAAATGTGTCTCTGGATACTGATAAATGGGGTGAATTTACAAGTGCTCATGTGGTCAACTTTGCTGATCAGCAGCTGTTGTCTTTCACTGATGGGAGAGAGCATCTTCAGTGTTTACAAAAGGTACCTATAGCCATTTGCAGTCTAACAAGAACACATTCTGAAACAAACATTTACAGCAGAATTTGGGCAGGGTGAAGTTCTCGTGAAGTCAGAAAGAAATTGGGGTTTTTTTGAATTGCCACAGACTCATGTTACTCAGCCTAAGTAGATGCAATTAAAGGAAATCAAAAGTTTAAAGAGGAAGACTGAACTTCAAGTGCAAGTAATCTCAATGGTGTCATGATAAATCCCATGTTGCTAACTTCCATTTTTAATTTGGGCTTTTTACATCTTTTTAGTAGTATATTTCTCTAATTCTGAAGTAATGTCCTTGGAAGATTTGCACAATGATCAAATACAGACTATATTCTGGGAGATGCAAGTTACTTTATTAGTCAGATGGATTACCATTATGGGAGAAAGCATTCATTGTAGGTGTCTGCTAGTTCTTCCCACCCTTCTTGTTTTATTGTTCTAAGACATAATGAAATAGCAAAATGTTGGATTTGCCTAACTTTAAGAAAAAAAAAAAATGTTAAAACATTTGCAGTTGTAAGGCACCTGTATTTGTTATGCCTACTGAACGCTACAGAAGTTTCATTCCAGTGCCAGTGGCTAAAAATGTGTGTTTTCTTTCTTTTGCCCCTACAAATGCATAAATCTTCTAGTGCTTGTATGATTTTTCACTTAGAATATCCTAATTCTGTGGAGGGTTGTGTATTGAAGCATCGAGGAGTCTGATCTAAACCAGATGGCATCATCTCTTTTCTTATGACTAGCTTTATAAAATGATCATACTTTCTAAGAAATTGACTCTCTTCTGAAGATAGCTCTTGAAATGAGAGTGTAAAACTGGCACTGAAACTTCTCAATTTGAGGTCTCAGTTGTTTCGTTTCAGGTCATGCCACTAATCACGCACCACATCTTAGAAAGGGGGCCATAACTTTACCTTTCCTGTTAAGTTGGTGATTTGGTTGGGGTTTTTTCTGTTTTCAGGAAAATGAAGAAAACTGCAATAAAGCAGTAGCTGAAATTGCTGACCATATTGGTAGACAAAAGGCTGCTGAGGAGAAGGTACTAAATGGCCTTCTTGATCAGATAAAGGTTGATCAGGAGATACTTCTGGAGCAGAAGCTGGCACATAATGATGAAGCACAGTGTGGGCTGACTCAGGTTAATGCTTTCCTGCAAGAGGACCTTAAAGTGGATATTCCAACAGGTATTTAAAAATAGGTTGGGAACAGAATGGTCTTATAGAAAGCAATTTGAGTTGCAAAATTGATAGGTGAGGGTTAATGGGGATATAATGTAACTAGCAGCTTCAAACCTTTTTTAAGTTGCATGCTAAGAACGATGACTGAACAAAGCATGATTTCTGCATTGAGTTAATGTAAAATCAGGGATCTGTAATGAAAGCAAATGCTGCAAGTGTTTAATAGTGCCTTTCACTGGTGTACAATCCTCATTAAAGGGACAACTCCACAGAGAAGAGACTACTTCTATCCAGTCACGCTTGTGAGAACAGAACCCCGGGAATTTCTACTAGAGCAATTAAGGCATAACCAATCAAAGCTCAATAATATGCTAAATGGTGTGACGATGGAGGTGGAGGAGGATGCAGATCAGGTATGTATATGAATGGCAAATGAGGCTCTTCAGTGAAGATTTCACATCTTTGGGAGTTTTTTCATGCTATTTGGAAAGCTGACTGGACCCCCAGAGCTATTGTTTCACAGGGTACTAGGAGTCACGTGTGCTGACCTTTTAGCAAAAACAGTACCTTGAAAAATAAGATATTAATAATTTAGACACTTTAATTTCTATTTTTCAAAAATGCGAGTGCCTTGACTTTTCTACATGTGATCATGCTCATTAAATTCACCTATGAAATTCAGACATTAAATGCATTTTTCTGATAACTTCTTATTTAGGACCTGCTGGAAGATGAGCAAGCATTGCAAGGATCCTGTGAAAGCCTTGCTAGTGACAAATCCTTCATGGATACAAATGTATGCTGCCACACAAATGGTGGCATTCCTTTTTTCCAGGTAACTTCCACAGATACTCCAAGCTGTGTATTTAAGAGTGAAGGAAAAGCATTGTTCTGTGATAGTGCTGTAGTCTAAAGTCACCTACTGTCTTGTAGTGTAGTCTTACAACTTCTCTAGATCCTGTAGATCTTTGCTTTGTGAACTTGAGCTAAAATAACAGCAGATTCTGATAACAACAGCAGATAAAATAATGAAAATTTCTGATAAGCTGGACAGACGGTAGAAAAACTCTCAGCAAATAATCCTGCATGAAAAAAGTCATAATTTGCTAGACATCAACACATGTGCTTTAATGTAAAAGCTGAAATTAGATGTGGAGTACTTCCTTAGAGGCCAGATAAATATTAACATTCTTGGTTCTTCACTGATTTTTTTTGTTAGTTTGTTTGCTTGTGTTTTACTGTCTTCCTTCCCTTTGATCCTCTGCCAATGTATCTGTGTAAACCTCCGGTATATTAGGTTTGGGTTTGGCTTGGGAGGTGGGGAGGAGTGTATTTACTTGTCATGCATTCCTTAAAAGCAGCTGCTGAACTTCGAGATGTCTACAATAAATCTCTTTAGTAAATGCGATATTAGGAACCTTTTTCAGTTCTACCAACTTTTTTTTTTCCTCAGAACATTGTATATTGCATTGTACATGAGCAAGTAGTCTTTAATTTCTTTGTATTCTCTTAACATTGGGCCATTTTCTTTAAATCCCAGCACAAACGGAATCACAAAAAGGATAAAGAGAACAGATCTGCAGCTACAGTGGAGAAGAACAAAATAGAGGATATGACAGAACAGTTTCTTCCCAAATCTAAGCTTCCTTTGAGATCACTGAACTAAAATGTACCCACTGCAGATCCCTGTTTCAAAATACTTGTGTCTCATTGTCTACAAGCCATTGCTTTCACTGGTTATTCTTGGTCTTTGTATATACTGATATATTGATGGGAGGCTGGATCAAAAGATTAGCCTGCCAGATGTCCTGCCTTTGTCCCATTCTCATATGCTATAGCTTGCAAAGTATTAACAGACTTTTTTTTTTTTTTTAAACAAAACAAACAAAAAAACAACCTGCAGATTATGGTGCTGTATGTTAAATAGATTTTTATGCTGTCAAGTAAGAGATCCTTTTCTGTTTCTCAGTAAATTTAGAACAGAGCAGATAGGGATGTGGAAAAATGCTTTGTCAGCATTACCAGCTACTGTTTTATTTTTTAATTGTAATTGTAAATAAGTGTTCTGGTTTTGTACCTGCTTTTTAGTCTGATTCCCGTTTCTATGAAGTAGATAGCTCTCTTTTGACTGGAATACCTCAGATCATTGATTACGTGGAAGTAAAAACTGTATAAGCACCTCCTCCAGAGCAGGACAAGCTCACATGACTTTCATCTTGTATTTCCAGGTTTAATTTAGCTAAAATATTACCAGCTATGTCATAAGTCATGTGCTGTCAGAAAAGGATGTTTTTTTCCCCTTATTTCATAATAAAGCAACTGTCTGGTTACAAATCCATTTCCTATGTTGTATAATAACTGTGAATTTAATTGAATTTAATTCACATTGAAGTACTATTCTTAGCAAATTATCAAAACATTATTTAAGAGATTGCAAGCCAGATATAGAAAAATGAACAGTCTTAGGTTGACCTTTCTTCCAGTGGGTGGTTCATGTGTCTATTTGCCTTGGAACATGTCTGCCAACTGCTTTGGGCACATTGTGGTCTTGCTGGTAGAGACAGAAAAATGTGATGTGATGTATGCCCTTGCACTGGTTCTCTGAACTCTAACATGAGACCATTAATCAGTTGTGTGAGAGACTTGAGGCAGTGGAAGCTGCAGGACAGTTTCCTTCAGAGATCGTTTGGTGTACTGTCCACTTCTGGTACCAGAAACTTAATGGACTTGAGAACTGATTTGGTTTCCCTGGCTATAGGTGCAGGCTGCTTTCCTGATAACTGGGAGCCTTAACAGCCGTATGAAATTCACAGGCTGCTTTCATTGTGCTTTCTCTTCTGAAATGCCCCTCAGAGTTGAGTTGCCTTTTGCTTTGCAGCACTGGCATGGCAGATCACTGTTTCATTGCCCTGGTGCCTCAAGGTCACAGGAGCAAGCCAAAGAGGATGAGAAGTCCGATAGTGGAATCTGTCCAGGTTCTCTGGTCTCCTCTCCCACTAGATGGCTCTAACGCTAAAGCCTTAATCCTTAGTACTGGCCACTAACCAGGACTCCAAAGTAAGCATTTTGCCAAGCTTTTTCTCAAACATCTGTTAAAAGAACAGCTTTCAAAAGCTACTATCAAATTTATGCTTCTATGTGGATAATTCTATACTCAAGCTTGGACAAGGGCTTGCTTTACGAAGAGCTGCGTTTGAGACAAAGATGACCCAACTGTTGTTTCAAGCTTTGCTGTGGGGCTGATGGACACCTTTAGTATCTAAATTCTGTCCTGAGCTGCTTTCTGGATTCCCCACCGCTAGGCACTGCTCAAGCAGAAAGCAGTGGCTATTGTTTGGGTATATTGTACGTTATTGTATGATAGGATATAAGAAGGGTAAGAAAAGTGAATTGAGAGTTGTTTCCTATACACAGTCACTGGAGTCACTTGTTAGAAACTACTTTTTATGGTAGAGGGCAATATTCTATAAACTATACGTCTACCCAGTCAGTTACTTTATAAAATTAAATACCAATACCAATAAATCATGCTAGCTCTGTGTTCATAGCGCTCTATATGAGACAGCATTATGGGTGAAAGCTGACCGCCCGCCCTTGGTGCAGTGCAGCCAGTGTTTAAGCCTGTGTTCTGAATACTCCTAAAACTGCCCTTCGTTCCCTAGGAAGAAGGCATGCTGTGACTGCACGAGTGCTTGTGAGGCAGGGAAAAGGAGCGAGTGCTTGGTGCCTCTCTCTGGGAGCAAGTTAGAAACAATCTGCCCTTTTATATAAGATCTGAACAACATTCATGTTTCCGGACTTCTAAAACCTGGAGAAGACTGTCACTTTTTGGGTGGCACAAGATTAGATTTTGTAAGATAATGGAGGTTACCTGGATTCCTTCCTTTCTCTCTGAAATATTAAACATATGTAAATGTTCCCTTGACTTCCTTAGTTACACTTGAAATGCTTTTGTGACTCTTGGTCTGTTCATAACCTGAACAATTCAAAGAGTAATTCAAAGAGTGAGATGTGATGGCTAAAACTTTGAACTTGACTAGTGCATTTTCTTTACTAAAAACAATTCAAATGTAAGAAATAAACAGAAATATGACATAAAAGTACATTACATCTGGAAAGACATGAAATCATCTCCAGTTGTTGATAACATAGATACGTGTGACTATAATTTTGTTCTGATGATGGCCAGAGTGCTAAAACTACTCTGTGAAGATGTTTTTCATGTGATAAGGAATTATGTTTTCTTTGGCAGAAGTTAATGTTTAAAAAAAATAATATTTTTTTTTGCTTAATTAACATGAAGTTTTGCAAAGTGAAAAATAGCAGGAAAGAAAATATGCTCTTTTAGAATTTATGACACATACTAAACAAAAGGGATTAAACACGTGGTAAGATATTTCTCCCCAGCCCCTGGAGCAATAACAACAAATGCTGTTCTCAGAGGACCTGTTTCCCCACTGCACAAGTCCAGTCTTACATTGGTCTAATTCTGCTTGATTTATACTAAAGCAATAAGGTGAAGGATCAGATTCTCCACTTCCCAAAGTACATACTGAGTTGATAATGATGCTTAAATAACCAACCAAAAAAACCCATCTCAGGCCGTGTTTGGTGTCTATGGCCAAAAGATTTTGTGGGGTTTTTAAAAGATTTTTAGAAGGGTTTCTCTGGGCCAGCCTGGAAGGAGGTTTCATCCCTAATTCCATGCTCTCGCATGGGTACCTCCAGCACACCTCCTTCCCTGCATTGTGAAATGGCTGTGGGGTTTGATGTTTGAAGATGAGTCCTGGCGGACGCTCACACCAGTCTCAGGGGCTGTGGTCCCACGCAGGTGTCCCCAGGCTGCATCGCTTTCAAAGGTCAGCACAGACATCCCCTGTCCCCCAGAACATCACTTCTTGCAGTTTTATGCAGAATCTGAGCTCCACTGCTCCCACCTTGGAAGCAGAAACTTATGAATGTGTTTCTGAGGGAGTAAATTTCAGTATTTCAATTTTTTCTTATTATTTTTTTACACAGAAGAGCTTAAATAACTCCTGTCATTCATAGAGGCTGGTTTGAGAAATTGGTTTTTCACGTTTCAGTTACCTTCCCCTAATGCTTAAACCAAAGCATAAGCAGCGTTATCATTACATTCAGAAGCTAAGGGAAACGAAGAAGTGAATCGCTTATTGTTTGTTATAGCCACCATCTTCTATGATTTAATTAAAATAGACATTAATTTCAAAACCATTCAGCTATAAGTATGTTCTCAAATGGTTATAACGTAATAATGATAGGCGCCAAAATTTTGCTCATTCGCTCTCACAGTTTATTTTAGGAAACTCAGTCCAGCAGGATGAACCTTGAATATACAGATTAATGCAAGGAAGGAAATTTTATGATGTCTGTTAGTTAATACAGAAGCCAATCTTATTAATCATGGATTTACAGAGGGCTGTTTTATTAGATGTTAACCATAACTTATGTTGACAATTGATTTTCATTGTAGGACAACTAAATTTATTATTTGTAATAAGATAAAGATAATTAAATTGACTTTATAAAGGTTGCTATCATAAATGGTAGTGTGAATAGCAAACATAAAACTGCTTTAGCAGCAAAATTTCAGTTAAGCAATAGGTGCTTTCTTTCCATTACATTTAATAATCCCTGAACGTTTTTACCCTGCATTTTATTTTCCAGAATTTATACTTACTGCTGTGAAAACTGTTGCGGTTGAAGCCTCACTTTCAGTTTATTTTCTTTCCAATAGAACAGGATCAGAACATTTTTAAAGTTATAGAAGTAAAAATAAGGCACTATGTACAAATGTGTTATGCAATGGAGTTTGGTCCTTCTCAGATTTGTCATTAAATTATTCAGAACAGTATGTTGAAAAAGGTGTTGGGTCTACAATAAAGTCTGACTTTTATGAGGGTTTAAGTACCAAAAAGTAATTATTAATTAAGTTAATTTGGATCTTTCAAAAATGAGATTACTTGGAACTTATTTAATCTTTTTTAACTGTATTGATTTTACAATGTGTCTCTCTCCATCCCTTAATACTGTCCATCCATCCATCCAGGTACAATCTTTTTAAAACGTGGAGGAATACAGCAAATGTTAGGGACCTTGGAAAAGCAGCTCAAGTAATTTTTTCACACCTGCTGACAGTACATTCCTGAGCTTTGGCAGCGCAGGCACCAGTCGGCACTAAAGTAACTCCATCACAGTGCTCACAGTGTATTTTTACTGTAACATCTAGTTCTAATTCACCACAACATCACAGGCTTGTCGCTTGTTGCTGCTCCTTTGGCACTTTGGACCAGCCATGAAAGGTGAGAGGGAGTGCTTTGAGAAGACCTTTTTAAAGTGTGGTGTAAGACCGAGTATTTGGAAGGCTGGGTTTTCTTAATGAAATGCACTTGGCTGCCGGATCTTTGTATTATTGGAGCTAATTGTGATTAGTTCTTCCATGGTTTCGCAGCTCGTGGAAGGATGGGTTGGCTGGATGGCCAAGAACGGCGGAGGTGAGCAGCAGAGATGTGGGGCTGCTGAGCTGCAACAGACGCCAATCCGGTGTCTCTGTGTTACTCAGTTTATACCACAGCAAATCAGGTTGGTGCCCAGAGAAAAAAGCACTGAAATTCTTTGTAACCTAAACTGATAGCCAGTTTCTCAGTGGCATCGTTACTGGTGCGGCTTTCTCTGACAGAAGAGCTATAGAACTTTGTGCCCACTGTATTTTGACACGTAGCTGTTCCTGTGCAGAGACTAGTGGTGATCTGAGCCCAGAGCTCTTTCTGCTTGCTCTGAGGGTGAGCACGGATCTTGCACTGCAGGACCTAGGTATTACTGAGGAATTCCTCCTCTCTGTGTCGCTCCTGCTGTGTGCACGGCCACAGGAATCCCGACAGAAGCGAGTACCCGCTCAGTGAAAGCAAGAGGGTGCTCCCTGTGTTAGGAGGGTGCTGGCAATTCATGCTGCTGTGCTCTGAGGGCTGTGCACGCCTGCTGCCCTGCCGACAGAAGCTGCTGCCGGAACATAGCCCGTGTATCTCTTCCTCTGCCACCATGGTTTGAATCTTTTCATGTTTGTGGAGCTGTGATTATTCCCACTTGCATTTTATGTGCCAGGGGAACCAGGCTAAACCCAGCTGGAGCTCAGTGTAGCAGAAGATGGGGTTCCAGCCCTCACCACCCCATCAACCGTGGTTGACTTTGGTGGAAAGTGTCCTCTTGTGCTCAAGCTACCTCTTGGCCCCAGGTTTTCCTCCCAAAGCAAAGCATGGCCTGGGTTCACCCCACTGGTGTTTGTTCAGACACCTAAATGAGGGCACCCAAGGGAGAGCCTTCTCGGGCCCTGCTCTCTCCAAAGCCAGGTGAGAGACATGAGAACCTCGGAGAGAACATGAGAACATTGCTGGGTACCCTACTTGTTTCTCTGCACTGACTACATGGGAACCAACAAAGGTAATGATTTTAACGTGGATGCTACAAGTGCATAGATGAATCTGGGATAAGCATCACTGACTTTGAATTTTCCTATCATGTTTTTTTTTAACGTTAAAGACGTTTATTGAAACATAAAATACAGATGCCTTGGCTGAATATTGACTCTTCACAGCTGCCTCAAGCTGTACTGTTAGCCACCTTCAGGCATTACAATTGGCACTTTCTGATCTCTGTGTGTGCATTTGTAGTGAAGGTGCTGAAGCCATTGCAAGAATCTGATATTGTCTGGTTTTAATACATCACTTAATCTGCTCAGGTCTGAGCCAAGGCAGACTCATTCTTCAGGCAGTTTCCATTTTGATGTAGTATTTACTTTAAATGAAAGGCCACGATCCTGTTCAAAGACATGATTTCCCCCCTCTCCCCCCTGCTGTCATTAGAGTCAGATAACAGGAAGAGACAGCAAGATAACTGCCACTTATTTGGATTTCACTGAAGCTTTCAGGCAGAAACAGGGACGCCGGCCAGAGCCAAATCAATTCATTTGAATGATTTGCTGATTATCTGTGTTAGTTATTCCCTGATTATCTTACCTGGTGTCCAGGAGTAGCTCTTTGCCTTTGGGCTTGGGTTAGCTGTTTATTTGAACCTATTATTTCTAGGGAACACTGTGTATTGTGAGTAGTGTAGATCCTGTAGAGACAAGAATAATTGGCACTGGAAAAACGAAAGACTGGTATGTTAATAACTGATCGAAAGGAAAAAAACCTTGGTCATAGTTTTTCATGGGGGTATCTTAACTTATTACTGAAACAGGACTAATAAAGTGGCCTTTGATAGCTCCTTTCAGGACTATGGCTTGAACACTTGGATCACTGCTTTTGTGTCGTAATTAACATTTAAATTACAGGCATTACAAAAGCTACCTGCCAAGGTACACTGAAAAGGGCACTATGTGAATCACACCAATAGAAGAATTTAGTCTAAAAGACCAGCCAGGGAGCAGGTGAAGAGACACAGACAGACATGGACGCGGTGACCTGAGCTCCAGCAGCAGCACGGAGTGGCCAAGGCAGGTGTCCAGGTCCCCAGTTTCCTGTCCAGAGTTGCTGGACCACAGTCTGGCAGCACAGAGCTACTGCAGTCACTGTTGCATCCCTCCCTGGGAATTCATCTTCATCCCAGACACAAAAACCGAGCTGTGCTGCTCCCAACGCCTGGCTTGTATGTCAGCTTTCCTTCCATAGAGTCCACCATCGTACAAGGTAAGAACTGTAGCAACATTTAGGAAATTTGAGTTAATAACATTGAGATGCTAATGTTAAAGTACTGCATGATGGAGCTAGAGCAACATTCGATCAGATGGTGTGGTGTGGCCTCCCTCCTGCAACCAAATGATCTGAAAAATTCTTCAAAATCCAGGGAAACATCCTGTACTTCAAGGCTTCTCATGACAGACAGAAAATTCAGCCTCTGAATTTGCTCCTCTTCCCTTGCAGGTGAGGCAGGCCCTGGGCCAAGAGGCTGTTTCCTGGCTTTTTACCACATGCATTTTAACAACATAATGTAGTTAAATATATACAGCTTTTTCCTCAATAGAAATAAATCACTTGATTCTGTAAGGTGACCCCGCCTGAGTGAGTTTGCCTGCAGTGAGGAAGGCAGTTGTCACACGGTCTGAGGTGATGCAGGAGAAGTGGGGAAACGGAGCCGTGACCAAAGTGAGATCCTGTCACTCTGAATGATGCAGAAAGAAACCTCAATGACAAAGCCATGCAGATGAAATCAGGCTGTGTGTTTTGCAACCAAACACACAGAACAAGAAACAAAAGCAACTCATGATGCTATCAGAACTGCGGCCGTTCTGTCCTCCCTCCCGGACGGGGGTGATTGGTGCAGCCTGTGGGGTGAGGCTCCTGCCCAGGCAAGAGCGGTGGCCACGGGGCCAGGGCTCGCCACCTGCCTCACCAGTCTGCCCTCCTCACCCTCCTGGCTCTGTGTGCCCGTATGGACCTGCTCGTTTGGCTCACCAGACAAGACAAATTGAGAAGTCTGAGGAGAGACTGATAAACCAGCAATTACGGAGGAAAGTCAACAAGAAGAGATGGTACCATGTTGACCGGTGGGAGCGTTTGTTCAGGGAGGGGAGAGAGCTCCAAGAACAGACACAACGCTCACAGCACAGATAACGGGTTTCCTCTTGGTATCAGTCCCCAGTGAAGTTGATCCAAACTGTAATACCTGCAAAATAAAACTTTTAGCTGGGCCATTAAAACTAGCTGTCCTGAAGCCATAAAATAACCCATTTCAGTTGTACGCTTTGCTGTAAACTTCATGTGTAAACATCAGCTGGATCAGGTCTGATAAAAATGTCCAAAGAGGAATTTGGAAGTGTTGGAGTCAATTTTCAGCATAAAGATTAATTTTTAAAATTTTACAGGCATCTATTGACATGTGTGTCTCTGGTTAGGAGAGACATTAGAGCTGCTCTGCTAAGACAGACCATTAACCCCAATGTCTTCTTCCTGCCAGTGACCATAAGAGGCTACTGAGGGGAACTGTGTGTGAGAAACGGGCACAGACAGAGAAATCCTTTCCTGCCTTCATCAAACAGCAGCATAAGAGCTTCCTGAGCCAAGTGCTGTGAGCAAGGTACTGTGTTTCATACTCATCAATGCACCTATCTTCCATTAATTTGTCTTCTCCTTTTCTGAGCCCATTTGTACTTTTGGCATCCGGCGCTTCCCATGGCAACAAGTTCCACAATTTAATTATACACTGTGTGAAAAAGTACTTCCTTTTGTTTGTTTTAAATCTACTAAAACAGAATTACAGGATGCACAACAGAATTGCATGGGCAGATTTAAATGGGAAGATAATGTGGAACGACAATGGAAAATCAGTCTCAGCACAGAGCGCTGGAAACTGGCTTTGTTTTTGTGCTGCTCTGACCAGCAGTACAGGGTTAGTTAGTACTTCCTATCATTCCTCTCCCTGTCATAAATAAGCCAGTTTACCTGATTAGTGCGAAAAGTTAGAAAACAATCTGGACTCCTACAAAAATGGCAACGTTTGTCAGAAAGGGAAGGTCCAGAGTTATCTTTCCTCTTGGGGTGGAAAAGATGCACTGGTGCTGCCCCGCCGGGAGGGGCAATGAATTGGCATTTGAATTTGCTGGGTGATGCAAGGGTTAAAAATGTCGATCCAATGCGGAGCCCTGGAGGAGACACAGCGCAGGGAAAGAGCGAGCTGCTCTTCTTGGAACTGAGGGGCGATAGCATCTGGAAAAGGTAAGCACGGTTTTCTGCAGCTCCTTACCAGGAAGAGGAGCTGGAGGCAAGTTCAGAGAAGGGGAGCCAACCGCAGCGATGGGCTTGGAAGAGCTGGCTGATGAGAAAAAGTACAAAGACCTGACAGTGTAGAGCTTGCTAACCAGCACCTAGGGAGTAAGATGACATAATAACTGTTATCTAATGTTTTAAGTGTAAACCTGCAGGAATGAGAGGAACTAGGTTAGCATGGGACAAGAGAGTAGCATCACTAATGACGAGCTGAGCAGAAAGAAAATGTAATAAAGATACTTCATCATCCCTGGCCTTGCCCTGTGTCTGGGTTTGGCGTGGGATTCCAGGACTCAGCACGTTTGCAGGAGCACACGGGTTACGATGCTCTCACCCAGCAGAGAGAAGTGTAGGCACAGAGTCACCAGGACCACCAGGCCACTCGTGGCCCAGCAGAAAGGCCCAGCTGCTGCCATTGCAGTTGTTTCTCTCCGTGTCCCTAAAGCAGACAGACGGGCTGGTGGTGCCCCATTCACATTTGTGTCTGTAGCAATGGCAGCAGGATCTCACCTTGGATCAGGTATTCTCCAGAGAAAGCACCACCCTGGGCCCAAGTGAGGGTGCAGGCAGATATGGAAAGACTAGTCCTGTTTGGGCTTTATCCATAGGTCTCCGTGTCCTCCTAAGAATTTATGTACCGAAAACCACAGACAGGGAGACTGATGTGTCCAAAGCTCACATGTGAACTAAATATGAGGAGAACTGTAGAAAATGCAACTGCAACAGAAAATGAAAAGGCAACAGGCAGAACATGAAAGACACTGGGCTGCAGCAGATGTGACTGCAGCAGGGTTTTGAGGAGTGTGTGCTCTGGCAGAGCCGGCCAGCACGACTCCTGTTGCTGCTTTCTGTGATTTCATGGTTATCTAGAGCATCCTGACTCTTTAGGAATTTACTCTTCAGTGATACAGAGGCTTTGACAGGCTGTGGTGCTCTCTCCCAAACCAACCCGTTTATCTATAGAACACTCTTATCCTGGCTAACTGGCTTTAACATACATTCTTGCCATTTAATATTTTACAGGTGTCAGACAGGTGCTATGAAAGCTACATAAAGAGCAAGGTCATGTCTCCCAGTAGATCCAGACCTGAGGGGAAATGTAACATAATTTGAAAGAGACGACAGCAATGGAAAAGCAGCTTGGGAAGTTACAGAAATTAAGTGATGCAGCAAGGGCTTGGTTTAGGCATATCCTAAAATTAAATCGCATATTTATCTTTAAAGGTTGTCCCAGTTTCTGTTCAGGAGTAGTAATACTTGGTACTAAGTAACACTTTGCTGTCATCCTGACTTCATGCCTACTGGGAGAGCTGTACTCTCAGCTGCACAAGCGTTCCAGCAGGTTTCTGTGACCAGCGCTGCTGACACAGAGAAGCAAAGTGTAGAAACACGATAGCTCAACCAAGATAAATTTCCCAAGCAGACACCAGGGAAGAAAAATAAAAAACCCAAGCGGCCATGAAATAAAATAGAAACTCATAGAGCATGGGAAAGCCTGCAGCTTTGCAAAAGCATTCCCGTATTTCCAGACTCTGGAGGGACTTGAACAGTGACTTTCCTGGCAGGTGATTATTGCTGGAGAGGGTGAATGAAACCAGACATGGCAAAGACCCACTCAGGATGCTCTCCTACACCTTCCTCCAAGCCAGTGTGAGCTCACATCATTCTAGACAGCCAACAGTGAATAGAGATCTGAAGTTGTTCATTAAATGATGTATGCTTTCAGAACAGTAAGAATAAAATAACTTTCCAGATTGGATGTGAGTTGTTCCCGTATCCCACACATTGAATGGAAGCCCTTACCCTCCATTTCAACAGGGGGAAGTATCCTGGTTTTGCTTTACCTCCCAGATCACATGGGTTTCCTCTCCGTGCCACGATAGCCTTATCAGGGGCCAAAACGGAGCTCTTGGCAGAGCTGGACAATTCAGAATTCAGTCCTTCTCAATTCTGGACTGGGGCAAATTTTACAAAGACCACTGTAGCTGTGCTTCCAGAGGATGCAGCATCGTCCTGAGTCCCTGTCACAGAGCAGAAGTCCTCATTGGTGGGTGCCAAATATTCTCTGTCTAACTGGAAGTGTCACTAGTAATCTGGGACTCTGAGATTCTGCCACCACCAGGAAACTCTGTAGCGTGGTCACCTGGCAGTGACCCTCTCTAACAGAGCAGTTGGCACAACAAGGTCCCCTGGACTCACAGCCTGGAGGCTGGTACCGTCTGCGGCTGATGCTGCCGCGTTTCAGCAGGTGGTTCTTGGCTACACGGTTCCTGTTACAGAGAGACCACAGCTCAGGGGCAGGAGCAAGAGGGGGAGATACCTGCCTTAGGGAAAAATGATTCTTCCTTTAATTTCTACCATTTAATATTGTACTTTATGAGATATTTCCATGTGCAACCGTCAAGGCATACTCCGTCATTCTGTTACGGAAAAATACATGATTTGCCTATGAAAATCACCAGCTTCAATGGACTCCAAACCCTTTACACAAATTCTGAATCTGTCTCTAAGGCAATTCCTCCTCTAGCCTTTTAGTGTCAATTCTACCCAACCATTTTGTCTCCTACCCATGGAAATAAAGCCTTTGAAGAGTTTCTACACCTGAGAGTCCTGTTCTTCAGATGAGGACAGATTTCAGATCCATCCTTCTAACTCCAGTGTTAAATAGCCATTAATAGTTAGCTAGATTGTTATTGTAAGCTTCTATATTTGACTATTAACAGCAACTGCATGTAGGTATCAGCTCCAGATAAAACAAACCTACCTAGGGATTGATTTTATGATGCCAAAATGATAAGCTTTGCTAAAAAATGTAGAGTGAATGTGTAAGCTCTGGAAAACATTAACAAAAATAACTAAGTAACACTCCCTATTCATACCTAATTCCTACTGACATCAAATTTAGCTGTGTGTACTTTGGACCTGTTGGAACTGTTACAGTGAAAAATCCTGCTGCACAAGTCCTCTTCGAAATGTACAATATTTTTTATTCTGATTACTTGGTAAAAAAAAAAAAAAAAAAGATATTTTGTCATCACTGTAGTTTAGGCAGGTTCTCCATTGTCTGGTATCTTGTTATAGCCTTTTATATCAACACAGAGTGGGTGTACAGTAGCCAGCAGTCTGTGTTAGCAGTGTTTTATATTCAGTTTGCACTTACGTAAATGATTGTGCAAGATGTGAAAGACAATCTAGCCCCTGGGAATTATATATGGTTTTGGGTGTAATCTTTATGTGCATAGCCAAAGCATAAGAATATAGAGAAGTTTTAACATGTTACAGTTGCCATCACCCCAAATAAATATAATTAACCAAGCAGCTTTCAGTTGCACTTATAGGCAGGATCTAAAATAGCTCATGGTTTGTGGTGGCAGATATATAGGAAATATGAGCCTGTAAGGAACAATGTATTGCTTTGTTTTTTGTAGCATTGTTCACCACATTCTCATAATGGTCAGATAAGAAACTCTTCAGGCCAAGGAAGTGTTAGGAAAGTGCATTCCAAAAAACATTAAAGCCGACATGGTTTCATAGGATGCCTCTTCACAGTTCAGAAGAAAACTGGTGAATTATGTCACACTTCAGCTGAATTAAACTCTAGTTTAGAGAAGCTGGTATCATGGTAATCACCAGGACAGCCCAGTCCAGGAAGAAAGTGGTATTAAGCTGTGTTTGTAATATGGGGCCATGTGTTCCTTCCTTTTACCACAGAGCCATAAACGTCTCATATCCCACTCTGCAAGTCAAGGTGTCCCAGAAGAGATATTAACAATATTGGGGGCTAGAGGAAATGGAGGCACCTTACCAATGTGCTCCCCTGAGGGTCTGGCATGTGTTGGCTTGGAAATCCTTGACAAGGCTCAAAAGCACCATTAAATCTTTTCTGTATTTTTTTTTTTCCTTGGAGCTGGTGACAGCATATAGGAAAAGGGCACATGCTGTTGGTAGCATGTCTCATACCCACAAATATGTGGTGCCAAGAAAGAAGCACTCTTCAAATCATCGGAGAGCCAAGTCAGGCCCTTGGGTGGCCTAACCATTCCCGAGGTGTCCATGCATCTCTGTAGAGGTCTGGGTTCTTTATTTTGCCCGTCTGTAAAGCACAGCCCTGGGTGGAAGAGCAAAAGAAGAACCGAAGAGGCAGCCCCTGGCTGACTTTTTGCTGGATGCTTCTGTCTCCTGAAGTTTCCCCTGCGATGGGGCACCACAGGTTTTCAGTACAATGCAAGGATGTCTAAATGCCAGTGAAAAAAATCTGCTCAGGAACAGCTGAACCAGTTTTACTGAAATCTTAAACATAGCATGAGGCAGATTCCCTCAGAACAGAATTTTTTCCACCTGGATGATTTAAATTTGTCAAAATCATAATCAGATGAATATAGGGATATAGGGTGGAAAATGATAAAATCCTGCCAGCTCTGCCTAGAATAATAGTTCAAATGTTGTCCACTCCTTTTTAGACCAAGATTTGTCTTGTTCTGCTACATCTAATTAATGCCTTCAAGACTGACCTGCTTTAGTGTTTATTGCAGTTGTAACTCATTTAGTAAATCAAATCACGACAGTGAGGAGGAGGAAGAGGTGAGAAGCGAATATCTAACAGATGAGTTATCTGGAAGACGGCAGCACCAACTGACATCACCCTGCAACGTGCAGTGCGTCTGCCTGGAGCAGTCTGGCTTCCACGGTGCTAGGAAAATCAGAGGTGAACTCCCTCCTATTTCCTCCTTGGAAGGTGTTCAAGGCTGTGGCTTCACCTCTCTTGGAAGAGTCTTGAAATATTTTCAATAAGGGGAAGGGGTGGAATAGCTGCAGGCTGGATCCTCTTGGAAAGCGCCCTGCAGCATCGGGGGGTGAGGCTGCTGGTAGCCCGCTCCGGCTGTTAAAAGATGGACTTTGCTGGATCGCTCACTAATTCTGTAGAGCCAAACGCAGTTACTGCAGCTAGGAATGATTTATCTCTGGTGTAACTCTCCTGAAGTCTGCAGTGTCACAGACGGTGCTATTTTGGGCGAAACTCCTGTTTTTGAGAGCAGAAACCGGGCATGTATCATGCCAAAAAAATACATGGTAGTGGTAACAGAACCCGCGAAGCAAAGAAAGAGTTCTGTGCTTCGAGACTCATTTCACTTATAAATCCTGGAACGACTCATATATTGACCGGAATAACCACCCCAGGCATCAAAAATCTTCTGTGGGGCGCTTACGGCAGGTACCCGGGGATGCAGCGGAAATACCGCCCGGCATTTCTCTCTGGTTTTGGAGGCATTCGTTTCCTCAGTTCCCGACGTTTGAGCGGGGTGGGGTTGGTGGTGTTTGATTATTTAGTATTATTTTATTTTAACGCATCTGCGTGACGACAGACCGGCGCAGCCGAGGGCTCCTCCGCTACTCGCCCGCTCCCTCCGCCCCCTCCCCGCCGTGCGCGCCCGCGGAGCCGCCGTCCAGGTGTTTCACGTTAGCGCCGTCCCGTAAAACCCGCTCACGAACAGGGTGACACATAAACGCTAAATTAAAGCGGCGCTGCTCCCCCCGCCCCAGGCCGGGGGGCGAGGGAGACCCGGCCAACCGCAGCCGGGCCGCGGAGCGGGGCCCCGCACGCCGCCTCCGCGGGTCTCCGGGCTCCCCGCAGTACCGGGAGGGAGCCGGCGGCGGCCGGCGGGAGGCTCCAGAGCCCCACCGGAGCCCGTGGGCTGCCCGCTTCCTCCGGTAAGGGCTTCCCCCCTCGCCACCTGTGGGGCGCCGTCCTTGGGGAAAGCGGCTCCTCTGCTTCCCCCGGGAAACCCGTTCGACTCCGTCCCCGCCAGTCCCCCGGTCTGGGGGACGCACGAAGCAGCGAGTTTGCACCGGCCTTTCCCAGCCTGAGCTGTTTTTTTGTCTGCCCCGTCGGGAGCGCGGCCCGGGCGGCGGCGGGGGAGCCGGGCGTCCCCCCAGGCATCGCCGTCGGGGGTGGCAGCGGGGCCGCCTGGAACAAGTGAGGACCCTGATTGTATTTTTTATTTTTTTTCCTTGAGCTCGGAACTCCTCGAAGGCGGGGGATTTCACAGAAAGGGAAGGGGAGGACGGGCCCCGAAGTTATTACACAAAATAATGAGTTCTCCAGCCGATCCCTTCGGGCTGAGCTTGTGCCGGTGTGGGGATGCACGCATCCCGCCCCGCCGCCCTCCAGAAATCCCCAGATTAGCAAGAAAACTTGAGGGTGTTTCAAGTGCATTCCAGGAAAATGAACATGAAATATTTTTTTGGGTTTTTTTTTTGTTTTAGGATTATTTTTTTTTAATCAGGAAAGGGGTGCTTTTTTTTTCTCTGTCTCTCTCCCGAGTTTTTTTCAGATAAATTGCAGTGCTTTCCAGAGGGAACCTGGAGAAGAAATAGTACAAATATTACAGCACTGTCTTGGTTGCACTGATCTTGTGGTGTCCGCAGCACCTTACTTTAAATGACCGTTTAGAATGTAAAATCCAGTCAAAACTGTATTCGCCGCAGCAATATTGGTAATAATGTATTTTATCCGAAGCTGCATTATCTCCTTCACAACAGAAACTACAAACAAAATGTATGTTCCAAAAGAAAAGGAAAAGGTTTTATTTAATCCAGAAAATAATTAAAATCTCATGTATTTTTATTGGTTTTAGTATCCAGCAGAGTGAAAATATTGAAACTCTGAGACCCCTTGCATTAAAAAGTCACAACTGTTCTATTTTATTAGTTCTGACTGTGTGAAAAAAATTATAAGGACAACATTGAAAAAATCCGGGGTTTAGAGCCCCGAATGGCCATAAAAACAATAAAATCAACTATAAAACCTGCACTAGTGATATTAAAAAATTATGTAGTTCAATAAATGTGACATTTCATGAATGCGGATTTAATAGTCTCCAACCCGTGGAAGGAGGAAGGCTGAGGTCTAACAATTGAATTTGAAAGGGGTGGTGCTGTAGAACTGCAAAATTAAGTGCTTCATTTTTTCCTGTTAGGGATTATGCAGTGGTAGTGGAATGTAATAACTGTGCCATTAAAACTTCCTTTTAACAAGGCCTATTGCTTGTATAAAAGTCAGAAAAGAATAATCTCTTCCTCTATTTATTTGTTTTCCAATAATAAAGCAAAACACGTTTGAGGTTTTTTGTTTGTTTGTTTTATTTATTTATTTATTTTCGCTTAAACTTGTTCTCAGCATTTTGAATCGACAGCTTGTAAAATATTGCGGGGGCCCTCCATACTGCTGCCTCGTATCATGCACGTCGTTATTCCAGAGGGCAACGGGTCATCGGTTTACTGTACATTTATTAAGTAAATCAAGCTGCAAATCCAACACTTCCAGATGAAAACATTAGCTAAACCCCTTGGAAAGAGCAATGCCTGGGAGACTGAGCACAGAGAGAAAAAATAATCAAAACTGTCAGCTCGCTTTACGTGTACCTGATATTTACAAGACACAAGACCACGCTTTAAAGGTGAGTTTTGGCATTTGTTAACAATGTAAAGGGAAAAAAAAACCCCAAACCCCAACCTCACTATATTATTAAAAATATATATATTTCCATTTCACTGACACCCTTTCGTCTTGCTCTGAGCCTCTTAGTTATTAAGATCTTCGTGGGTTTGGAGGCCTTTTTTTTCGAAAAAAAAAAACCCAAACCCAAAGTTAAACCAGCACCTGCTATTCCTTAACAGCTTTCCGTGCTCGCCGTCAGCTCGGAGGAGCAGGAGGGGGACGGGCGACCCGGCGGAGTCCGCGGACCACCGGGGGCACCTGCCGTCTCCGCTCCCGCGGAGGGGGAGAAGGCGGCGCCACCCGCTGCCGTCGGGGCGAGTCCCCGGGGGGTGACGGGGCTGGGGGACAGCGGGGGTCGCTGCCTCGCCTAAACCCCCGGTCCGGCCGGGAGCGGGGCCGGGGCAGAGAGCCGGCGGCGCTCGGACGAAGCGAACGTCTCTCCCCGGGGGCGACGGGGCGGGGGGGTGAGTTACAAAAAAAACCCGGCGAGTTTTTACAAATTAAAGGGACAGTGCCCAGGTGGCGCTGCTCGGGCCGCCGCGCCGCCTTCCTCGGCGAGGCTGTCGAGGAGCGGGTCCCCAGCGCCCCGCACCACCCCTCCGGAGGGGCAGCCGCCTCCCGCTCCCCCTCCCCTCCACGTTTACCAGCCGCCGTCGGTGCCCAGCGGGGCGCGGAGCAGTGCGGTGCAATTCCCTCCTCCGCGCACCGCCGGGCTCCCGGCCCTGCCCTGGGGGACGCAGCAGGAGCCTTCGCGGCCCCGCGCTCCCCCGCCCCTTTCCCGCTCCGCGCAGCCCGGAGGAGAACCCGCGGGGGCCTTCCCACAGGCGAACTCTGGGGTAGGGGGTCCGCGCACCCCCTTCTCCGTCTCCTCCCTCAGCCCAGGGCAGGGCCGCGCTGCCGGGGGGGGGGTGTCAGCGCTCTCCCCCGTGGGGACGCGGTGCCGTGCGTGGGTAGACGCGCGGGAGCCGGTGGGGGCGGTGCCGAGCCCCCCTGCCCGCTGCCGTCGGACCCCCGCTCCGTGTCGTCGGACCGCCCCCTCGCTGGGTGCTATCGGCTCCCGGGGGGTGGGGGCGGGCTGCGGGTCGCGCCCCCGCTGCCTCGGCTCCCCCCCGGGCCGCGGCGGTGGTTGATTGGCGCCGCGGGGAGTTCGCTCGGGGAGGCGGGGGGAAGCGTTCGCCGGCGGGGGGTGGTTTCCCCCGTCCCTGGCCGGGCTCATTGGCTAGACCGAGCCGCGGCAGGAAGGGGACAGAGACCGGGCGGGCCCCGCCCCGCGCCAATAGAAACCTATCGAAGGGCAACCCGAGCCCGGAGAAACCCGCGGTGGCGGTGCCAGCACCCAACCGCCGCGGTCGGGGCCGGCTTTCCGCGGGGGGCGGCCGGGGGCGCGGGGGGGTGCGCGGGCGGCGGCCCCGCCATGCAGTACCAGCCGCCGGGACCGGCGCCGGCGGCCGCCCTGGGCGTCCCGCTGTACGCGCCCACGCCGCTGCTCCAGCCCGCGCACCCCACGCCCTTCTACATCGAGGACATCCTGGGCCGCGGCCCCGCCGCCGCCCCGGCCCCCCACTCCCTGCCCGCCCCGCCGCCGCCGACGCTGCCGTCGCCCAACTCCTCCTTCACCAGCCTGGTGTCCCCGTACCGGACCCCCATCTACGAGCCGACCCCCATCCACCCGGCCATCTCCCACCACCTCGCCGCCACCTACGGCCCCGGTGCCTACGCCGGGCCCCTCTACTCCTTCCCCCGCGCCGTCGGCGACTACGCGCACGCCCTGATCCGGCAGGACCCCCTGGGTAAGCCGTGTCTCCCCCCCCCCCCTCCCCCCCCGCCCGCCCCCGCTCTCCCCCGCTGCCGCCGCGCCGCTCCCGTGCCGTCCCGGTCCCCGTCCCTCCGTCGGGACCTGGGAGAAAATGGGAAGTGACCGAAATCTGTCCCCCTCCCCGCCTGCCCTGCCGCCTCTCCGCGCCCCCCGCCCCCAACCCCGGTCTCTCTCCGGCCCCCGTCTGATTTACAGTAAATTAAAGACGCTGCGGCGCTGGGAGCGAGACCGCAGTGCGCGGCCGCGGTGACTCAGATTTGTTTTCCTTCGACCAAGTGACTCTGAGAGTGTCCTTAGTAATGTCGCGTGTGGTTTTGGTGGGGAGTTTTAATTGTGCTGGGAGATCGCGTGGCAGATCTCAGCCTTTTCCTGCGGATGACTTGAAAAACAGCCGGGAGGACGGCTCCGCTCGCCGGGGCCCCCGCGTTTCCCCGGGGGGTGTCGGGTCGGACCGGGGCCTCGGCGGCCCCTCCTCGCCCGCGGCCGGGGGCAGCGTCCGCCCCTGAGGGGGCAGAGCCCCGCGCCCGGGCCGCGGCACTTGTTCTCAGTGATTGCAAAACTGGACCTGACTCACCACATTTGTGCAGTGAAAGAGGCTGACCCTTTCCGTTCATACAGGAAACCTTGAGCTCTCGATAGGAGTAAATCTGGTTTCAGAAGCTGTTAAGTGTTTTCCTGGCCGCCTGAAGCAGGCTCTTCCCCGGGAGTCGTGCACATTGCTGATTACTTTATCGACATCCTCAATACAGACAAATTCAGGAAACACTCGACTTCTGATAGCCGGGATCCGTTTTTCTGATATTGTTCATTTCCTCTGTGTGGGATGTGACTTTATGACAGCTAAAATAACCAGTTGCTTCCTATTTTTTGAGTCTGTTTTGCACCAGAATTACTAAAGCCTGACGCAAGCAAAATCGTGAAAAACAATGCAGAAAATTTCAAAGGCTGCAGGCAGCAAGACAGAAAGACAAACAGAGTGACTCAGTGGCCCTGGCCAGAGCCTCCAGCCCCGGGACGCGGCTGCCGTTCCGTAGTGGGGCTGACCCCCCGACGTGTCCCTGCCTGCACCGCCTCGCCCCGCACCGCTGCCGGGCCTGCGGGACACCCCGCGGCCACGGGCGGGCAAGCCCCCAGCCGGGGGGGGGGGAGCTCGGGGCGCTTCTTGCCCGGGGGGGAGGGGGGGGGCTTGCCTTCCTGTTGGCGCATTCCCCGCGCCCGGCCCCGCAATATCCCCGCTTTCTGCGGGCACTCGGGCACTGGTGCGGAGAAAGGGAGACGGTTTCTCTGGGGCATCGCAGTGAAAGAGCAGAAGGAAGCAAAGGTCTTTTTTTTTTTTTTTTTTTTGGTTTGGGTTTTTTTTTTTCTTTTCTTTGCGAGATAGACCAACAGGAAACACATTGACGGAAACGTTGTCAAAGCCCGTAGAGTGGCTGTAGCTGGTCTCCGCGTTCGGCGGAGGTGAAAAATCAGAGGAGGTGAAAGATCAGAGCGGGAACCGGGGGAAATAAGACCAGGCGGAGGAAATTAGCGGGCGCTGGACTCGCAGGCCCGGGCTCGGGCAGGGACCGGGGCTCCCCGGGCACGCGTGTCCGCGGGCGGCCGGTGACCGTCGGCGCTGCGCCTCTCGTTGAAGGGAAGCCGCTGCTGTGGAGCCCCTTCATCCAGCGGCCGCTGCACAAGAGGAAAGGGGGGCAGGTCCGCTTCTCCAATGACCAGACCATCGAGCTGGAGAAGAAGTTCGAGACGCAGAAATACCTCTCGCCGCCGGAGAGGAAGCGCCTGGCCAAGATGCTGCAGCTCAGCGAGAGGCAGGTGAGGCCGTGCCCGCACCCCGGGTCACCGCACCCCGGGTCAGCGCACCCCGTCCCCGGGCAGCCCCGGCCGGCTCGGGGCAGGGGGGAGCTGGGGCTCGCTTTCCGTTTGTGGGTCGGGTAAGGCTCCTGGCACTGACCGGCCCCGAGACTACCCTGTGCCTTCTCCCCTTGTCGTTGCTCAGGTCAAAACGTGGTTTCAGAATCGCAGAGCCAAATGGAGGCGTCTAAAGCAGGTACGGGGATGTTTCCGTTTCTATAGAAATAAGTATTTTAATTGTCTTATCTTATTCCGTACTCGCCTATTCCAGGTTGTATGCAGAAGTCATCTGAAAGGCTGTTTAACCTCTTCACCTTGATTAAAAAGACAAATAGTCATGCTGGAATCCATGAGGGCTCGTTCAGGCAGCACTAACGTTAAAAGCTCCTAATGTAGTTCCTATATCAATTATGCCCGGCTTTCACACACCACCTATTAAAACTCCACGCTAATTGTTTTGTAAACCCATATGTTGTTTAGCCAATTAACGTGGAGAAGATAAGTAATTGTCAGTAAATTACTTAGGCAGTTGTTTTGGGGAAGAATATTTACTGGTCTTTTAAATTGCTCTCTCTTAATAACCGCGGGTGGATTTATCCCGCCAGCCTGGGAGAGGCAGGTACCAACGCCTCGGGTGTTTCGAGGAGCTGCGTGGAGAATTGAGTAGCTTTTACTTTTCGTTTACAAATAGTTACAGTGTATAGGGCTGAGCGGTTAAAGCAGTTTCCCTTCCCTTAGAAATTATGCTCAAGCAGATAAATCTTTTTTTTTTTTTTTTTTTTTTCGGCTTGGAGGGCCTGATGCTGCCCAGCCCAGCCAGATCGAGGCCCTTTGGTTCAAAGATTTGTGAGAAATCTCTGCATTGTGGCTCGAGTCTGGCTTCAATAAGCATGACGGGGACAGTAGAGTTTTACTGGTAAATCAGCCTTTAATATAAAAATAATAAGAAAAGGAAACTGACTGCAGTGCTGTGCTGCAGATAACATTTGTTCTGTGACCTTCCCCCGGGCTTAACCCGTGCTTCAGTCGGTTTTTGAATAAAACCCCTTCACTCCAGCGAGAGCTGGGCTGGGTCCTCAGTGGTGCCTTTTCCTCGTTGGGGCCCAACCCACGCCGTGGTGTCCGGGGAGCTCGCTTGGCCATTTTAAGTAATTTCCTCCTTTTCATTCAGTCACATCCATTGCTCCGAGCCCGCACGGTTATATCATGGGTACGTGTCTCTGCCTGCTTTCTCTTAAGAGCATCATTTCATGCCCCCTGAGGGGACTGGGCTCTCCAGACAGCTGCTGATGCAGGGCTATTCCTGCCTTTGGAAACGGGGTTTTGGTTTGGTTTGGTTTGTTGTTAATGATGGGTGTTTTTATGTTGAGCTTTAGCTAAGTCAGTAATTTTTTCCCGTTTGCTTTTGGGCCACTGGTGGATTCGGCCTCCCACTTTTTGCCGTTGGGTGTAATTAAAGAAAGATCAGGGCAGGAGGAAGCTGTGTGTCGGTGTTTGTAGGCTCATAATAAACATTTACTTTGCTAAGACAAAAGTTCAGAGGTTCCTGGGCTCCGGCAGCTCCTGACTCTTTTGAAGTGGCTGCGATAACCATCGCCAAGGAGCCTTGCTCACGGCAGCAGCCCCTGTGGCTGCCGCAGTGGGATGAGCGCCGAGCCCCTGTGTGTGGACTGAGCCCTCGCCTGGCCCTGGCCCACTCTGGCAGGTTTATAGGCAGGAGGCCCAGGGAGGCAGTGGGACATACGCCTTCTCCTCCTGGAAACCCAAGGTGGTTTTCCCAGCCAGCACAGCCAGGATTCCCAGCCCTCCTGGCTCCATGGCCCATATTTCTGTGTAAAGCAGCCATCTTTCATTGCAGGAGAACCCTCAGGCCACCAAAAAAGAAGAAGTGGAAGGTGCTGACAATCACAGTGACCAAAGGCCAGAGAGCTGCCTGACCCCTGAGCAGAAGGGTAAGGAGGTCTCCCTGGATGGCTCGCAGTACACCCCCTCGCCAGCCTCACAGGAGGACCTGGAGTCAGACGTCTCCGATGACTCTGATCAAGAAGTGGACATTGAAGGTGATAAAGGCTATTACAATCCTACCCACTAATGGCCCCGTGTGGAGAGTGGACCCTAACTTGGCTTGCACTTTACCAGGGGCTGGTTTGGAAGAATATTATGCTACGGGAGAAAGCTTTCATCGTTCCACTGAAAGAAAAAAACACAAACCAATACCAAATGGACTCATTTTATAATAAGCAGAGAAAGAAAGATGTATTTTCCACAAACAGTCCATTTTTTTTGGGAGATCTCTAATTTGGTTAAAGGAACATGGTTTGTATTTAATTATTTGTAAGATACATTTGTACATTAATTGATGTTCTACCTGGAATACAATACTGCACCCCGTCCTTACTCATGGGGGGTCTGAATCAGCTGCTGTTGATGATCAGGCAAAACTCCTCTCTAGATAGTGTGGAAGTGAGTATGGATTGGAGGACTAAGCCCTTTATCTGTAAACAAATGTAGTTTAAATAGATTAATTTAAACACCCTTTGCAAGCAGAGAAACATGTTCTGTGAAACAGGGAGGGATTTGACCATCCCGACAAGTGCCTTCTGCTCACACCCTGTTACCTACCATGGTGCTCTCCACCCAGACATCCTTTCATTCATCAGGTAGAGTCTTTGGACAGATTCATTTTTGCTCTTGCATGAGATTAAATGTGCCTTCTCAGATTTTTGAGGACTCAATATGGATAATTCCATTTACAGGAAAAAAACCCCACATGTTTTTCTTGAAAATCTCTAGCATATTTGAGAAGAAAATGCAGGGAGTGATAGAGCCCTACTGCAGGAGAGAAAGTGGCATCAGCTGTGGAGGATAATCAGGCACACAGCTGTGGAAAAATAATGCCTATTGTATACACATCTGCTTCTGTACATACTAGTTTTCTTTAAAAGACTTGCAGTTTTATACCTCACATTGTTCATATTTTGTACATATTTCTTCAATGTTTAAAAAAAAAAAAAAAAGGCAAAACCCGGTATTTAATTTTTGATGGACTTGTCTGTGAAATAAAACTAAACTCTGCACCACCCTGTCACGCTGCCCGTCCAGTTCCTGGCAGGAGAACTCCCAGACCTCTCCCCTGCCGGCAATGCCCCAGGTGTGCTGTAACCGGGCTTTTACCTCCGGAGCCGTGCTGGTCACTGGCCGCCCTCGCCTTGCGGCGGTCTCGTGTGGGCTTATTTTTAAAATTTGTTTATTTTTGCTGTTTTCCAGTCCACCATCCCGGTTTTCGGCTTTGCCTGTACCCGCATCCGCACGCCCCCTGCCCGTTCGGGAAAGATCTCCGCAGTGAGGGGGGGGGTGACACACCGGCTGGTCTGCGAGCCCCGGCTGGAAGCGGCGGGGTTTACCCCCGAGTCGCCCCGACCCAGGGGGGTCCGGGGGGGCGCGGGCTGGAAGAGGAGCGGGGCCGGCGGTGCCTGCTTGGGGCCGGGCATCGACCCCAGCCGGGGCAGCCGCTGACCCGCCTGAGTCAATACTGGTTATTCATCGGCTTTTCTCCGAAATGATGCCGGCGCGGGGAAGGAGCACGGAACGCGGGGGTGCGGGGAAATGCCCCCGGGACCGGGCATCCCGGGGATGGGCACCTGCCCGGGTCAGCCCGGCGTCTTTAGCCTCCCCCCCGGGCGCCGCAGCGAGCACCCAGGGGACAGGGACCTGCCCCCGGCCGGCTGCCGGGGAAGCTTTTAGTGCCAGGAAAGGATTTTAGGGAGCAATTTTGACTGGTGGGGAGGGGGCGGGGGGGGAGAGGCGGCCCTTAGGGCAGCGGGGGCGTCGCGGCTGAGCGGGTTAATGCTTCGAGTGACAGCGGCTGAGTTTGCTGAGTAACCGAGTGGCTTTAGCTTTGGTTTATTCTTTTAAAACTGCGTTGGTGACCGGCGCTCGAAAACATACAGTAAACGAGGAGGTTCCGTGGCACCTGCCCGTGCGGGCGGGGGAAGGGGCGAGGCCGCCGGCCGCCCCCTCGGCCCCTCGAGCCCCGGTGCGCCCACGGCGAGGAAACCGCCGCCGGGAGCAGAAGGCGTGCGGGGGGGGGCCTCCGCTTTCCCGTCCTTCGCGTTTCCCCCTCTCACAGTGTTTCTGTCGCGGGTCTCAGCCCGGGCCCCGACGGGGAGGGCACAGCCCCCCCTGGGCCCCTGGGTGCCCCGAGCTGAGCGGGGAGCAGGGCGGGGCGCTGGGGCAGGGGCGCCCCGGCCCTTTCCCTGCCATT
>JAOQGH010000002.1:21684366-21742168 GCA_025769975.1 Gallinago jamesoni | reverse complement strand
CCCCTGGGTGCCCCGAGCTGAGCGGGGAGCAGGGCGGGGCGCTGGGGCAGGGGCGCCCCGGCCCTTTCCCTGCCATTTTTCCTTGTTTTGTCTGTTTGTTTGTCTGTCCCGGCTGGAATCAGGGAGCACGAAACTGGCGTTGCCTCTTCAGGGCGGGTTGGTCTTACGGCAGCGCTTTGGGCGGGGACGGGAACACGCGTGGGCAAGAGCCGCCACGACGGGTGGGCGACGGGCGGCGAGCCGGGGGTGCGGGGCCTTGGGAGAACTCCGGGAAACCCCATTTCCACGCGGGGCGACGCCGGCATCCCCTGGCCGGGACAAGCTGGGATCCGGCCGCGCTTAAAGACTTTCGGGGCCCGACGGACGGCACGGGTGGGGGCTCTACCCCCGCCGCCACCCGGGTCTGCGACCCCGCCGGTGTAACGTGGTCCCGGGAAGCCGGGCTGTTAAACCCAGGCGCTTTCCCAGCTGCGGGGGGGGGGGGATTTGGCCACTCCCTGCAGATGGGGAGCGCGGATGCCTCACCTGGAGCCGGCGGGCCGGGGATGTGGATTTCCCGGGTGTCGGGACTGGTGACAAGAGCGCTGTCACCCACGCGCGGCTGCGGAATTGCCCTTGCTCTCCCACCCACCCGGGCCGGGGGATCACGGTAGGTAACACACGGCGGCGGGGGTGCTGAGCTGCCGGCCGCAATTAGAGAAATATTCCCACCCCCCGCCACAGCCGCTGCCCTTGACGCCCAAAGCCCGCTTCCACAGCTGGGGGGGGGGGGAGGGGGTGTGACCCCCCGAGGATGCCCGGCTCTCCCCGAGCTCTTCGGCAGCAGAGAAACAGCCAAAGCGCTTTTCACCGTTCGGCAAAATCTTCGAGCCCCCCCCGCCACCCCGCTTTCCCCTTTGTTTGCCTGTTGGCTACTTCATGCCGAACTCGCACGTATGACCTTTCCAGCACAACTCCCGTCTTGTTTTCGACTTTTTTTATCAGCCGATTCAACTTCAAAATGGTTATCATTTAGCAGAAAAACAAACAGAAAAGCACATTTTTGTAAGCAAAACGTTAATGATTGGAAGAATTGCACCAATTTCAGCATGACAGTGTGTGATTAATCCTCCGGGTCAGGTACTTATATTTTTAGTCATTAGGTTCGTCGGCCTCTGATATGCAGAACTGTTTCTAGCCTCGTAGGGTATCAGCCCTCTGTACTTTGACTCCTTCCCCAGCGCGGCTCCGGCCGCCGGGACACGCGTGGGTCGGGCTGGGGCGCTCTCCCGGGGAGCCCCGCTGCCTCCGCGGGGTGCGGGGGCGGGGGGGGGCGGAGGAAAGCGGTTGCACGGTGTTTGGAATCCTGGACACTTTTATCCTTCACGTTGAAATGGCCAGAGCCTTTTTTATTGCACAATAATAGGAAATAATAACTTAGGGCTCCTGATTGTTTGCTTTCACTGAAAAGGACCTTCCTCTGGTCACACCAGAGAAACGGGAGATACACTGCTGGGTTCAGCGGACACAGTCAGGGATATAAGGCCCAATGATATAAGAAATATGCTATTAGATGTCTTCTCAGAGGATGAAAAAACAGACGAAAAATATCTGTGCATGGGTATTACTGTCTTTCACTATGTGTGTGTGGATATATAAAATGATAAATTTTAAAGACATTATTTTAGCACGTGAGAAAGTTGGAAGATAGTGCTGAAAACCTGTAATAAGCATCAACAGCAGGTCAGAGCATGGTGATCTGGCTGAGATCAACTTCCCATTAATGTTTAATAATGCTTTGAGCTTAGCAAGGACAGAAAGATTTTGCTCAGGTCTGTAGGTGACAACAATGGCTTACCAAAGAGCCTTTGCCGACTGCTGAGTCTCTGTCTTATTTTAAATCACAGACTTTGCTGGCATCAGGCCTCACAAGCATTGTAGATTTGTTTTCTTCCTATTTAGTCAAGACAGGAAATCATTGTGTATTTCTAAAATATTTCAGGTGGTGCAGCCACAGCCAAAAAAACTTGACACAGTCTGAAAAAGCCTCATCATGATAACTTAACTGGCTCCTTTTCACAGCTCCTTTGTTTGAGAGCTATTGACAAATGATTACTAAAACCAAGGGATCGCAAGCAAGTCCAGACTGACTTACTTTGGGAACTTGGTATTATATAAGCAGGTTATTATTTGGTGGACCCTTTCAGTTGAGTTGGTGAGTTCTGAATTTTCCTCTGAGTGTCAGATACCCACCCATGTCATAAAGACATAATCTCTAATGAGGTTATTTGAGATGTAGATTTTTTTCCTACCAGACTGATACCCACCCATGTGATTAAGCCTTAATAATAAATAGAACTAATAGTACTTTTTTTTTTTCCCCATATGAAGAAGGGCCTGACATTAATCGACCATAGGGGCCAGACTTGTGCTTGTTCTTCAGTTGAGGCAGTGAATTTTCCCCCTTTTTAAATTTTTTTATTTTCTTTCCTGAAAGTATTATTTAAAATATCAAAGATGCTAATACATTTCTGGGAAACAGTTACTCTAGCTTCCTCACTCGCCAGTCAGTTTGGTAGAAGCAAAAGAGCGTAAGGAAATATACTAATGACTAAGAATTTATCTGCTGTCTGTGTAGAAAACAATTACTCCAATGGGTGTGTGTGCACACATACAGGCTATTTTCAAGCAGCTGTTCAGAGGAGTAGATTAAATCGAGGGTTTTTTTTTTTTGTTTTGAGTACATTTCAGTAAAGTGAAGTCAAAGTCAAAAGCAATTGCTGTCTGGTGGCCTGTAGGAAACCAGCGAATAGAAATACTAATGTTAAA
Source organism: Gallinago jamesoni (assembly GCA_025769975.1). Lineage (NCBI taxonomy): Eukaryota > Metazoa > Chordata > Aves > Charadriiformes > Scolopacidae > Gallinago > Gallinago jamesoni. The sequence goes on along the minus strand of JAOQGH010000002.1, from coordinate 21,739,360 downwards.
GAGACATTGAACTTTCTGTTTGTTGGTGCAATTTAGACAAATGACTTGGACTAAAAGATTGAATGGGCATGGAAAAAAGAGCTACCTTGTCATCAGCTTTAGGGAAAGGGTCATTTCCAGGAGATCTAATTCAATCAAACTTATTTAAGGACTAAAAATGCTATCTGATAAACACATAGATCTCAATACCTTTAGCATGATTTTAGCAGACTGTTACAGTCAGCCAGGAGCCCAGACTATGACCTGCTAAAACTGAGCAGAAGATGATCTTAGTAGACCTTTAGTAGGTTTTGCTTTTGAAAAAAGAGGGGCTGACTGAGCTTAGTCTACTGAAAAAGGGATCTTCTCCTGTTGTCTAGACAAGGCCATCAGGGTTTCCCCACACATCAATCTTTGCCATGGCTTTGAAAATCTTTGTGGAGAAACTTCTTACTGATTGTTTCCTATGCTATAATTCTCCTTGGCTGTTGCAGTGGGACTTCCTGTGAGCATGGTGTGTCATTTTAAAAAGTATTCTGTCATTGTCTAGACAGGTATAAAAGTTGTATTTTTAGAATGACTTAGCAAACACTTTTTAACACCTTTTAACATTTGACTTGTCCTGTCTATGCAAGGTTTCAAAACATGTTAGTCAAGCTGCATTAGCTAATATCTTTAAAAACACAACTTTTCTCCTAGTCTAAATGTACTGAAAGAGAGCACTTGTCCTGGGATGCTCCCACATGAGGGTACAGCCCGTTTAAAGTGCCAGGCCTGCCTGCTACCATGCGACTGTGCCTCAATGACTTACTGCAGCTATCAGGATACAGATCACAGGTTAAAAGGGGAAGAAGTAACTTTGCTTTATACACATCAGTTCTTCCACTTCCTTCTCTATATAAGAAGGAACCCTCTTATGCAGCCAAAACCCTCCCCGTCTAGCACACAGGGACGACTGGAGAGCAGCTCAGACCTGTTGTAAACCTAAGGTATAGAAAGACCCAGTTCTGCAAAAGGCTGGGCCAGTGGCCGAGGTCACTCTCTAGGGATTTGTCCTCCCAGTCCTCACCAGACCTCTTCGGTTCTGCCAGGAGAGGCCTTTCCAAACCTATCTTGAATGAAAATAGCCCAAGTCAGTGTAAGATGTTTAAAGGACGGTAACACTTCAAAGAAAAGGTCTGCACTAACTTGGTTCCTTTGCACCGATGGGTGTCGGAGCTCTGCTGGCACATGGGAGAAAGTTTTGCTAATTGAAGGGGTTTAATTTGTTGCATGTCGGTGCCAGTTAGATGTGAGCAGGAACTGTGAATGAGTTGCTCTGTTGGCTGAGAACAAACACAGAGCTGTGTAATTCGGGGTGGGAACAGCCAAGGAGGAGCTGAGCTCCGAGCAGAAGAGGCTTTGGGGGCTGCGAGGCAGGGAGTGGGACAGGACGGTGGCCCTGCAGCCCCCAGGGTGTCCTGGTGCACGACTGGGGCAAAGCAGGAGGTTATTCTGAGGTTTGTGATCTGTCAAAGAGAAATGTGCCACATGATTGCTTTGGGTAAAGCGCAAGGACTGCCCTGTCCGCCAGGGCCGGACTGTACCTTCCACCCCAGTAGGATTTTGGGATAACAGTGATCGGCATGTCCTGCTGGGAGACGGATGGGGCTGAGCCCCCTTCTCTGGCCGTGGCCCTGCAGGTTGACACTGAGCGTTGGCTCTGTCGCTGAAATTGTGCCTCATACAATACTGTCTCCCTGGCACGGCAAGGGCCACCTCTCCCTGAGCATCTCAGCCCGAGAGAAGAGTCTGGTTGCATTTGGGGGAGCAGCGGCAGGGGCGGGGGGGCACAGGTAGTCGGTGTTGTTCACGGTTTCCCCGTGCTGTGGTACGAGGAGATAATGCTGACGCTGCAGTCGCTGAGTAACAGACACCCGTTTTCTGCCAGCGCTACTCTCGTAATGAATATTGCCGATGCTCAGCCCTGGTTTGCTCCACCAGCTGCCTCCCCCTCCCCAAACCTTTGTGAGCCCCAAACCTCTCTGGGCCCAGGGCGCGCTCGCAGGAAGCACAGGCAGTGACTATCAGCATATATCAGTATATATTTATGCCTTCATTATGAAAAACTTACACTGGGAAGTCGCTGACTTACCTGTTAACATCTCCACATCTCTCTGCAGTTTTTCTCCCTTTTTAACCATTGCTATAACAAAACACATACTACCTGCAGATGGAAACGAGCGTTTTCGCTAGAGAAGATAACTGTGCTACAGATGCTGGCAGGTGATGTGACACCAGAACTCCTCTGAACATAATGTGCGGGGGGATACGACTGTGACTTCAGAGCCTTTTGCAAGAGAGCAGAGGTTCCCCACACTTCAGGTAATAAATACCTTACACTCACAGTTGTGATTGGGCAGGGCAGTTTATATTGATTCATTAACAACTACTCCAAAACGAGATTTCTGTGTTTTAATATAGCCCTTGGAAGGGGTTCCCTGACAAAATTATTTTATGTTCCTGTGCATTTTTTTTTCCCAATATGATACTTCTGCCTCACGTCTGTCTCCTGAACTATCAGTCGCATGATTCATTAGCATGACCTGTACAATTTTATTTCCTATATATATAAAATCAATACATCTAGCACTGTTAACTGAAGCACACATGATTATATTTTAAAATGTAGAGTATTAAGTTATTTGTTGGTTGCACCAGAGCAAATGTAGGATAAATAATGCCGTTAAACAACAAATGAATTAAAGCCTCATTTTTCCTTAGTTGCTTTCGGAATCTGCATTACTCCATACTTTCCATTATTTGCAAATTACACCAGACTGATTGAATAAATGCTTTAAAATGGGTCCTGAACACAGGTTTAGAGCAGAGAGGAAGTGGTTTCTTAGACAACTGCTACCCATATATTGATTTGATAACAGGGAGGTGGAGGGGCGAAGATGATTATGTTGATGTACGGAGCTGTTGATTGTTTAATTGAAGGTAAAATTTTTAGCTTCACTAGTCAATTACCTGATCTCATTAAGTTCTTAAAAATCACTAAAATACCGTTCTGGCTGAAGCAACTGCACTTTGCTACTATATTGTTTAAAGCATTAGGAAAATCATTTGCTAATGGTGATTTACAAGTGTAAACATGTGATATTTTTAGCTTCTGAATTAGCTTCCTCCATGCGAGAGATCTTGAATGACTACCATGCACCAGGTATGTAAAGAAAAAGGATATGAAATGTGTTTTTATATTTGCTTAAATGAACTGTAAACTTCTAACTATCTCAAGGCTTTGTTTAAATATTCAAGCCTTATCAACAGAGTGGAAGACGGAAGAAGAAAATCACCATTTCTTGACATTAAAGCTGTTTCAGACATAAATGTAAGAAGTTGTTCAGTGCCTGGCACAGAGCGGAGGTTATTTTAAGGGTAAATGTAAACTAAGACAGCGTTTGGCATCCCTGTGGAGGAGGAAGCCCCGAGCTGTGAGGCTGCTGTAGAGGCCAATGTGGCCGCAGAAGGTAGGAGTGCTCTGGGGACCCCAGTGCTGCAGGGACAATTGTCCCATGCCCGGCCTCAGTGCTTCAGAAGATGCTGATAGAGGGCTTTGCACGGCACCTCCCACATTCTATACGCCACATGCTATAGGATGCGCGGTATGGATGTCAGCACTGCCAGTAACATGTGGCCTCGTGTGTGTCTCCAGACATCGCATGAACACATCCTTCCAGGTCACACGTTTGTTTTGCAGGATGACTGTCCCAGAAAAGGTGGGTGATAAGTCAGTGGTTGTACAGTAATGTCAGAAGCCCTTTTCAAAACCTACGTGGCAAGAGATGATCTTCCTTGAACACTGTTGTTTGTTTGTTTTGTTTTTAGACCAGTTCATAGAAAGACAGCTGGTTTCCTTCCAGAAGAAAGAGTCTGGGATGAATTTCTTCATTCTTGCAAGCAACGTGACTTCAGTCACAAGAACTTGATGAACTCTCAAAAGGAGTTATATGTATTTCCCTCTCAGTGCAAAGATGCAAGAGGTTATGAATCAAGTTCCAGAATGACAGATAAAGTAAAAATTGGTTGGTATTTTTGTTTTCTTTTGTTGTTTGTTTGTGTTTTTTTTTCTTGATAGATAGTAGTTGAAAAATAATTTTGAGCAAATTCAGTAAAACGAGGGCTTCCCATGTTTTGGGGTTATTCTCACTGATGGCTGTTTCTGGTTCTGTGCCAATCTCTATACCACTTACAGTCTCTTTGGAGTCAAAGATGACTGTGAAAATATGAAGAAGAAACAAAAGCTCATAGCACTGATGAAGAAAGGTGCCTGTTCCCCAACCTTAGAGCACATGCCTCCAAATTTCTCAGGAAATATAGATATTCCAGTAGTTATCTGTTATAACTTTAAGTTCCCATACATCAGTAGCTCCCAAACTGCCTGTTTGCAGACCTGTTATTTAGGTGTTTTGGTACCCAAATTGAGGTGCAAAGTGCAGGGCAAATGAAACTGCTAGTGCTGCATTTTCTGTAAATTGGCTGCTGGATTCTGCACAGGGCATTGGTATAAATTATGAGACCAACTCCAAATTCTTGGGCATTCACAGGGAGTCTTCCTTAACGTTATGGTGGGTGGCAGAGGGTATTTTATGTCGTAACACAAACAGTGGCATGAAAAAGACAAAATTCACTTTTCAGTAAGACAACATCGATTTAGGTCTTTCAGATTACAAAACTACTCAGGGTCTGTTTGTTTTTTTCCAGACTGGCTATTGCCTTTTTAGGGTGTGGGGAAGGGATGTCTGGGTCCTGCCCTGCTCTGTGTTGACTGCGGAACTGGGCAGGAAGACGAGGACCTGTGTAGACCGGTTCTGTGACTCGCTCCTACTGTCAGGCCAGACCAGTCTGATATGCCAGAGTTATTGTGGCCAACCAGTCTGTCCGAAATGATACCCAAACCTTTATCAGGTTTAAATAGCACAATGCCATTTTTGGAAGGGGTGGAGCCAGTATAATTTGGTTTGTCATCGCAGTTTCTGGAATAACGGCAAATTTGGCTGTGATTTGTTTACAGGAACAATTAAACCATTTTAAACACTGATTGAAAGTCATTCCTTGGTGATAGCTACTGTCGACAGTGGGTTGAGTTCCCACTTGGTGAGCAGGCAGGAGGGCCATCCTGGTGGGACGGAGAGCCTGGGAGCTCCCCTGCCTGGTGGGGAGAGCCAGCTCAGGAAAGCTGTTCTGAACTATCGCTCTGCTTAAGGTCTTTGTGGTTTGGAGATAAGAAACTGAGGAAACTGAATAGAAGCAACTATCCACCAAAAGGGTGAGTTATACCATACCACTCGGTGTGCAACCTCCTCCCCTGACAGACCCCTGCGCTGGAGGAGGCTGTTGGGACACAGCTTCTGAGGTGTTTGACCGGCATTAATGTTCATGCAGCACTTTAAATGCCAAATATCTCCCAACCTGCACCCTGAAGGACACGTGTGGGTACGCGACCATACATTTACAAGAATCCTTTGCAGAACAGAATGATGAAGAACAATCAGAGTGTAATTTTCTTGAATGGAATAAGTATTTAATTCTGAAGTCCATCTTTTTTAAGCTCTCGTTAGTTTTGTGTTTTGTTTTGTTTTTTTCTTCTGTGTTTATTTTCAGTGATTTTTCACTTTATTTTCACAGTATGAAGAGCTATATTGCTGGTAGCATGAGCTATACCAAACCCCAAGGCTGCACTTAATATTGATGTAAGTAGCTAGGAGTGTCAACCAGTAGAGACCTTTTTCCTAATCATTAAATCAACACATTTTCTAAAATGAAAGTGATTACTTATTTGTCTTTCAGTCCTTTTTCATTTGAGTTGAGCTCATGCTGTCTTACACAGCACTGGATTGCATTTAAGCTTCCTAAAGCACATACTGTAGAAAAGCAGCTGTTACAGTGCAGTGTATTTTCAAACTACAAGAGTCTGAAGTCATGGTATTTGACAATAAAACCCATTTCTCAAAGTTTTGCCTTCCAAGAATCAGCTAAAGCATAATGCTGGGATCATAATGAGTGGAGATATTTCAGTAATTTGTGAGGATTTATCTCCTTCTATTTTCCAGATATAAGTAATTAGCTAAACTATAAATACATATACATTTAAGAGTACTATTTCCTTATGCCCATTAAGATCAGTAATATATGATACAAAAATACTCAGGTGTTTTATCTCAGCAGTAATCTTTTCTCTAATTAGGTGCACCTTATTCCCAAAATAATAAACTTTCTGACAAACCTTTTTCATATGGCCACTCACAAATATTAAGGCTTTCAATAGTCATATCGTTCAATGCTTAGATTGCCTAGCCAACGTTCACTGTGAATCTATTAATGTCCTGCTTTTAATTCCTAATGATACTAAAATTAGGTTAACTATGTGCTCTCTTACGTCTGTCTCCAGATCTAGAAGACTGTTTATACAAGCAATCAGGGAAGTTAGCTGCTCACTGGCAGGGCAAGTGTCTGCAAATAGTCTCTGCAATAACATATTAGCCACTGCAAATGGAGGAATATGAATTAAGCATATAGATCTCGCACTTGTTTCCCTTGTGCCTCCCCCCTTTCCTTGGCATGTTTGCTCATACATTTGTAATGTCAGAAATGGCTCCGAATGTTAAGCATTAGTTAGACGTGGGAACTGGAGCATAAAATAACATCTACATTTTATCCTTTTTAATCAAGAGGAAATGCTCTAATGTTGGATTTAGATTTAATGCAAAACTAAATATTTGACTCACTATATATTATGTCAATAAATTAGCTGGTATTTATCACAGTTTTCAAAACTAGGGCTTTAATGCCTCATTTGACATGATTTTGTCAGTCCCTGGCAGAAAGCTGATAAACTGTCCATTTATGCCATTACAGCTGCCTCTTGTAGCACTGTGCTGCTATGGAGAGGGGTCAGTTGTCATTTCCTTAAAACCTTTTGTTTTGGCCATTTTATAACAGGTTGATCTTTAAAGTTCATTTGGCTGTATTACGGTAGATAAGTCCAGACTATAAATCAGTTTTGATGGTACAAAAATAGCTTAAATAGACCAAGTGGCCAAAAGTTATCTAAATACTGCAGTCTTGCTGTCAAGGGAGCTGAAGCTGGAGTTAAAACTACTGCTGGACTTCCATTTTTCCCCCTATTTTCAGTTTCTCCTCTGCATGGATTGTTGGGGGATGGGGAGGGGAGGTGTTTTTTCTTGGACTTTTTTTTTTTGTGACTCGGTATCAAGAAAAAAAGGTTTCCACACAAAGTGGCAAAGCTGAAATGGACAAAATTATATGGTCTCTGCTGATCAGATTAAATGCTTCCAGAGGATCTTGTAGCTTGTAGCTTGTTTAGAGCTTGTGCCCGTGGGGGTCGTACCCAGGTGGGGTTGTGGGAAGGGGCAGCACGTTGCCCTGCACCCCAGCACTGACAGACAAGGTGGATCTGCCAGCGCCAAGCACCCTGGGCTCCGATCTGCACTGGGAATATCATCAGTCCTACTGACCTCTATTGTATTACTTGCTATTTCCACTGGGAAGGGCTGATAAACTCACAGGCCCAGTACTACACTCCCCTAGCGTAGTCCAAATTATATCAAGTCCTGACATAAATGCAGCAGAACAGTTTAGCAATTACATCTAACTTCTTCTTTCTTCTTGGTTTTAGAATTGGATAATGGATCACTGACCTGGGATGCTGGGACAGCTGGGACATCCGTGATGGCCTGAGGAGGTAAAAAAGAACTGGGGATTCCTGTTTCTCCTGTCACACCTTTCCCTTCGTCAGGCTCTGCTTACAGAATGGGAGCTTTACTAGTTTTATCAAAATTGGTAAAGTAGGAATGAAAGTCAAATGCAATTCTGGTAGGAAGTGCCACTCTGCCAGGTGGTGCTTGGTCCCCAACTCACCCTAGCCACCCAACGGCTTCCTGCAGGACCCGATGAAGCTCTGATGGGTAATTAGTGAGCAAGCTGCACAACAGACTCCATGTCCAGTGTAGTAACTCCATGAGAAATACAAAATATGTGTCTGTTTAGGCAGTCTGGCACATATTTACAGTTACCTAAATGACAGGAATTGCAGAATTCCAAGTCACACCTGAGCTTTGTCCCATCTCCAGAAGTGCAAGGACAATCGAGCCACTGACTTGGGAAGAGCACAACTCCTTCTGCCTGTTCTCTTTCCTTTTTCTTTTGTTGATCCCATTGAAGGCAATAGCAGCATCTGTGTGAGTGAAATGAGCGTTCACCTTTGGTGATTGCCTTTAGGCAGGGAAAGTATGTGGAAAATCAGCTGCTCAGGAGACTGAAAACAATGCTTTTTATTTTACAGGCATAAATGATTTTTTTTTCTCCCACTCAAAACAGAAGGAAAAAGAATTCCAGCACTGACAGCATATATTCTATGAAGTCCAAAACCTGTTTTATCTGTTTTAAGAATTTCATTTGGCACTTATCTCTGTGCCTGGCCAGTCCTGCCCTTGCTGACAGTGTTCAGCCACTGCCCCTGAGGGTAGGACAGTCCTCTGCTGCCATCCCAGCGACAGGGCGTCCATGTCTCCCTCTGCTTTGGGGGGAGCAGAAGATGGGGAAATAAAACAATCTCCCCAGCAAGACCCACTAGAAGGTGGGAGGACAGTCGTGCGTGTTTGTGCCTACTGTCAGTCCACCCACTCCTTCCTCCCCTGGGCCCACCCTTCCGCCCGCGCTGTCCCCAGGGGCTGGGGGCTCTGGCTCTGCCCCGGCGGGATGCGGTGGCAGCGGTGGGGGGGGCGGCAGCGAGACCTTCCTCCCTGCAGGGCCTGGGGTGGGGGGGAAGACACTGCGGAGGGGGAGCAGTCCTGCAGTGCTCCTCCGGCTGGGAAAAGGAGTTGCTTGTGCATTTAAAAGTGATAAAAAGCCCTTCCCTCCTGCCTACGCCGACTCATGTGGTGTGTGTTGGACAAGTCTCGGGAGCTGCCTCCTTCCCATGCCCCAGGTCTACCAGCTGGAGCTACCAATTCTGCAATGGAGCTCATGTTGCTGGGTCATTATGAGGGCAAAATTCCCTGTGTGGTGAGCTGAGGTTGTCGCTTGTGCTACCCTGGAGATAACATTCTCGTGGGACCCCGCAGAGGTGGCATCAGCCTTGGGGGCCACTGGCACAGCACCTTGTGTGTGCTGACCTGGCGTGAAGGCAGCTCTTCCGTGCCCAACAGTGCCTGTCAGCAGCAGCTGCCGAGCCTGTGGCATCAGCACTTTATTCACATGAAAGACCTGACGCCTTTGATTCAGTACTTCTCTCTTTCCAGGATGATGACACCAAAGCAAAGGTCTCTGTGATCTCACTGTCTCAGCAGCTTTCCCCTGTGAGGTTGGTGCACAGAGAGTCGCCCCTCTGGCATCTATTTACTCACTGGAAAGGGAGCAAAGAGGCACAGACTTGCCCAGGGTCGCACAACAGAGGTGTCACCAACTCTTCATAGTGCACTGTGTATTGCACCAGGTTTTAGGGTTCATTTCCAGCCCCAGTTCTTGCTATTGTGTAAAAACCTGAGATTTCATTTAAAAAAAAAAAAAAAAGTACAAAGACCCTGTACCTGTGACATTGTGAAAGAAAATTAGAAAATGTGCAGCTAAAGGAGTATAAGAATCAGAATGCAAATAAGAACCTATGTAATGGGTAGAACAAATGTGCTTTTCTCAGTTTTCTGACTACTCTGGGGCAGGAGAACTCTAGTTTTAACATTGTTAATGGAGATAGTGAAGGTTATGCTTTGAAGTCCTTTAACTTGCTGGAGATGCTCCTGGTCACACAGGGTTCTCAGGGTTGCCCTGGCCACTGCTTTAATGGTGTGGGTGGAGGCACTCAAAAAACCCATAAACCAAGGGCAGGAAGAACTCTCCTAGCTCATCAAATTTAGTCTTTTGTTCTCACAGGCATCGTGGTCTCCCTATTTAGATCACTGGAGGGTGTAAAAGGAACTGCACCAGAGTCACACAGCTGCTTTTTCCACTCCTTGTACCCCCTCATTTCCCAGACAACCCCTGCTGCCGGTGGCATCCTTATTAGGTGGTGGGCCAGCATGTTGGTTGGCCAACATAGCTGCCATTTCAGTGGGGCAAGTGCAGCAGCAAACCCCTGCCTGCTCATCTAGTAGAGGAAAACAGAGGCTGAAATGCCCTAACTAGATCTTCAGAAGTATTTGTCGTTCATCTAACTGCATCCACTGAATTTCAGAATAAAATCCTTGCCTGCCTCAGAGGTGGGCAGAGCCACCCTGGCCTGTTCCTGAAGAAGTGACTGTCAGCAATGTCTTAGCCCGGTTATAACACAGCTCGGTCCCCGGTCAGAAAATCAAAGGAAGGGACATTCTCAGATTAAGACTTAGATTAAGTTTATAATCTCACACATACTCAGAAAGAGTAAAGAAGCAGCCATCAGGCTGATTTGCAGATTTAAATTTAAAAATCACTCAGATTTGTTCAAACTTTAAAGCCAATCTGTTTAAAGCAGAAGAGTTATTTTTACTTTGCTCTTCTAATTAAACACCGAGAGATACTGCTCTTGTAAATGTTTAATGTTTACTGTTTACCCAGGCAGCTGGAAGGACTGAGAAACAGATATGACTATGTTCTTGTCATCTTAGGCTGAAATAAACAAAATAAAACACTTACACTGGTTTTGTTACATAGTGAGATTTTGTATGGTTCTCCGATATGGCATAAAGTACCTCAAAACACTGTAGATTGAAATTTGCAGGTCTAGTTTCTGCTGTATTTATTTTTTAAAATCTCAGATCCTACTAATTCAGATACAGAATTAGGGTAACTGTGCAAGGTGTGCAGACTGATGGGAATTGCGATCTTTGTACTTGAAATTTGTGATGCCTGATACAAGATGCCAAAGACTTCCCCTAACCTTCCCAGCCAGAGCGGAAATAAATACTCTACTAAAGTGAATAAAATAAGATGAATTTTAAAAACTACATACATATACATTAAAGTGCTGAGAAAGCGATGAGCATGTTTTGTTTCCGTTCAACACGAGGCTCAATCCCATTCCAATGTGTTGGATAACTATGTTAAATGCTGGCTTGGCAGGGGAAAATGCTGTGATTTTTAACCCATTATGTAACATTAGAACCCAGAATTTTGTATTGCTCTAGAGAGACTTAATTACAGCACTATACAACACGTGCAAGGTCACAACCACATACCCTAGAAAATAAAATTGCTAAATATACAGTGCAGGTGAAGTGCAAACATCTTCATGTTCCAGCACAGAGAAAGGAAAAACTAAGCTTGATAAAGTTACAAACCCCATGGTTTCTTAGAAATCATGGTCTGAATTCTGCCTCAGGAAATGGCAAGCCTGCTACTCACCTACCATGAACGAAAATAAGAAACACCTGTTGTCTCTCTGTTCTTACTTAATTTACTTCCTCTGGCCCTGTTCCCTCCCTTGCTGTCCTTCTGGAGTCCTAGGAGGAGCAGTAGTTTGGTCCTTCTTGTCCTTCAGCATTTTTGATGAAAGGAGTAGGTAAGTGTATAAGGTTGTAAGAGGCTCTTTCAGCTTGTTCTGTTTTTTATTCATTGTTTTTGCTCTTTTGCTTAATTATGGCACAGTGGGTAATGTTGGAGGACACTTGCTTACATGGACTTCTGGTCTGGCCCAATATGGCCATTTTTATATTCTTACGAAAGTATAATGTCTAATTGTTTGGGGGAACTTAGCCATTTTGTATCTTTTATCATCGTGCTGTGACAGATATATTCCTCAGGAGTTTTTCTGCTTGAGTCAATTATATCATGTAGATTCTCTGTAATTTTGGGGGCAGGAAAATCAAAGCCCTTTGTGTTCAGTCCTGTGACTGAACACATTTCAGCTGATGACACATTGGCTTCTTCTCCTGAAAAATCTGTTCAAGGTTATGACATAAGAAGGGGAAAGTTCTGTCCACTGTTCATCACAGGTTTTGTGTTTTTTTTTTCTTGTAAAATAGTTCAACATCAAATTTAAAATGAGTAACACTTCCTGTTATGATACAACTGGCTTAAGAAAAATGGAGCTGGCGCGTATCTGTTTGGCCTTTATGTCTGGGAAAAAAACCCACCTAATGTGGCTGATTTTCTTTTTTCAAAGAGAACACTTACACATCCTAGTGGTGTTTTTTATGGTCATTTAAAACTCACTATAATTGTGTAAAACTATATATCCTCTAGGCAACAAGAACAAAAGCAGCTATACGTGCTAAATATTGTTTCATTCAGGAAGTTATTCTTATGTGTATATTTCAACAGCTATTATCAGTGGAACTGAAGGGTAGCAGCAATATCCACAAGTTGTCTGATTTCCTTCCCACACTATCAAAGATTGAAGCAACAAAGATGAAAATGTTGGGGGAAATGCCTGTAGCTATGACATAAATGGCTTTCCAGAAAAGATTTAAAGAAGTTGCCCTTAATATATTGCTTGTGGTATGGAGGAGGCATTCCTGCCTGAAGGAGGAGTTGTGTTGGGTCTTCTGAGCATTCCCAAAGTCTGGCCTCAGGACGTTCTGCAGTGGGTTGTGTTTTGCTCTGGGTCATGGTAGCGGAAGCACGAAGCTCCTCCATTGTTTCTAGGATGTTTATTCTGAATTTGTGCTAATGTTTCTGAAAATATGCTGTAGCAAATATCTATAAAAATTCCAGTTCAACCAATTCGGGAAAGTTCAGAGGATGAAATTGTATAGGGAATTACTAATATTACAGTATGTATTCTACATACTATTTTATAAGGTTCCATGATTAATACAGTTTGGTTTTTTTATTATTGTGACTTCTCTCATGACGCTTGTTAGAGCCTCTGCTTGGGGTATATGCGGTGGGGACCTGAAAGAAAGAGGAGCTGCTGAGCCCTGTGGCACTGATGAGAAGTTGGAGCCTACATTTCCAGCTCCTGTTCTTGTCTGGGAACAGCCTTCCTGGCATTAAGTCACTTCCAATGGAAATCTATGCCCAGTGAATGGTTTTAACATCCCTCATCTCCCTTTTATGGTCTTATCTTGTCTCAATGTCATGGGTCAGTTTCATGCATGTCCTGGTGTAGGAGCTGAGAGGAAGCACTTGGCATGGCAGCTGGTCGGCAAAGGCTCTCTAGGATTAAAACTGGACATCCAGATGCTTTCTTGATTAGGATCTCTAGACTGGTGTTCCTCTGGAGTCTGGGAAGTGCTGAAGAACTGAACTGTCTGCCCAGGCCTCAGGTTACCCTTTTCATCCAAAAAACTTCTGTTCCCACCCTTCTCACTGCTCCCGCCCCAGAGCTTCTGCTGAGGCAGAACAAGAATGACCACACAGAGGCGTGTCCATCACCAGCCCCTCCAAATGAGCTGAACACAGAGTCCCTGAAGCAATGCTTCACTGGAGCCTGTGGGTCTGCCAGGCAGCTGTGTCCCCCTCCTCCGTGGCCGCCATAGCTGCTGCTCTGCTGTGTCACCCTCGCAGCCAAAGCCCGCCTTCTGATGAGTCTCTCAACTTCCTGGCCCAAGAGAATGGCTGCTCTATTAGTGCTACAAATGCTTCTGGGGAGGGAAAAAAAGAAAGCAAACCTTTTCGTAAATCAGGGAGGCAATTAGCGAGACCAATCTAAGAGATGTTGAGGCAGGCCACAGTCTGGAGTTGGGGAAGGCCTGTCCGCTCACAGGCGGCGAAGGGTCAATGTCAGGGAAATTTAAATCTGCCCCAGTGTTGGGGGAAGGAGCTGGACTGCACAACCTTTTTTAATGCTTCAGTTCTGCCCAAGTTTGTCTTGCACATGATCTTGTTCAAAACCGAACAGTAGACATTCCCCGAAGTCTGGTTTATTTGGAGCTTGCTGAAGGAAGACTTAGTATGTCTTTTAAATTTGAGTGTATGTTATAGATAGCTGGTCTGCCAGCTGGACGCTGTGGAGAGGTGAAAATGGAATTCGGTACACTCTAGGTTAAGATGACTTCTCCAAAAAGAAAAAGAACACTAGTAAGCACTATTATTAATACTTAAGACAGATGAAGATGAGTGAGTACACACCAAATCTCACTTGGTGGACGCGGTGCTTTGTGCTTACCATCTCTCGCTGCCTCCCTGGTGCCATCTGAAAAGCCTGTGGTAACTGTGATCTTCGTGGTTTCAAGGGCAGAAGCATCTTGTTCACTTGTTGTAGTGGAGGCTATGAAACCACAAGATAAAAATGCCTGACAGCCAACTAGCAACTGCCTTTTGAAGAGGAGAGATGTGAATATCCATTACTCCACAGTGTGTGCCATTGTTCATGTCAATAGAAAGTGGCATAAAAGAAAGTCAGAAGTGCACGGTCAGAAACTATGTTAAACCAGGTGTTAATCTGATTTTTTACTACTCTATACAGTGAAGTAAAGTATTGCTTCCCGCATAAAGCTCAAAGGAACACTGGAGGCTGCAATACATATATTTTTGCATGGCTTCATACAGGCTCTGAAGCATTGACAAAGATTTTCCTACCCTTATGTAATGTGTGTTTTTGAAATGGAATAAAATAAAATACCTCCTCCTCCTTCAATAGCATTATAGTTTTTTTTCCTGGCTGGGAGCAGTATAATTTAGCAATAGACCCATGGGGGATGCACACTCTCCTTAACTTGCCAGGGGTGGCAAAACAGTGGCTCCCTCCTGTACCTCGTGGCCAGCAAGATGCTGTGCAGGGTGCAGAGCCCCTTCACGGGCAGGACAAGGTCAGGACCAGCCAAGAACCTGCTGTCAGAAGAGTTGTGTATCCAGGTCTCATTTCTTATCTTGGCTCTTTCCTGTGCTGCCTGCCCTTGTTTGTTCTCACCAGGAGTACAAGGCCCCCGCTCCAGTGGGGGGCACATCCCTCTGTGTGGGTCCTGCGCCTGGCTGTCCTCTGCACTGGTGGCTGCGCAGCTGTTCATTTGCTTAACTAGGTAGCAATGCTCAGAGAGTGCTGCTTAACGTTCTGCGTGTTGGTCACGATTGATTTATTAATTAACATGGTGGTGGGAATCAAGGATCAGTGGTTTTGTTTTTTTCAGTCTGTCTTCCACTGATTTGCTTTTTGCTTCAGGTAAATGGTCCAGGCTCTCTCCCCATCCTCATTCCTGTGAGCCAGGGGTGGTAATACCTACCAAAGAGCTGTTTGTGAGCTCTACCGAGCTCTTTAGCATCCTCAGCAGGAGGCAGCGTAGAAGCATATGGCCAACACACTATTTCAAAACAACCCAGTTTTAAATCCTTGCAAAAACCTCCTGCAAGCCCTGGGGCAGCTTACAGTCCCCTCCTGATGGTTCCACCATGGCTTTAAAAGGGTTTTTTCTGGCCCTTCTCTCCCCATTCATTGTTCCCACACGCTGTGAAAACTTACGGTGGTGAGAACTAACCACTGTATTTGTATTTTTCATGTTAATTTTCAGCAGAAGTTCCCTGATCTAACTGGCCATGTAGGCTTTTTTATGACTGTTCATGCTTGGGGAAGGGACACAGTAAGAGCACTAATCTGAGCAGAGGCAGGGCCATCTCTTTCAGTCACAGCGCATTTAGATCAGCTTAAAGTTATTGGGAAACCCAAATTTCGGCAAAGCTTCTCCAGATAATGGTAGGTAACCTCAGTGAGCCCTTTGTGCGACGTATCCTCACCATGTCCCAGTTAACCACGTGTTTTCTCCTTTAGCACAGAAAAAATTTGGTGCTAGGGGTTAGCTGGGATTCAGTGACCTGCCATGTTCAGTAAACAATGAGTTACAGAATTAGGATAGCTGGCTGTTTCCTGGCTATCTGGCTGGAGGTAGCGGAGTGAATGTCTTGCTTCTGCTCCAACACAGTCGTCTTTGTGCCCTCGCCTGAGCTGGGGCAGGAGCGAGCGCGGTGTCGCAGCCCTCGCTCTGCCTGAGCTCATTAAAAGCTATGACTCCACTGAGGCCGTCTGTAATCCCCAGCGAAATGGAAGATAAATGGGATATATAAGTTTGTGAAAGCCCATGGAGCTAAGGAACTTTTCTGGGATAGTGACAGACTTCACTTAACACCTCAGAGATGCAGTGAAGTAAGTTAAACAGAGTACCAAGAATGTCTCACGTAGTTTTCTCTACCGTTGAGAACCCCGCTCCCAGATAACAGGGTAATATAAGGCAAGAGCTCAAATGAGCATTCCTGGCTGCTAAAGTAAAATCTACTAACAGTGCCCATTATGCAGCGTGTAATCTCTGTCATAAAAGATGAGAAAAACACTAAACTATCTTTTTTATTACCGAAGAATCTTACACTTTCAGATATTATTTTTTGTTAAACAGTATATATCCCAACAGCACTGTGCAATCCACATCATGAAGTAACGCACCATTAAACATACTTAAATGTGGAGAAAAAATTTAAACAAATGCTAAAAGGTTTCTGAAAATGAAATGGATATGATGGATTTAATTAGTAATGGTCCTAATCCAAATAAGAAGTTAACAAACATTTCCTAGTAAAGTAAGAGGGTTTTTTTCTCCAATGAGGCACGTACCCTTTGGGTGCCTGTTTGTGTGATGCCTGTTCAGCTTTTGTGGAGCACACAGCTCTGAATACAGCCACCTGTATCCAGCTGACAGTGGCAGCTGGAAAGAAACTGTTCCATGTCTGATTTAAAAAAAACACTGCAGTGGTTCCTGCTAGAACGGTTCCCGGGTGGCGATGGCTGCTTTTTCATAGTTAAGTGTGTCCATTAGTGTGTGGATGGAACAGCCAAAGGCACGCAGCTTTGCTGCTGAGGGGCCGGTATTCTGTGATGGGACTGAAGTAGTGCTTGAACAAGAATTGATTTACTTCAGGCTCTCTTCAGGCTTCAGAAAAAGATGCAAGAAGTACTAGAAGATGACTCTCATAGCAACAGTTGGTAGATTTTCACTGAAGCTTAAAGAAATTACACTTGACAGATCAATGTCCAGAGAATTCCAGGACTTTTCAAGTAGGCATTGAAAACAAACTGCCCTATGTTTGGCTTTACTAGAGAAAGTCTGTAGGGAAGTTATCAAAGTTGCTGCTTAGGAAGCGCCGGCAGGTTGTGGAGAGCAGTTCTCTGCAGCCACTGCAGGCGTCTAGCTCGCTTCAAGGAAAAAGTTCCAAAGTTGTCTTTGAGTTCCAAAGTTGTCTTTGTAGTTTTCTGGAGATCCTGCCATATCTCACAAAGTATGTGAGTCTCATTATAGAAATAAATGTATTTTATTCCTTTTTCTGTACATATCTGATGGAAAGAAAGTACACCCAACATCTTAAAGTGACCTTTGGCAAAGTGTAAGGTGCTCTCGTTTCTTTGGTACGGTGTAATTAAGTTTGGTGTTAGTCCTGAATGAAGGTACTGCAGAGCCAGGTTGCAGCGCAGTTGTTTGCATTATTCTCTTACTTGCTTGATGGTTTCCTTTCTTGATTAGGAAACGGGGTGTCTCCCCTGGGAGCTTCATATAGAAAGTGCTCTGACAGAAAAATACATTGAATCCTGTAGATGGTTGTCTCTTGCACAGGTAAAAATGTGTGAGGAGATGAATCTGTAGAGTAGCTGATTATTATTATTTTTAAGAGATGTACACAAAGTATTGGGTTTTTTTCCGGCATTTTTTTTTTAGAGCAGCTTATTCAGCTGTAAAATTTGAGGTTGCTGTTTAATTAGCAGTTTAGAATTGTACACTTTGCATAATCACTATTTGAGTACACTCTGAAAAAAGGAAGTTGAGCCTACTCGTTACTCAACTAAAACAATCTAAAAGGCTAATCATACTTTCCGATTTCTCTTCATTGCACTGAAGTTTTGAGGTAACTAATTCTTCCAGGGAAAGACACTGTGACTTCTGCCCAATCAGTTGTTATTACTTCAGTCTTGTGTGTATCTTGTCTTATCTTTCAAGTAGAATTTCCCGTACGTCGAAGGTAATATACTCCAAGATAACTGGGATTAGTTCATTTGACTTGGGTGGTGAAAATAGTAACCTGCTCTGCAGTGTTAAATATAAAAAAATTGAAACCCAAACTGACAAATCCTGAATATCAAACAATCATATACATACTGATATATGCATAAATATATGTTGTGATTGACAGCATAGCTGGCGTCGATAGTGCGGTTTGGGCCGACTGCCCTCTGCTTTGGTCTCGGTTGGGTTTGGGGAACTGAGGGGGGTGTGGGGTGGCACTGGGGTGCAAGCACTTCCAGGTCGGGGCTTGTAAAGTTTGCAGCAATGTGCCTGAATTCCTGTTTTGGCTGTTGTCTATAGATATTGATGAAAAGCTCCTTTCATGACAAAGGCAGGAAGCTTTTAACATGAAAACGGTCAAACTGTTGTCACAATTCAAAGCGAATATAAGGCCTGGATAGAAACACAATATAAACATTCCCAGGAGAGCTTCTTGAGACTTGTTATGCCGAGCAAAGTTGGCACAGTGTCCCATTTTCAACACTAGAAATCAGATGGGGGTTTTTTGTTTGTTATTTTTACACTATTTAAGTGACATTTTATTTGTTTTAAGAATTGGTTGCTGACGCACAAGGCTTCTCGGTCCACCAGTTCGTATGAGATGAGCGCTCCTTCTGCAGTCACAAGTGTCTGCCCGACAGACTTGGGTTTGCAATTGAAAAATCAATAATTAATTCATGGCCAAGATAAAGAGCTCAAACCCATTACAAGATCACCACCATAGTGAAGGCTTTCAATTCTATTCATACTAAAAGAGGAGGAGACTGAGAGTGTTTGCTACTTATAGTTTGGTCTGCTACCTATTTTTGTTTTTTCTAAGGTGCCTCTCACTGGGCTATATAAGTCACAATAAACTAGTCACTCAAGTGTTATACTAAATATTGCTTTCATGATAAGTTAGTATAATGAAAATGAAACTTGTTTTAATGATGATAAAAATGTTTGTTCAATAATTTCTACCACAATTCCCAAGTGAACAAGCAGCCCATGAGTTCACGAAGAAAAATAATGTCATTAATTGTTACTCGATAACACCTCACACCTGAAAAATACAAATTGTTCTCTAACTGATTCCATTAATTTGTCTGCAAGAGGAATCACTGTAGGGGAGGGGATGTACAAGAGCTCAGAATAAAATTAGCAAATGTTTAAGATGAAAGGGAAAGCAATCAGTTTTGAATTGGATTACAAATGGGAAAGTCTCCATATTTTCAATATACTGTAGAAACAATGGAAATAGGCCAAAATCGACACTTTTTATCACTTTTTAAAAAACCTTTTACCTGTTGCTGCCACCATGGCAGTTACTGTCTCCAAAACCATAAAAAGCCTGAAGTCATCCATAGCGTTGGGCCCTTTGCCCAAGTATATGGCTAAGGTGCTGTCAGACAACGCTCCTGCTGTGGTGGGTCAGTCGGGTGTGTGAAAGACCACAGCCTCAGGCCTGGTGTGTTCTGGCCCCTGTTACCCCAACTGCATAGTCACCAGCAGCCACTGGGATGTGTTTCCACTTACAACTTCTTCAGAATTGAATCTGATTCTCCTCCTTCCTGCCTGGCGCAGAGGTCGCTGCTGTGGCTGCTCTGTGGTGGAGCAGCCCTGGGCTAACCCAGCCCTTGAAAATGATCCAATTAAAGAGGCTGCTGAAAAGGTTTCAGCTTTTCTCTCTCTTTTTGGTGATGTGGTGGGTTGTGTTGTTTTGTTTTGTTTAATAACTTGGTATTTCAGACACCAGGAGCACTGTGTAGCTCTGGCTTGGTTTGCTGGGCTCAGCGCAGCGTCTGCAATGCTGCTCTGATCACAGCTGGCTGCTTGGCTTGTGGTCACCTTCAGGTCCAACCAGCAATGTGCATGGTCCAAAAAGGACCAGAAGAAATGCTGATATTCAGGCTCTTTATGTCTCAAGGAGCACTGTACGGGGCAAATCTCTGAGAATGTTACCAGAGAGCTGTCACATTAATTTTATCAGTTGTTGTTTCCCCTATTACTTCATAAATATGCAACAGAAACAGAACTTTTAAAGCTCTTCAATGATGCGTAGCATTTGATTACTTTTCAATATCCTGCAGTTGCTTCTCTACTGACTTGTTACACAGACTGAGCTTCTCAAATAAAGAAACAAAACAAAACCCACCCCAGAAAACCAGAAAATATAAAAGGAAATGCACAGAACAGGCAAAAGTTTCCAAAGACCCTTTATATCAGAACAGGTTGTAACATCCTGAGTCTGGAGCCCTTCTGGCAGGAGAACTTGACTTTGGGGTTGGTCCTAGGACACCAAGGTGTGAGGTTAGAGAAGGTGTCTGTGTAGCGGGTGAGCTGTTGTAGAAATGCCTGTGGACTCTCTTCCAGGCTTCAGTGATTTGACTGTGCTTATGACAATGAGTAAGTCTACTTTGCGAGTATTACTTCCCCCTCGCTCTTAACAACCAGTCAACGTTTTACTATGAATTCTTGACATTTTGCATTAGAAATTGCATGTGCTTTGGACCTTAACTTTCATGCATTTTTATTTTGTGTTCTAGTCAGTTTGTATATGAAGAAACACCTCCATATTTCAAACATTTTCTAAATTCTAATTCAAAAAACCCCTTTTGGTGCATGTTAAGTACTCACATTTGAAGTTCATTTCCCCCGTGACTTCCAGTGTGAGCAAAACTTGGCTGTTTCACAAAGTGAAACAAAGCGAACTCATAATTATACATGTGTCAAATTTCTTGGAGTTTGAGGTGACATTGATGCAAAATACAGAGGAAATTCCATCAGAAAGCATTAATCATGTTTCCAGTAGGATTTTTCCCTTGTTGTAGACAATCTAGCCTTATTCTTTAAACAACCGATCCTTATTCTTCTATTTGACTAAACTTTTAATTTAGCTTTCTTGACTTTTCTTTTAAATGGAAGTTAAAAATATCAGCTGGGAGGTTTCTGAGTTGCAGGGCTCTGGCTGCAGCACCAGAGCCTTTGGGTGAACACGGATCTGGAGAGCTAAGAATTGAGAGTAGTTCCTCAAAGAATCATTTCAGAAATGTGTGAGTAGAACCGCCCCAAAGTGCGCTGAATCTGAGTCACTTGTGCTTCGGCTTTTGCAATAGCCACGTGAAAAAGAAAGGGTTATTTATTAAGAGCAGAACAGTTCCCTTTTAGTTCTGTAGCAATCATGTCTCTTTTTTTCCAGTCCATGGAAAGTGTTATCTCAGGCAGCTTTGTGCAGGAAGTTCTGTTTATCACTTCCTCACAGTCGCAGTTTGTCTAGGACTTAAATATATGATATCAGATTGCATCAAAATGTGGGCCTTTGTGTGCTTAACTCATCAAAGGAGTGGACCCTCAGGACTTGATATCACTTTGCTGCATATGCAGTCATGTAGCAAAACAAAGTCTATCTAAACAGGACAGAACTATTTCTGTTGGTCGTGCAGCAAAGCCAGCAGAATTGCTGTAGCTGCAGGTATCTGCACTGTTTCACTTCTTGTTTTTAAATTTATTGCCTTTTTTTTTTTTAAAAGTGACACGGTTTGCCTGTTTTTACTATGTAAACTATGATGAAAACCAAAATATTACTTGTACAACGAAAAAAACAAAAAACCAAACCCAACTGGGACTCGGTGCATGCTGCTGCAGTGTCTGCTCGTGTTATAAAAACACTCTAAATCTTGAATCCATGTGGTTTTGGCTGGCTATTTTCAAGCAAATCTGAAGTGGTAGATGGTGATCTAGACGACTATGTATCAAATAAGCTTAATGAGACTGTAATAAATAAGAACAAGTTACAACCACAAGCTGGTTGGCTGCAGCTTGTGAACCTGCTCTCCCACCTCTCTGGGTATGTCTGTGTCTTCTGTCGTCCCCCCCCCCCGGACGGGAGTCACCTTGCTGGTACTGGGGATGCTGCTGCCAGATGTGAGCCCCTCTGGGCAGCCACAGGAAGACCATTCAAAAGGGCAGCAGACCTCCTGCCCTGAGCCACGGCTCTGCCAGGCTGGCTCTGGCTTTCCCGCCCGCCCTGAGCAGGGTCCCGCCTGGCTCCGCTGCCCCTCTGCCCCAGAGGGGCTGGTTCTGGAGCAGCGATAGGTGCCCGGGCACTGCAGAGCCCTGTACCCGCTGGCCAGCCCGGGAAGCTGCAGCATGGGGTCCGCTCCTGCACCTCCACGCACGCTTCTGGTGCGTGTTTTAACCACGTGATGGATGCAAAACTGAGAATATGAAGTGAAGCTGGTGTCCACCCTCAGATCCATGATGTAACATGCTGTCTATTTGCTAAAATCTGCTAGTACTATAAAAGGGGCAAAAAAAATTTAATTACTCAGCAGTAAAAGACAAAGTCTATTCTCTCCTGATGTCCCTTTTTTACTTGTGGAAAAAAAAAAGTTATTAATAGAACATGGACAGAAACTGGTGAGGGTTGTTTTTTTTTTTTCCCCTCATCATTTTAACTGCTGTATTGGTTGATGACCATGATTAAGAGATTACTCCAAATCCCATCAAGCTGGGGGAGCCTGTCAGACCTGAGCAGAGCCATCCTGCCTGGAGGCAGGGGCCCCGGAGCCTGAACCCGCAGGGAGGACTCCAGCTTCTGGCAGACCCTTTCCTGTCAATCCATGAGGGAGAACTGGGAAATAATCCAGTTTTCTAATTCAGCTGTTTTCCACTCTGCCTT
Organism: Gallinago jamesoni; assembly: GCA_025769975.1. Lineage (NCBI taxonomy): Eukaryota > Metazoa > Chordata > Aves > Charadriiformes > Scolopacidae > Gallinago > Gallinago jamesoni. The sequence continues at coordinate 21,716,764 of JAOQGH010000002.1, read as the reverse complement.
GCTATGCCAAGGAAACCCTGAGAGGCACTTAATTTTGTCTTCCTGCCCTCAGCTGCTGCCTCCCACTGCTTTTTTCCAGAGAAGGGGTGGTTGGGCCCTCGCAGCTGCTCAGTGGAGCTGGGGACAGTTTTGAAAGGTGCAGGGCGTGCTGCTCTGTGCTATAATTTTGAGCGTTGTCAGCCCTTTGTGGGGAACAAGCCCTCACTGCTGGCCGGAAAACAGGAAAGTGCTTTAAACCAAGGACTCTTTTTTTTTTTTTTTTTTTTTTTTTTTTTTTTTTAGAAAAGCTGAACTTTCCTCCTCTTCTCTTTCGGTTTGATTATATAGCAAAAGTGAAAGTCAGGATCCCACCTCAAAAACTGTCCTGCTGCTCCAAAATAGTTTGGCTTTGAAAATAACAACATTTCGCAGAAAACAAATACAGGCTGTTGCCCCTTGAAGAATACTTCCTTTTTCACTGCTTTTGTTAGTCAATATGGATGACCAGTGCTGTGAATCAGGTTTTCAGGTACTAATCAGCCATATAGCTTCTTGCATGCACACGTCTGCACAGTGAAAACTGGAAGTTTTGTGTAGTTCTGCTTTGTGGAACCTCACATCACCCTAAATCTGCACTCTGGTGCTCAGCTGCCCTTTTTGGGGCAGAGGAGAGGAATGACAAGGAAGTGTTGGCAGTCACTGTCTTGATAATGTTGATTTCGTCTTGATGTTTGTAATTAGAGTGTTGGTTTTGTCTGCATTGATTAATACAATACTTTTCTCAAGAGGGTCCACCTCTCCTGACAGTCTATGGCTTGTGAACTCTAGTGGGCCTTGAAAGGTCTAATCAGCTGAATTACTGGATTCACTTTTCTAATTAAGGTGATGCTTTTAAATATATTTCCTTCTGTTTTGTTGCAATCTTTTGGTTTTTTTTTCTCTTTTCGGGGTGTGTGGAGGGGTGGTTTGTTGGGTTTTTTTTCTTCTTTAGTTTTGATTCAGGGCCCCTGTGTCCCTGCTCAGAAAAGCATGTAAGATGGTATTTTTCATAAAGTTTACTAAAGGGAGACATTTCATTTTGCTTTTTAATAGAGTGATGTATTCTGTGTGAAGATTTGGGTGTTTGGATTTTGATGGGTAAAGCTTTGGAAATATTTTCCTCTGTACTTTGTTTATTTTCATTGGCATTTTTTTCTTCACACTCAGCATTATCTAAAGCACAAAGACTTTTAGGATCTGAAGGTTGTTTGTGTAATGATTCCACTTCTCCCACCTGTTGAATGTGAAGAACCTGCAGCATTTCATCTTTTGGAGGCCTAGAGTGCTGCTTTCTTGGAGTTGATTGAAGAGGGTATTAAAATCTGTGTCCAGTTCTGGGCTCCCCAGATCAAGAAGGACAGACTGCTGGAAAGGGTACAGCAGAGGGCTACAAAGATGATGAGGGGACTAGAATATCTCTCTTACGAGGAAAGGCTGAGGGACTTGGGGTTTTTTAGTCTAGGGAAGAGAAGACCGAGGGGGGATGTGATCAATGCCTATAAATACTTAAAGGGACAGTGTCAGAGGATGGGGCCAGTCTGTTTTCAGTGGTGCCCAGGGATAGAACAAGAGGAAATGGGCACGAACTTGAACATAAGAAGCTCCATCTAAACATGAGGAGGAATTTCTTTCTTGTGATGGTGGCAGAGCCCTGGAAGAGGCTGACCAGAGAGGTGGCGGAGTCTTGGTTTCTGGAGACGTTCAAACCCCACCTGGACATGCTCCTGTGCGACCTGCTCTGGCAGGGGGTTGGACTGGATGATCTCCAGAGGTCCCTTCCAACTCCACATCATTCTGTGATTCTGTGTCAACTGTGAAATTCTGCTTAAATCCAACCAAGGTCAAGCAGGATGAAGCACCAGCTTCATGATTTCTTGGCTTGGGGCTGCTGCAGGACTCCCAGGGATACTAATGCATTTTAATTTAAACTCCTTATCACCACACTAGCAAGACCGTTCACACATTTTCCAGAGACACCACAGGATTTAGGCTGTTGTCCTAATTGCTATTGTTCAGGCTGCTGGCTATTATATTTACCACAAGCTGTTTCCATCTCGTTGGGAGCCTGGTGCTAAACTGAAAAACAGCACCCATTTCAGTGATTTGTTGCCTTCTGGCAGCTGAAGCAATCACACTGTAATGTGCAGACCAGCTTCCCTACAATGTCTGTAAGGTTTTGGCTGTGGTTCCAGGGGATGGTTTTAAGGAACTTTGTACCTCATTAGAGATGCAGGGCTCTGTGACATAAAGCACAGAACACAGCCTTTTGAGAGTTTTTTTTGTTTCTTTTTTTTTTTTTTTTTTAAGGTTAAACATAGCCGATTAACTAAGATGCATATTTATGCCTGATCAGGTCTGAACTTATCCTACAAGAGAGTCTGACAATGGATCCACAACCTTAGTTTGTCTCTGTTTAGCACCAGTGACTCGAACAGACACAGGTTTCTCTATCCCATAGAAGTTTTTGCTGCCCAGAAGACCAGAACATTGGAAGGCGGTGGTACCAGTCTGGGAAAAGCAAGTAAGAGCAAAGGAGAGAGGCCTTTCTTCCTCTCAGTCCAAAATAGATGGCTACCTTAATCTGTGACTAAATTTTCCTCATTTAATGTGGTTTGGTACTAAATTAGCCTTGCTGTGGCAGCTATTTGTTGTTAAAAGCAAGGTCCCACTTCTCTCTTCATGCCAGTTTCCTGCCCCTTTTCTTGCACCAGGAGCTGTGGTTGTCTGACCTAGAAGTCTGCCAGTTAAGAAAGAGCAGAAGAAAACTAATTCTATCAAGAAAACGAATTTATTTTCCGCCATTCTCGTTCTTTGATCCAGTTTGGGGAGAGGTCAGGAGACTTATATCCTGGGCAGCAGATTCAGCCTTTTGGGCAACAATTCTCCATAAGGCTTTGCTCAGCAGTAAGTTAAGATTGAACCTCAAATTTCTAAATTGTTTTATTCTCTTCCTTTTTTTTAGGTACAGTTATTAACCTGCTTTAAAAAGGAAATTCAGATCAGAAGTCATAGACTTTTATTTAGAGATTTATTTGCTTTGGAAAAAAATATTCCTAAGATTTGTTCTCAACTTAAACCAAGTTTGAGGTTGCAAAAAAAAAAAAGTTTGGTTACACTTGTATTTGTTTCATTTTTCACACTCTTCTCCACTTCCTTATTTTGCTGGAATACTTCCAGCCCCATCAGAAGCTGGAAGTACCACAAATAAACCAGAGGCACCCGTTTTTGCAGAGCATGGGTCGTCTTGTGCTGTAGTACTGGGCTGGGATTTGGGAAATCTGGTTTCAGTTTTCTGCTTTGCCATTCATTTGCAATCTTAAATATTGTTGGGCAAATCTTTTCTTTTGTTGTGTAACTGGACTCTGGAATGTTTCTGAGGGAGGAGAGCATGGTTAGTTTGTGCTGTGGTCCTGGGGAAGTTCTTGACCTGGTGGGATATTTAGGGCTGGGGGTTGTGAAGGCGCATCCTCAGCAAATCCTTCCTGCTCCACCCTTTGGGAAATGGTGCCTGTCTGGGGATTTGTGACTTTCTGACCCTTTGAAAACTTGTACTTGTAGGGAACAGTGGTCACACTGCTATCTCCTGTGCCATTGGTTTCGGTGTGGATTGCAGAGCCCACGGTCATCTGTCCAGCTTCACCTGTGGGAGTGAACACAGGGACTGGGCACAGGCCTGTAGCATCTGTTTTCTTGGCAGTTGTCACCAGCTGCCACACGGCCACAGAAAAGGTCCCAATGCCCAGTAGCTTCCTAGAGTAAGTGTAGCCTCTGATGCCTTACAGAAATAAAGTCAACTGACAGTGAGGGAAGCCAAGGATGCAGAAAGAGGGTTCCATCATTCACTAGCTGAACCCAGCACCATGTATGTCCCTGCCCTGGATGGATTCCTACCTTGATGGAACCTTTGTGCTGGGGCTGCCCAGGAGTGGTAGGTGCATTCAGCAAGTGCTGCTGTGATGACCCCTGTGGCTGAGGAAGGAGCGTCGAGGGGCTCAGTGAAGTCTCCTGAGACTGTCCCCAAGGTGTTGGCTGCCTGTGGTGTGGGGTGGGAGAAGACAGCAACAGTAAGAGCTGTGTGTTGTACTCAGAGGCTGAAAGTGATCTTAAAATGCTTAGGATTCGTAGGAATGATGAAGTAACAGGCAGGGAAACAGGGACTCCTATTTTTCTGGAAGTTTTGGGGTTCTGACAAAGCAAATCCCGTTGTGAACCATGAGAATTCTTTAACTCTGCTTGAAAGAGCTCATCCTAAAGCCAAGCGGTATTCCTGTCTCCAGCTCTCTGCTAATGCTTGCTGTGCTTCAGCCCACTCACATAAAAAGTTTATCAAACTTATCAAAAACTCCACAAAATGTTCAAATTACTATTTTAACACAAAACTGGCTGGATTTGAACTAGCTAATTAGTAGCCAAGGGATTTTTTTTTCCTTTCTCATTTTTAATGTTGTTGATGCTGAAGTACTTTAAGCAGCATTAGTTAATGTCTTCTTTCTTATTAGAACACTATAAGCAGTAATTTCCTTTCTTCCCCCTCTTCACCTTATGCTTCATATTTGCTGAGAATAGCAGGTAACAAGGCAAGCCTGGCATCTGACCAAAAATGTTTTTTAGCTAGTGATTCATCAGTGTGTAAAAAAAAAAAAAAGCTAACCCTGTTTAAAGGCACTTCTTACACAAAAAGAAAGGTGTTCAATTACTATATCTTATTTCAAGTGAAGATTAAACATCTTTACCAGGACAGTACACTAATCCCTTGATCCTATTTATGTTGAAATGTAGTGCTATTGGCAATAAACAGCAATTTGAGAAGTCATAACCCAAGAAAATAATTGTCAAGTGACTTCAGAGCTGCCTATAAATTTCCTCTTCATGACTTCAGCAGTAGTGTTCAATAACAGGGTTAAATATTTGTATTAGGTGCTCCTGCCTTTAACAGACAAATTAAAAAGATGGAATTCTTTGATTCTATCTCAAATCATTTTAGTCCTAATCTCTCTCAAGCAAAGTCAGCTCTATAAATTGAGCTAAATGTATTTTTTTTTCTGAATAGAGACTTTACAGTGTAGCAATAAATTCAAGCGCTGGGAAAGTAAATGCAACTGAAGTACCCTTAATGATGCTATTGTGTAGTTGTTATGGTTATAACCCTATTACACAGACCTTTACCTTGAAGACTATAAATTCTTTGAGAAATTATTCTAATGGGAAAGGGCATTACATAAAGCATTGTTTTTAAATATGATGGAAAAAGGGATTATTTAAGTTTGAAAAAACAAGGCACACAAACTGAAGTAGTAATAACAGAGGGAGATTAAATTTTTGCCTATCATGCAGACGTTCTAAATCTGTATTTTCTGAGAAAGCATGCCCGTCCCTGGGGATTCTTCTTATTTGCATCACAGACATGCCTGGAACTTCCCATTAAGGATCAGGATCCCGCTTTGTTCTACACCTGCAAACTTAAACAACAGCACACGAACCCAGAATTGTCAGTCTAAAAACCTGCCCAAACCCCAGTGAAGTCAATGGGAGACTTTCCATTGATTTTAATGATTTGGAACAGGAGCTAAGTAAGTATTTCTAAGACAAAAATCAATACTGTCCCACAGTGGTAATGTTTTTATGGGCTCCTATTGATTCTTTTGTCATAGATTACAGGATACCTTGGCGCTATCAACATATGAGGTTTTAACAAACCGATTTGATTTATTAACACCATTTGATTAACATCTGCAGTAGCAAGTATTTATCAACTGTCAGCAAACAAAAGCTCAGCAGAAGGATCACCACAAAAACTGACTACTTGTACAATGTGAGCTGAAGTTCAATAGGAAGGGGTTTTCCTTAAATCTGTTTATGTCAGAGCCCTACGTGATGTGCTGAGCATAATTTGGGTATTTAGGAACATTCTGTTGGGTTTTTTAACTAACTATATCCTCAGCTCCAAGAAAAGGTCTTACCTTACCTGGAGTACCTTAAATTACCTCCTTTCATGATCATGGTGAAAAGAATGTTGCTGTGACAGTATAGTTATAAAAGTTATGTCAAAATTCTCAATTTAAATTGAATTTGCTTAATGTGTCAGCATCGTTCTATTTCAGAGACACGTGGCAGTGTGTTGCTGTATTTACAGCATCTGATGTACAAAGGTGGGTCCGGGGGCACGCTCAGCAGAGCTGCCCGTGGGGTGATACTCGCTATGGGATTGTTCAGTTCACAGCCCTCTCTTCAGCTTAGTCACTTTTTAAAACCCTTCTGTCATTTCTTGAGAATTACTCTGGAGTCTGGGCCTCTAACTCGATTTTTATCCAGTTATTTGAGAAATAAATAGTTCATACAAATGAAGAGCTACATAGCAGCAGTCTAGTGTTATACAGCTTTCCTACTACAGGACCATAATGTGCTGGTTTAGTATATCAAACTCCTTGACATGATGTTGTTTCTTAGTTTGTGAAGTCACTAGAAAAATTCCCAAATTTAAAATATCATTTCCTCCTGTTGAAAGGATCTTTTTTTTTCCTGGAAGAATATTTGAAACCTTTCTCAGAATTATCCTGATGCAAAACCAAAACTACAAGTTTTGTCTGACAGAGACCAGGATGGGTTCCATTCATTTAATTTTTCGAAACCAATGTAAAACTTAATTTGCTAATTGAATTTGTAATCATTTATCACATAACCCATTACACTATGAATATCTCTAACAGATCAATCAATCATAACAAAAATGTAGATACCATGTAAATCTTATCAGGATCATGAAAATAATGGGACTTTTGTTTACAAGGTGTCAATTGGTTTTAGAAGCTTTGATAATGACTCCAGACAGTCAATAAATAAAGAGACTTTTACCTTGCCAGTAGGAGCCGAACTAAACTATCTAATCTTTTTAAAATGACAGACAACACAATGAACTCTGAACTTAATCCCCTCCAAACATTAAGGAGACAGTTTAGTGCTTAAAGTACTATTCAAACTCAAACCTTACTTAAAAAAAAATAAAAAATCATTAAGTGTCTGATTTAAATACTCAGGGAAATTGGGAGTGAAGGCTAGTTTCCTTCCCATTGTGCCTGGGCAGCGGGCTGTGGTGGGCTCCATTGCTGCTATAGCTTGTTTTGGGGAAGGAAAACACCTGAGAGCCTTTTGAAAGCGAGTTTGTAGTCAAAGCATTAAAAAAAAAAAAAGGCAAAAAAAAAAAAAGCTGAAGCCTTAACTGCTTTGTGTCTCTTGTGAGCAATTTTTCCTGTAAACTTTTGAAGGATAGAGGGGTGACATTATACATGACATTTCAGGTGACAGAGTTCAAACTGCTGGGCTCATCACCTCTGAAAGTGACCCGTGGCCTTTCAGAGGAAAAGGGAACCAAAAATGTCAAGCTTAACATTAGTCTGAGAGATGGAGGAGAATTTCTCTAATGCCTGATAACAGAGAGGGGAAAAAAAATATTTGAGAACTACCTAAAATTATAAAATATAAATATATAAAAATATATTAGTATATAAATATATTAAATCACCCTTTATTTCAGGTTGGTAATTTTTTAAACAGTAATAGGACCATCTGCCTGCAGGTCTCTTTCTTCTACCAGTAATAAAGTAAGGGGAGAAAAAATAAAAATATCCTTAAGTTATCATTATCAATTCGCCCGAGTCAGATAACTGTGTTTTAACTTCAGAACCACTGTGTACAGTGCAAATCTGAACCCTCCAGCACCAGTGAAGGCTCAGGATTACCTGGTTTTCCATGATTGCCTCTTGCATGTCTCTTTTATTGGTTTGTCTTATAAATTTACCTCTGGCTAATGAACGGAGGAATTAATCCATTCGAACCCTTTCAATACAGTCCTCTTGCTGCCCATGGTGAGGTCTGACATGACAAATGCTTTAGTTTCATTCTTTACATGGCCCAGGTACCTCTATCATCTTTCCTGGGAAACTGGAGAGGAGTTGTGTTAAATCTCTGCATTCAATATTGATTATTTCTGCTGAATAGCTAGTATTTCCTGAAATCTTTTTGATGTTTCCTTCTATCTGAGGTAGACTGCTGTATGCAAAGGGCAAAATACAAATTAAATGGTCATTTGGACTTTAAATATTAGATTTTCAATTACCAAAATCTGTTTACGTGTTGAATGCAATTTGTTGTTCTGCAATCTCGTAAATTTTATTTATTTATTTAAGGTATCCTCACTGTCTTGGTAAGTTACAGTATTCACACGTGAATGGATTCAAACATTTTATGTTACTTAGAATCGATGCTGAAGTCAGGAGTTTCTGAGGCTCCCACTCTCTGTGTTTTGCCATGATTAATTATTTAAGCTTGTCTTTTGTGCAGCGCTGGTTGGGCAGACGGTGGTTACCTGTTGTTGTCGTTGGGATGAGCCGTGTCACCGGAACAGCCCGAACCCAACACCGGGCCGTCACGGAGGGACGGGAGGTCTGGGCTCTCACCACGAGATCAGCGGCAGAGGTGAGGCAGTGGGCATTTATTTGGCATCAATGTCTGATGTTTTAAACAGTTTTCTGAAGTCTGAATTTACGTTAATTGCACAAGCTGGATCTTGATTTCAGGCTCTGGCTATGTTAGTTAATTTTGCTGACCTAGCACAACATTTCAGTATGTTCTTAAAAAGAAAACCTCAGAATGCTTTCTTTAGGATGTTTTTTTGTAAGTTTGACAGGATTTTGATAATGGTTACTCTTTCTGGTAAAATTAGTGGAATTCTTCATTACATGGTACTTTTCCTTTGCAATATTATATTTCTGTAGTTTCCTAATTAGTATTTATTATATTATATTTATTATATTAGAGCTATGTGCTTTATAATGAAGATTCTGAACCAAAGCACTGCAAGGTGCTGTGTTGAGTGATACCCTACAACTGCTAACTTATGGAGTTTCTAGTTTTTTTCCTTCTTAATTTGTTTGAAGCCTTTATTAGTAGTCTTTCTAATAAAGATTGCTTCCTAAACCCGCTCCTGAAATTCTTAAAACAGGAAAGTCTGTGTTACAGAGCTACACAATTGCTTGTGAGTACCATCTAACTGGTGTCCAGTTGGAGCAGAACCTGCAGGTGCCTACAAGATGTTCCTACAAGCAGGTGTCTCCTGCTCCCCTGGGCTCCTTGGCTCCTGCTCTCTCTCCCCTTCCCTTTGCTCCACCACCTGCTGCTGGAGGTGTTGTGTTTGGGCAGTCCCATCACAGATCAGGTTATAACTAAGATTAATTATAGGTGTCTGTATTTTTTTGTTTATTTGTATCAGTGGTAGCGGTGAGAGAGTTTAAGAAAGCCAAATGACCCCTGCTGGCACTGTGGGCTGGATGGCCCAGGGCTTACCAGCTCACCATGCTCCCTGTGTTGGCTACCTATAATGCCATATACATACATACATACATACATATATGTATATAATGTCTCTATAATGCAACTCCTCACCCAGGGAGCCCTGATAGCTGGGCTCACTGCTCCTGCTGGAGCTGTCTCACTCTCGGGGCCGAGCTGCCACCATGCCATGGTGTGAGTCCTCGGAGCGTGCTGGTGGGCTTGGGGCTGGCTTGGTGACAGCCATGTCGTGGGGGTGCTGGGTCTGTCTGTGAGGATGCAGTTCTAGCGTCTAAGGTCCCGAGCCCCCCCGCCATTTGCAGAAGCCTCCCAGCCTGGTGCAAGCCCCCAGCTTCGTTGTTACGGAGCTCCTGGTCTCCTGGATGGAAACAAGGTCAACTCCAGCCCTGCCATGGCCCGCAAGCGTCCCACCAAGAAGGCAGGCAAAGGCAGAGACTTGGTTTTCGCTGAAAAGAAGAGCAGCTACCGTACCGTTAGTTCCCAGCTGTGCAACAGTTTCACAAGGAGAACTTACCACTTTTCCAATTTTTTAATTGATCAGCTCCTTCCCTCACTTTGCCAGACTGTGTGTATTTATAGCCGTGTAACACTAAACCAGATCTGCCTTTGTTTTTGTGATTTATGGGTTTTTTTCTTAAACAGGAAAGCATTCATTATCAAATGTTGTGAGAACAATACAGTAACTGGAGGTTATTTTATATGAAAATATTGTTGATTGTTCCTCCCCTAGAAATCTCTCTCGGCAGCTCACTTCCTGCCAAATGAATCAGCAAAAGCTGCTCATGGAAGTTGTTAATGTATAATACAATCACCCAGCACTGCATTGCTCCTTATCTATAAAATCCTTTTGTGATCAATGATTCACATCACCTCTTGATTATAGTCTCTGAGTACAAACAGTTTCTTAATATAAATTAGTGGCCTTGGAATTTCTAAACAAACATTCCCTTTTGTTTAGCATCATTTCCTATTTTCTTACCAAAACAGTCTTATTGTAATTGTTCGGTTTTCACTGGGAAAAGTGTTTGTGGACTGGAATGTCCTCAAAAAACATACGGTTCCTCTCGGAGCTATTAGTGCTGATTTACAAGGTCTAACCTGCTATGTTAATTGCATATAGCTAGGAAATATTACCAAAAAAACAGCTAGTATGGTGCAATACTGTGAGTAATGATTCCTGTATTCTTTTACTGGAAAAAAGATTTCCTCTGCAAGTATAATGCTATCTGGCAGTGGGGTTTTTTTGATCTTTCACAGTAATACAACCCGGGTTATCTGAGCAGGAGATATTGTCAAGATACTTCCTCTAAATTTTCTCATTGTTTTGAATGCTGCTACGTAGTTGGGCATGGGCTCTTCAGTAGAATTAATTCTGAAGATTTCCTCCTACCAGGTCTGACTAGTGCGATGATTAAGATCCCAGCCATCGGGCAGTAGTAAGCTAATGTTAATTATCCCCTCTTGCAAAGTGCAGTGGAGCACAAGTGGGGAACAGAGCAGGAGCACATGCCTGACCCGCAGACAACTGGTACAAAGAGCTCTCTGACCATATTCCTTCTTTTTTTTTAAGGCAGAGTTATTTCACTGAAGTCAATCAGGTGGAGTTCTAACTAAAGGGAAATAAGAACCCGAGAGACTAAAAATGCCTATGGAGACATTTGGTTTAATTAATTGTCAGCTAAAGTGATCCAAGCTTGCATTCAGACAAGGGATTTTTTTTTTCCCCAAAATCATTTAAAGAATATAGGCCATGATAAAAATGATCACACTTTGGAGTGGGTTCTTCATGTTGCTTTCAATTAAAGTTTTTCAGTTTGCAGTGACAACAGGCACGTTGTCTGTCAGTCACCGTGGTCCAGCGGACTTGCCCTCTGGGGTCACTTGGCCACTAGTGCTTAGCTGTCCACCCATTGTACGCCCCTCCTCACCCCAAAACTCATTTTGATTTCTGGCTTGCTCATGCCCCAAACGAGAACAGGGGCTGGTTTTCTCAGGAAAGTTCTCCAGGGCTGCATAAGAAATGAAAATGCTGTGCCTAGCTAAAACCACACTTTTAACGTGGGGAGGAAAAAAGGCCCCCTGCTCCAGGAGAGCAGCGTCTCTAACTCCGAGGGAGAAAGCCCTCAGGCTCCCGGGGCATGTCCTGGGCTTGGGGTTTGTTCCTTAAAAGCACTAGTAAGCAGGGAGAAATTTTTTTATGCATCAGTGTTTTTTTTCTGGAGAATGATAAGCCACTTTGTAAGTGATTATCCAACGTTATTAAGCAGTGTCTCCTTCAAATCTGAAATTCAAACACGGTGTTAAAATGTAGTAGAAGTATTTATTTGGTCTGAACTGTTAATTACTGGGGCTGGGTATTATCCCATGGTCTGTGTTGCACAGAAAATGACAAAGTCCTTGTTCCTGAGTGGCAGCCAGCCCCACACAGAGCCGTGGGGTGGGGGCGACTGCTCTCTCTGTCCGGGGCACAGAGCCACCCCAGCCCCGCTCCGGGCTCCGATGCTTTTGCAGAGGTAACGTCCCTGCCAGCTCAGCGTTGCTCCCTGTGTTTCTAGGCACTTGTAAGATGTCAGTGAAACCTCAAAAGTAGTCAGTGACGCGCTGCCCCCCTAATGGGAGAGATGTGCGTTGTTTTGATCAATTTACTATGAAAATAACAGGTGTAGAAGTGCAATAGAATGTTATTTCCTCCATTTTTACAGACACTGTGCAATACTTAAATCCAGCATAATTAAAACAAAATGCCATGTATTTAGAGATTTTGTCTACAATTCAGGAAGCTTAATTCACTTAAATGCTCTGACGAAACCAATTTTCCTGCTGGTATATAATATACTGGCAGTGTGGAGCCACCAGGAAAGTCTGCAGCCTTAAATGAGTACACTTTATCAAATGCTCGCTAAAGAGATGCATTAGTAGTAACGTGCTGGAGTGAGACAGCAGCAATCCAGTTTTAGAAAAGTCAGATTTTAGTCATGGTAGTGCTTTGAGCACTAAACCAGTTTCTAACAGACTTCCCTTGGTTTATGGTGTGTAGTAATACCTGACAATAAAGGCTATTTTTTAATAGAGATAACAATTTTATATACAATAACCTAAAGCATAGTTTGTCCTGCAAATGCTTATCATAATGAAGTGCATTTGGGACAATTAAAAAGCATATTTATTAGCAGCAAATGGCTGTGACTCGTACACAGAGGCCTAATCTGGGAAAGATTGTCTTACATTTTCTAAAGGTTAATATAAAATCTATTAATGTGTCCAAGATGTATTTAATCTGAAAAAGTAGTAGATTATAAAGATCAAAGCATAAGAAGTATGTAACCAGTATACCTTTTCTTAAAAATATTTTTAATCTCCTATTTCAAACACAATTTCATGGTTTTATCTCAAATAATAAAAAAATTCCAATAATTGTTTTGTGTGTAGAATGAATTAAGAGGCCTAGAAAGGTACCGGAAGTCCCTTTTTGTAGAGAAAAGATTGCCTTTTCCAAAGTGATACTGCCAACTCCAACGGTCCGGGCTGAGGCGGATGCGGCTGTGCCGGTGCCGGTGAGATACAGGGAGGTGTGTGTGGGTGACCAGAGGAATTTGGGGGTAGAGAAAGGAGCAAGAAACAAGCCAGAGTTCCATTCTTCCTCCTGCCAGATCTTCTGATAGCAGTATCCATCAAGAAGCTCATGTGGTCATTGAGGTTACAGATTAAATAAAATCTCTTCAAGCACATGTGCGCACACGGCAGAAGATGGCAGGGGTAGGTCCAGCAGCTCCTCATCTGTCTGTCTGTCCCAGGAGCCAGCTGATGGGGGTGTTGCCACCAAGCTCCATCTGAGAGGCCAGCAGAAGTGGGTCTGGACACCAGAAAAGAGCGGGCACGAGGGGAGCACGAGCAGCTGGTGCGGCTTCTGGGGAGAATAAGCAGGTTTAGGTTTGGGGATGAGCCCGGAAAAGGAGGCAGCACCAGGGCAGGAGGTGCCAGAGAAATGACTAATGCCATTGTTGTCCTTATGGAGGAATGGGCAGAGGAGGTATCTGGGAAATGACCAATGAAGTCATTTGTTATGGATGGCATTGCATGTGAAAATTATCTACAGTAATTCCATTTGAGGGTGGACATCTTCCCCCTTCCTTCACTCAGAATGGATTCCAATCCGACTGGGAAAGAAAATTAAATGACCTTGACAACTCGATGCTACAGATGCCCAGGGTGTCTCCGACGTACCTGCCTTGTCTGTGGCAACAGATGCACCTTTTTCTATCATGTGAGTAAGTTTAAGATGCATCTTATTCAGTGTAATAATTTTTGCAGTTTACTTTCACAGTGCCACCCCATAATTGGTAAATTAATAATGAATCTGGTGTCTGTTAATATTAGGAGGAGCAGCTGTGCTGTCCGTTCACCTGCCTTTGTGTGACATCCAGTGGCTGGATGGGTCAATCACAGCCTCCCCTGCCCAGCAAAAGGTGTGTAAAAGGCTCAGAGCTCTGTCTGGGACACAAGAACAGAAAACACAAAGGATATTGGTGCCAACAGAGCAATTGCTCAATTTCGCTGTAATTTCTACTCTCCTGCACTTAGCTGTTGGCTGCACCACATGTCAAGACTCTCATCAATTTTGTCAGCACTGAGACAGGAGTTAAATTTTGATTAAAAACTTTGAAATATCAAAAATGACTAAATACAATAAGACTGACTACACCACATAACATTGAATAAGGCTCTGAAAAGGTGTTTAAATGGAAAGATCTAGAACTCCAGTCTTGCGTTTGAAATAACTGCCTGAAATTAAAGCAATTGGTGGCAGTTGTGCAAAGTATTTTCTTTGCCATCATCATACTGACAATGACTGGCCAGCAGCACCGCTCTCAACATCCGCAAGAGTTTATTCCTGCTCTTTCCTTCAGGATTCTGTGCAGGTAAAGAATTAGTAACACTTTTGTTTATTGCACAATCATATAAAAATGATAGGTATCCCAGAACGTTATAAATAGCATCTACTTATGCTGAAAAGGAGAAAGAACATAAAAATTTCTCTGCTTTTCCAGTCTGCAGGGTCCATAAACCTGCCTAATAAATCTAGCTAATTGCTTATGTGTGCAGACTTTTTATACAGCAAAAGGAAAAATACAGTATTTAAAAAAAAAATAGATTTTTAATCTCATAAAACTTAACAGACAAGTTGAGCATTGATCTCCAGCATCCGAAATCACTTTAAAGTTGCATTTTCAAGCTGACTGAAATTCAGGATCAATATTTATTACTGGTGAGCTATTGAAAGGATGCACAAATATCATTTTTGCCAGTAAATTTCCTGCTAAGATAGGTAAGTCCGAGGTGCGCAGAAGGAAGGCGCTGCAGGCCCTGGCACTGTGTGGGAGGCAGCGGGTACCCGCGGGCGGAGGGCAGCAGCTGTGCTCCATTCTTGGACACAAAGTCCTCGCAGTCACGAGGTTCACACAGGATCAGTTTTTTCACGCCGGGTTTTGCTGACTATGGAGTCCCTTAGTCAACGATAATAACCAGAATAAAAGTCCTCTCCTAAGGTTAAACTAGTTCTGTGCTAATCTATGGCCAGGCAAAGCAAGTCCAAGCTGTCAGAACTGTACCCAGAAGAAAACAAAGATCAGATATACGAAAATGCCCTTGCTGAGATCCAGTCCTTTGAGCTGCCGCTTGGAACCACCTTAAGGTATGCATCCTTTGGATAATGTTATACTGCTTATGACAGGTTTGTTCCATTCTGTACCTGCTCTTTAGCTGGTCAATAGATTAGAAATTTTTTTTCTGGGTTTTCCTGACTCTGAAAGCTACAGGAAAGTTGAATTTAATCTCAGTGTGATTGGCCCTAAATGAAAAAATGCAAACCAAGGTCACCTACTTGGCTCCTTCTTTTCACTGGGACACTGAAGGCTGGTTGCAGATTCTCTGTGAAGAAAGAAATTACTCTTAGATATGAAAACAAGGGGAAAATGGCTCTTTAGTGTGGCAGTGGTTTTAGTTTGATGTTAATAGCTAAAGAATTAATTCCTGCTTATTCTTAGATTTTTTTAAAATAAATTCAGCCTCTTTTAATCACTGAAGACCCAACTACTTAAGGTTTACTGTTGCTATTTCTAAATGCCTGAAAAAAATATTTTTTTTTCATTTGCAGCTTATAGAAACCGTTTAATGGTAAAACTGCAACTGAAAAAAAAATTCATCTGCATATTCATCCCTACAAAAAAGTAATACCCAAAGCATTATGATGTTATGTGTTTAAGTATATTGTCAGTATCTGTAGTTAAAAATAGCCTGCCTGGCCCCACAGGCGTCGGGTTGCAGTGACTATCAGTCTAAAGAAAGAAAATTTAATTTACCCTGGAAAATGTATGTGTCAATCTATCAGTTCAGTGGTTTGGTGATGGCATGCAGTCACAATCTTCTCATGTCCCTGTATTAAGAGGAACACGGGAAGATTGTGACCGCATTTGAGTGATTTCTTGGAGGAAATGCGACTGCAGCGGCAGCCTGCGGGACTTGTTCTGTTGGCCTTCTGCAGCGTGCGGTTTGCGGGCTGCATCTGGAATAGTCCTTCTTGATCTATAGGTGCCATCAATAAATCCCTCTGAGCCCAACCCCGAGTATGACAAACCCGCTCGGTGCTGTTCGCCGCTCGGTGGGGCAGGAGACGCCCGGGCTGCTGGCAGTGCGGGGGGTGCCCGCACCTCGCTGCGTTCACAGCCGCACACCGCCGCCAGCCCCCCGCCGGAGCAGCGGCCGCCCACCGCCCTGGTTTCACCCTTCGGGCCTGTGTCTTGGCGGTGCCTTCCCGCCCGGTGCAGAGCGCAGCTGTGTCCTGTCTCCCGAGCACGCAAACCCCCGGGCAGGCTCGTCCCCGGCCCCAGACCGCGCTGTGTAACGCAAACGGAACGCGGGCTGTCCCTCCCCCGCGTGCTGTGCGGGCGCTGGAGGGCACACCGCGCCAGTCCCTGCTGACACACGGCCGAGCCCACGCACAAAAAGGGGCGCTCTGCGGTTGTTCTGTTTTCCGCCCCGATTCCCCCCGTTCTCTGTCCTCCGCAGGCGGGCGGGACCCCCGCCGTGACCGGACCCCAGAGACCCCGCCGGGGCCGCCACGGCCCGACCGGCGGGAGAGGTGAAAACAACAAAAAAAATCCACCAAAAAACAATTAAAAGAAAAAAATTTCCAAGAAACAAAACAGAAACAGCCGGTACGAAAAGGCCGGGTTTGTCCCTACTGGGCAACAGCGCCCGGAGCCGCCCGGGGCCCGGAGGGGCTGTTCCGGGCTCCCTGGCCGCCCCCGGCGCAGCCCGGCCCCGCACACGGGGCGAACCGTGCGGGGGCGGCCCGGTGTCACCTGCTCCTCCCTGCCCCGGCCGCCGGCCCCGCTCCGCGGCGGGAAGCCCTGCCGGGCGGCTCCCGCTGCCCCTCGCCCGGCTCCGCGGCCGCCTCCGCCCTCGGTCCCTCCCCGGCGCCTCCCGCGGCGGCGCGGCCGCCGGGTCCCTCCCATCCAAGATGGCGGAGAGTCTCCCCGAGCATGATCGGATCCTGCAGGAGATCGAGAGCACCGACACGGCCTGCGTGGGACCCACCCTGAGGTGAGGGGCGGCGAGGGCCGCGGCGCCGGCGGCGGGACAGGGTCTCCCCACCCCGCTGGGCCCGCTCGCCCGCCCGGGGAGCCGCGGCCCGGCCCGGAGCGGCCCTGCCCGGCCGCGCTTTCTGACAGCTCCTCCCCAGAGACAGCGCGGGGCCGCCCGCAGCGCCGCCGGCCGGAGCCGCCGCTCTGGGCCCGGGGCGGGGGGGCAGCGGTCAGGCCTCCGCGGCGCATCCCGCTCCCGGGCCCTGCGGGGTCCCTGCGCCCCGGCCGCCCGCGGGGTGGCGGGAGGGGAGAGGGGGCAGGGACCGGGGCCGGGAACAGGGCCGGACCGGCCGCGGGCGGCTGTCACCCCCGGGCCGGCCGTGCTGACAGGGGAGGGGGCCGAGCGGAGGCTGCGGCCGTGTCCCCGGCCCCGGGTTGGCCTCCCCCTGCCATTGTCTGCTGGGGACGCGGGGCGATGCCCGGGTTCCGGCGGGGCTGGGCCCGCCCCCAGCCTCTGCCGGGCCCGCCGTCGCCCGGGCGGGGAGGGCTCCTCTCCGGTCTCCCGGGCTGTGCCGGGGCCGCCGGGTCTGGCCGGGCACGGGGCTGGCACCCCGCTGGGGGTGGCGTTGCGCCTGTGACGGCGGGGCTCCTTCCCGCAGCCTCTCCTGGTGCGGCCTGAAACCTGCGCGGGGGGCTCCTGCTGGAGGTGTGACAGCGTCAGAGCGTTTCTGAAACGATGTGACTCTAGGGGCTTTTTTTTCTTTTTTCCTTTTTTTTCCCTTTTCCCTCCCGTTCTTCGTACTGCAAATGGCCTAGCCTGCATGTGGAAGAAAAGGTGTTGCTTAATCTTTCGTGCATGTGGGTGCCCTTCAGTCTGAGCTGGGGAGAGAAGGGCAGGGCCTGGAGGGGGTGGATCGGAGGAATGGGTGTCTTCATCCCGGAGCTCTGCTGATGCTTCCCTGCCTAGAGATGTCCGAAGCCTTAACAGCAGCCAAACTGTGAATTTGCACATTATCTCTTTGGGAAGACGCTTAGAGCCTGAGTGCAGGGAGCTGCTGGCACAGGGAGTCCCTGCCCAGAGCTGATGGAGGAGCGGCGTGCGTTGCACGGGCAGTGGGTCGCTCTGCACCTCGCAGCAGGGGATTTTGTAGTTGTCTGCAGTGGCTGTGTCTCCCATCTGTGCGAGGCTGGGGCTAATCAGTCCCCAAAGAGCCCAGGTGGGGAGCGTGGTGGGGTGGCCTAGACATCACGCAGGGACTGCTTGTGGGGTCAGCCTGCTCTCAGAGGCTGGCTCAGAGCAAACTGTGCTCTCATCTCCCCTTGCTGTTCCTCAAACCCAGCCGGTGTTGGGGGTACAGTGTGGAGGTGTCGAAGCTGAGCATCACAAGGAGCTTCGTCTCTGGGGGTGTGTGAGCTCAGGTTGAGAGAAGGTAGCTGAGATGCTTTCAGACTTGAGTTGTCCTTGGGGGCAGCTCAGCTGTGTTTCAGCTAACAAGCCTAGGCAGGTTGGAGCTGATGTCTGCCAAAAATGCACCAAAACAAAAACCCTAACAACAAAATATTAAATATAATTGTAGTTTCACTGCTATCTCCAGTATAGAGCTTCTGTCAGAGGAAACCGTGTAAAGGACAGACAGAGAACCGGGCCGCACAGCATGTTGGAAACCACAGGTGTGGACGGGGAGGGATGTAGAAGGGGGAAGGGACAATATTGAACATTTAAGATGTATCAAAGTTTTTATAAATATGAACATTTAGTTCCCTAAACTCTTTGCATGTTCCTGTCCTTTCTTTTTCCATTTGTATCTCATTTGTCTTATCTACCTTGTTATTTTACTGGCTGTTCAGAAGGAGAGTTTTGCATTGCTGACTTTCAGAATTTTTAGAAAAGAAGTGCACGTTGGTCTGATTCAGTCTCTAGCATTCATTTACAAAATAAAATATAAAAAAAAGAGGCTGGAAAATGGTTACACCTCGCTGAGTGTTTTGAAAGAAGCCCAGCCAACGTCACAGAAATATGCTGCTAATTTATAATAAGAGCAGTGTTTAAAATCAAAACTATAGCTATCTGTTTGGCTATGCCTGTTAAAATTTGTGAATTGCAGTGTGGAACTAGAAGTCTAAAATCCCATGTCTAATTTCATGATCTATTTCAATGAACGAAAGAGTGGAAGTAAAATAGAACATTATTTTCCACGTGAGGTCTAGGTTTTACTTGCTGAACAGTAGAAATCAAAAAAATGAGTTGAGCAATTTTACATGCAGTTGCATAAGGCCACAATGTAAAACCATCCGTCGATTTCCAGCTGTGGAAGTTATCCATGCCAGTTGTGTCACGTAATGACTGAAATTACATTAATTTCATTATGTGAAACGGATTATTTTTGTAATCTGTGGTCTGTAATGCTGGGAGAATATTTATAGCATCCTGACATGACATAACGTACCGACGTACCTCCTTCAGTAGCAGCACAAGAGGAAAGGCTTGAGGTGAGCGGTTCGGGTAAGTAGCATGAGGTCAGACTAAATGCTGAAGATTGTGGGATGTGCAAGACCTAACTTACCCTGAATCGCTCATATCAAGATCTTAGTATCTTCCTTATACTTCCTCAAAGGAAGTATAATTTTTTTATTTTATTCTATGGAATCTACGTACTTGGACTGCCCCTAGATTCCGTGGAAACCCATTTCTGCTCTTGCTCAGTATTTTGTTTGCTGGTTCGGTGCCTCTGCCACGGTGCTGGTTCCTGCCCAGCAGGGAGAACGGCAACACTTGTGCTTAGGTGTAAAGAACAGTGGTGCATATTGATGTGGAATGGGTTTGTGTGTAATTTACAGGAAAGGGACAACGTACAGACTGACCCTGCAGGGGATTTTGTAGTGCTGAGATCCACCCATGTACAGGGATGTGAAACGCGGGTCCTTTATAGGAGGAATCAAGGTACAGCTGCAACAATTGGGTGTATTACTCTTTAGGGAAGTAAGTTAGGTCCTAGAGGCTGCTCTGCATCTCAAGAAATATAAATGAAGAGATTCTATTTGATTAAATTAATTTGTAAAGTATTTGATAAAATTAATTTTCTTTTAAAATTTTAAGTGGATGAATTTATTGATTTAAAATTGCCGGTATTTAATGTGCATCTCTAAATTTAATGACACGGACTGAATCATTGTAAAGGAGCCTTAAATCAACGGTATAATGTGCCTTTCATTAAACAGGTAGACTGTGTATATAGCAGGCCAGGATTAATTTTTTTTCAGCTAGCTGCGAAAGTCTATCAACATCTTTCCAGCTTTAATGGCGAACTAAGTGAGATTAATGACAACACCTGTTAAAGGCTCGTCACTCTCACCTTCTTATATAGTGTGTTAATATCTTATAATTCATGTCATACACATACTGTTGGGCTTTGCAAAACCAGGGAGAGTTGTCATCACATTTATAATCTTTATAAAGGAAAAAGAATAAGATGAAAAGAAAGAAATGTGATTCCCATATCCATCAAAATCAATGAATTAACTCTGAAACTCTCCCTGGGCAATGTTTTGTGTGAGCACATGGAGGACTTTTCCTGAACACTTCTTCTCACGAGCTTTGCCTCACCGAGTCTGCGGTGCTCTGTGCTCCCTGTGCACAGCCATCAGTTGACTAAACAACTAATACAAAAAACTAAAATAAAATTTTAAAATCATGGGGGAGTCAATGCTGGCAGTTCTGCAGTGCAGGTGAAGCTGATGAGGAGGTGCTGTGTCCGTTGGTGTGTCTCTCGGTGGGGTGCACCTTGTGACTTTGACCCACAGTTGCAGCCTAGAAAATGCTCCTCAAAAGACAGAGTAAAAATGCTTTAAAGCAACTTCTCTGTTCCTCCGCTCCTGAAATCTGTCATCACCAAGCTGTTGCCTTGTAGATGTTAGAGCATCTTCTGTGGTGCTGTAAGCTGTGCTTTGCAGCGTTGTTAGCAGGCTCCTTCTCAGGAGGTCTCACTGCCACGTTGTCTCTGGCTGCGGGAGTCACGCCAAGCGCTGTTGGGCTGGTGCGTTTCTGTCAGACGCTCAATAGGCACAGTGCCCTTCTCCTTGCCCAGGATGGCATCCCGCTGGTGGGGGTGGCACCGAGCCACCCCCCTGCAAAGCAAAGTCACTTCTGCGTGGTGCTGCTTTTGTCTCATCTAGGTCGGACAGGGTTTGGAGAAAGGACGTAGATTTGCTGTAAGCCTCATAAACGGGTATGGGAGAAGCGATAGAAGCTGCTGATAACTGTTCATCCTGAGCTTCTGTCGTTGTGCTGCACAAAGCTGAAGGTAAAAGGCACACTTCAGTGAGGCAGGAATAAATGGAGGAAGCGAAGGCAGCAACAGTGATCCAAGCAGGACTGTTTGGTCCTTTGCTGATTGAGGTTTCTAAGAAAATTCAGGGGTGGAACTATGGAGTGAGAGACTAATTGTGCTGCTTTTACTGAGTTGTGGTACACTTTGCAACTGCAGATGCTCTGCCCAGACTGGGGGCCATAATTGGTCATTTTGAGATATTCTTGTATCCACTGGGTGGACCTGTCCAAAGCCCAAGTGAACAAAGCATCTAAAATACCCTTTGGAGTACGACAGGATGCTCTGACGCCTCCATGTAATGTGTTTTACTGAAAGTGCACACGGTTGTTACTAGCCGGCATGATTTAGTTGTATGATTCAGTATCTTCAAGCAGAACAGTTGGTGAGCAATGGCACAGGTGGTGTGAGTGGCTCCGTGGACAGGGGACGACTGTTGGGCATTAACACGGTCACGGGCTGGGAACGTTTTCCTGAGCGCTCGCCTCTGGGCTGCTGGACTCCGTCATGTGGTTACTCAACAACAAAATGTGGCTACCCTCATTTTTGCCCTGTGGTCTCACTTGTCAGGTATGATTGCCTAAAAGCATTTTTCTTTGTTTCCATTATTTTGGTTTTGGAATGTGAGCCAGCAATTCACATTTTTATCTATAGCCTCGTCTTGTTTTAAATATAGAGCAAATGTAAGAGGACTCTTGAGATAATCAACGAATGCTTTGAATCAGAATCGAAATGTTTTGATCATGTATTTAAATTTCAAATAGTATGATAATGTTTTACAATATTGCAAGCTATTTTTATGAATTGAAAATCAGTACTCTGTTTCTTCATTAGTGGTCTGTCTTCAAGCCCCGCTCAGTTTTCAAGTTAATGTGTTCCATTTCTGGTTCCCTTTCAGACTGAAGTTTAAAAGTAGCCCAAAGGTACTAGAAATTCTGTGTGTGCTAGCCATGGTCTCTTTTGGGTCAGGTCACAGAGTGTACTGTGATGTGTATTTGTCTATCAGTTTGTTGTAACAGCTAACTCCTGTTTTGCAGCTGGCTTGCTATAGAGTGAGGAGAACAGCCCGCTCCCCGAGACGTGTATCCTGAAAAACCAGAGGCTGGGCTGGAGCGGCGCTGCAGGGTTTTATGATGTTCTGAGTATTTATGTGGAGGGGCAACAGCCAGACTCTGTGAGCAGGTCTATCTCCATGTACATTGCTATGAAGGAGTAATAGTTTTTAATTGCTAGTCCGTTCCACGGAGTCAAAACAGCATGCGAAGAGTGCGTGCTGTAGACTGATTAATCTGGCATTTATATATTCAGCAGCAGAACTGCAGTTCTGATTTTTCTGTAGCCTAGCCTGATACTTCAGGCAGATTTGCCATTGGTGGCAAAAAGTATTTTAGAAGGTGGTGAGGATTCGCTTCCACTGCTGCAAGTTTCAACGTAGTACTTCTCTACCTTTTATAAAGCCTGAAACTTTGTGGATATTCATATCTGCACTGCATTTTTCTGGTCTGCAAAAAATCTTTAGATTCAATGCTGATTAAGTTTGTCATGAAATATGTGTCTGCAAATCAGGTTATCTTGATCTTTTTAAGTGTTCATGCCTCAGCTTCTGACTCAGTTCTTGCAGTGTTTTCCAAATGGGAAAGTGCCAAGTGAAGCTTTAACCCAACTAATAACCTGTGTGGAGAATACTTCTGAAATAGCTCTCTCCAATTTCATAAGGATTACGAAAGAGCTTGAAATTGTTCCCCTGTTTAGGAAACAGGTTTCAAAATACATTAAAGCTTTTAAAATAGAGGGATAATCTGCTGAGAGACCCAGAATAGTGTCGTTGATAGGTGGTTCATGTAGTTTGTGTCATTGTGTCTCACCGACATTTACCCTTTTCATCATGTGAACGACTTATTCGCTGTTACATCAGTCAAATTCAGGAAACTCCGTTGTTATTCGTGTTGTTTCTTCATTGACTTATTCCTCAAGCTGATTTTATTTGGTGTCTGTTGACCCAGATTTTGGACCTGCCATATGCATAGGAAATGCGTAATTTTACATCCTTCTCAAATGCCAGTCACGTGGGTAGTTTCTCTCAGATTTTTGGGGAGGCCGACAGCGTATGCCGTGCTCTAGCTTTCTGTGGGCGCTGCTGAGCCCTTGTGCCCAGACTTTGCCATTTCCTCAGTTCAGATGTCTGCCTGAGGAGCCTCGGCAGAATCCAGTTAAACATCAGCCTGGTTTTGACCTGTAAGTGCTAGAGCATTTACACATACGAGGCTGAAATTACGGCAACTGCAGTTAAGCGAGTTCTGTCATGTTGCCTTTTGTGGATTATACTACTAAAATGAGCTCATAAAAATCTATGAGGATTGATATTTCTGAAATAATGCTTCTAAGATAATGCCAGGAATGGGTTTGCAAATAGGAAACTATTTCTATGGATTGTAGTGAACTACCAGGTACTGACTCATTCAAAAACATCACCCTAGCTTTGCAACAGCATCAGATTTTATCTTGCTGAAGGGCTTGCTGTGGCTAGTTAAAGCATCCAGCTGCTGCCAGTCTTTCTGGCTATTCCCTAGCGGTGGTTGAAATGCCCAAACCGAATCCCTGTCACCACAGACCTTGGTGTGACAGTGACATTATGTTCAGTTAGATGTTCAGCTTGCAGTGTGCTCAGCGGTGCCTCTCTTCCTCAGCTATGTCTGCAGGACCATTTGTGTGCCCAAAAAACTGTCCCCCGTGTCCCCTGCAGGCAGGAGTCATGGTCTCTGCACCTCAGCCTGTCCCAGCAGCACCAAACCAGCAGGGACTGCATCACCCATGGAGGTGTTACAAGGAAAGAATTAGGTTTTAGAGGACATCTGACATGGGGTCTGTGAAGATGTCAGTGAACAGTCCTGCACTAGGGACCTGTTTGTTACCGCACGAGGAAGGTGTTTGTCTCCGATGCTGAGAGTGGGGTTTTCACGAAGTCTCCGAGAAAGAAACTTGCTTGTGAAACCGCAGTGAGTGTAACTTACAATTCTCCCATGAACCGGGGTAATACCAAATTAGTAACGCATATACTGTAATGTGTGTACGCGGGGGTTACTTTTGAGACATTTCGACTTCAAAAAGAAGTGATTAAACTTTCAGGTGTCACCTGTTGTGAGCTTTCTGCTCATCGTGTGGGTGCTGCTGCTGTCAGCCGCTGCCCAGGTCGGTCACAGCCCGCACACCCCTCCTGTGCGGGGCCACCCGGGGGTCTCTGCCCCGCTGGTTGCACCCAGGCACAGTCCGTTTCCACCTAAAAGTGACAGGGTTGCTATTGTTTTGTGCTGTGTTGTTTCTGCTCTGTTTCATGAACTTAGGAAAAGGTAAGCGGGCAGGCAGTGCCTGTGGGACCGGGGAGCTGCTGTGCCGTGGAACCCGCGGGTCTGCTGCTGCTCTGCTCGTTTGTTGGGCAGGGAGAGCACTGGAGGGAGGTAACGCAGAGTCCTGGGAGGCAGTTGCTTCAGCACTGTTAGTTGCTTCCCAACAGAGAAAAACACTGCGAGTTAGTTTTAGTTGGGCTTTTGAATTTAAACCAGACTTTTTAAAAAGCCATCTTTGATTCTCTTCAGTCATCCTGGGAGACGTGTGTGTGCAAAGGATATATAGTACAGGCCATTGATTTGCACGAGAAAAATACACTACTTTCTATTTATAGGTTTACGTGAGCTCATAGCATTAACAAAAAAATAATAACAGAGAATTATTGGAAAATATATGCTTTGGTTATGTGTTTGCAGAGGAATTTGACACATCAAAGAGTTATTTTGGTTTGATATGTATTGAACAGAATACACCTTAATCCAATTGGCTTTGTAACCTTTTAACTATTGGATATTTTATTTAACCTGAAACTCTTGATTTCTGAAACAATATGTTTAAATCTTTTAGTGTTGGTATTCAAAGCCTTATTGAAATAAGAATAACGTAGATATTTGTGACATTAGATGTTCTTTTCTGCTTTCATATGTCTTATGAAGACTCTACAGAAACAATTGGTATGTATTTATCTTGAAGATTATGTCTAAAGTGCCCCAGATAGAGAAGACAGATTAGCTATTGGTTGTAATAGATGACTAATTATTTTTGGAACGTGTAATAGGAATCTAATCAAATCTTTAAGGAGAACTTAGAAACTCACAATTTCATTTATAGGCGAATCCATTGCTCGTAAAATGGAACAACTTATGTTACAGTCTGGAAATGTTAAGGAAAGATAAGAATATTGCTATATGGACTTCAGTTTCTTATTTTCTGTGAAATGACATAGGTTCCAACTATGTCTGCTGTATCCGTACAGGTACATGAGACAGATGGCCAAACTGGGCAGTTTGTTACATGGCAGTAGATATTTTGGTGATACCAAAGTGACTGAAGCTGGTGTTTTCTTTGCTGTCTTTTTAGCTACTATTACAACACAAATTTAAAAAAAAAAGTAGTGCAGCACTTGTTTTTCAGTTTCTTGCTTCACACACCAGTAAGTCGCACAAAGGCTCGGCAGGAAGAGGCATCTCCTTGGTCAGCAGCGTGAAAACAGGAAGGAGGAAGCCGGTTGCAAATCTGGGTTTGCTGATTATACGCTCCCGTGTCGCTGCAGGGATGCCCACCAGCATCGCCGGCGCGGTCCATCGCCGGTCCATCGCTTGTCCATGCTAACCCATCGCCAGTTGCAAACCTGTGATTATCTGCTCTGGTGTCGCTGAGCAGGGATGCCCACCAGCATTGCCAGCGTGGTCCATCGCTGGCCCAGCAGGGACGGTGGCCACAGTCGTTCCAGGGCAGGGACCCCACTCATCGGAAGCAATGGTCACGGACAAGCCCTGCTCAGCCCTTTCCTGAGCATAGAAACAGGATGCTATTAGTGAGAACAATTCACAGAAATGGCACATCCAGGAAAACTGGACACAGAAAGCATAACAACTAAAGCAGAATTAATAAAATCTTTTCTGTGATTTGGCTGTAACTTGAGTTGTATGTTGTTCTGGCACGTAATGCAGTCTTTTTCAGTGGGGGGCTGAGGTGGACTCATGAATAAGGACGGCAGAACTGGACCCCAGGTAGCGCCTGGCATAGAAAGGTTTTAAGAAACGTGCTTATTACCATAACTCCAGTTGAATTACAGGAAACACCTGGACGTTAATTTATAAAGCCTTTTAGGGTGTATGCAGAAACCTATATGAAATTACCCCATGGAAAAATCCCGACAAAGTTTGCAGTTTGTGTAAACAGAAAATATCTTTGTATATTGTAAGACAAAGGAAGTTTCTGTAGTGTTTCCTGTGAAAAGGCAACTTAAATGGAGTGTTTGATAGAGTATCGATAGGTTAGGGCTGGTGGTAATCACAATGACAGGTCTGTTTTAAAGGCAGAATCTTAATTTGCATGGTCAGTTTTTTGGGCTTGCATCGATCTCACTGAACTGATCATACAAATTTGAATTGTAAATATTATTTTAGTTTATAACTTTAATCTCTTTTTTTTTTTCTTTAATCAAATGAGAAATGGAAGGAGGGAACGAACAGTTTCTTCACTTGAACTTGGTTTGTCTGTGTGTTTTAATTATTACTTTAAAAAGTGGAATGAAAATTGTATTCTTTTTTTTTTTTTTTGTGATCTGGTTTAACTGATCGAAGTGATCAGTTAAAAATTTATTTTTCACACAATGCCAAATCTGAAGCTCTACAAATGAGTCTTTTTCTGGCATCCCTTGCAGTTCAGAAGTTGTGCGGTCAGGCTGACTTTCCACAGAAACCTGTGCAACCATTGAGCAGATAAGTGTAATTCCTGTCACCGTCACCACTCTCACAGAGATGTAACTGATGGGCACTTACCGAGCACGTAGCAGTACCCTGGAAGGAATGTGTGTATGCAGTTTTTAATTGCTTCATGTCTTTTGTAATCAGGAAATGAAAGACTTTGTGGCAATGCAGGCAGGGGTGGGGAACCTGCAATTCGTCCTAGAAGCGGGGCAGAGCCGGATGGGTTGGGAGCATGTGAAAATGGTGGAAGGTGGCAGGTCCTTAGGGAGGAGCTACCGTGGCCTGCAAAAAGATGGGTATTTTTTTCTTTTTTCTTTTTTTTGCTATTTTTTAAATAGATGACCTGTTTTAAGACTATTTGCTGTTGTTAGAACCTCTTATTATAAATAATTACTAGGAAGGGAATTGTTCATTCTGAAAATCTATAGTAATCCTCCACAAGCTCAGAGATGTTTCTCCTGAATATGGGGCACAATTAAAAATTGAGTCATTGCCTATTTACAAAAACAAACCCCCACACAAGAGAACAAACCCCCAAAACTTCAAGAAATAATAGTCTTTTTAAACACCCAAAAGGGAGTTGTTAAATATGACTTATTTATCTAATGGACTGTTTTAGTAATGATTTTTAATTGACAGTTGTTTATCACCAGCCAGGAATTCATATTGTCTTCTGAATCATTATTTTCTTATGAAAGTATGGAGCTTTTATTTTTAATAAAATAAAGTCTTCAAGTTCATTTTTGCTTGAACCCTAAGTACCTGAGTGGTTCTGTTTACCATTGAAAAGTTACAGCTATTGCCATGGGTATAAGGGACAAAATTACTTTAGTTCTTATTTTGATTACTCTTGCAATTCACTTTTCCATGCTAAATTCCCATGGAGTAGGTTACTGTGGAACTGTTCAGGTTTCTGGTTATTCTCATGTTCTAGTGGGAAGATAGTGTAGATGTGAAGACTAGGGATGAGGAGGGGAAAAACCAAATGGGGTATTTTTAGGCTTCTCTCCTTTTCACTTACTTTCACTTACTGGTCCATGTGCACTTCCTTTGCCTGCCCTTCTGGTAGTTCGGTCACTGTATTAAATATTTTTCTGGGCTTAAGATATTTTTTAGCCCATAACTTTTAACTTTCCTCCTTTTTGAAATGCTGATCCTCTTTTAATCCCATTTGCACTCAGGCATTTAATGACGTGTGTCCTGGCTGCATGCACAGAAAATATATACGTGAAATGATAGCAGAAATTTTTGAATATGCAAATATTTTTTAATATATTTTTGAAGCTGCACCATAGCCATTTGTGAGGAAGTCTGTGATAGTGGCTTAGCGTTATTATGCATGTGTATGGAGTTGTTATTGTACGGTGGATCAGATGACTTGAGGATAATTGATTTTTTGAAGTATATTACTTTGTAAGGGATCAGGTGGAATTCATGGCAGGTTAGGTTTTATGATTCTTGGCTGAATTTTCGATCTCTGGAGATTAGCCTTTTTGCTTACTCAACAGCTGGTGGTTTTGTGCAGGGACTGGTGCCCTCTGGTGCTTCAGTAGATTTTTGCATGTAGGCACAAAAAATTGTCGATAAGACCTCTTAAATATATCTTTTTCATATTGTGATTCAGTTTTGAAAATTAAAACCTTAGGCTTTTTATGGTATAAAGTAACCTTGTTTGATTTCTTTAATTGGAAAATGGTTGTATAGCTGAAAATTCTCCTTCATTTTTTTATTAAGACCTCAAATCAAATCTGGTTATGCTTCTCTTTCTCCCTTCAGCCCAGCTGGTAAGAAAAGACCAAGGTAAAAATATCCCTATTGCAATAAAATTGAGCCTGTGACTGAGACCTCTTTCTCCTTTAGGCTAAGCTGTCTCTGACTATTCCTACTTAGTTGTTTCCCTCGTTTGAGTACTTTCTGCACTATCTCCTATTTACTGAGACTGGCATTAACATGACTCATACTGTCCAGTTGTTGGGATGAGTCAGAAAAAAGGTCTCTGTGTCTATACACAGAGTTCTGGGAAATACAAACACATAACCTGCCCCACGTTACCAGAAACCCCCCAGCCCCATGTGCTCGATGGGTGCCCCATGTCCCGTGTCTGGGGTGGAGCGGTGCTGCCCTGCCGTCCCCAGCGGCACTGGTACCTACCCTGGCACTCCTTAACCAGCTCTGGGATGGAAACTAAGGTGCTGTGGTGTGTGTTTACTTCCTCGTGCCAAAATGAAGTACAGACTTCTGTCTCCAACATCAGTCATTTTCTCCTTTTTTTTTTTCCCCCCCCGTTTAATCGCAGGGAGAGAGCTTCCTCTCCAGGGTTTTGTGGTGTGAGTCACCTGCTGGGAGCCTGGAGGTTTCTGGTGCTGTACAGACCACGGGCTGAAAGCAGCTGTCAGACAGACTGACCATGTCGTTGGTTCACATTTATGCTGCGTTTCAGTCCAACGGCATCCGCTTCAGGGGCCCGTAGAGCTGAGGAGGGTCCCGGGGTTCTTCATCCACAAGTACATGGATGTGAACAGAAATGGGTAGAACGATGCATTACACGTCTCGTGGCTCAACCCCAGCTGGCCACTAAGCACCACCCAACTCAGTTTGCATGGGGGGGAGAATTGGAAAGGTAAAAGGGGCAAAAAACTCATGGGTTGAGAAGAAGACAGTTCAATATGTGGAGCAAAAGCTGTGTTACACAGGCGAAGCCAAACAAGGCTCTCCTGGAGAGCTGGGCTCCATCAGCCTAGCGGTGACCTGGGGGAGACAAACACCATCACTCCCGATGTCCCCCTTCCTCCTCCTTCTCCCAGCTTTATATACTGAGCATGATGTTGTATGGTTTGGGATATCCCTGGGGTCAGCTGGGGTCAGCCACCCGGCTGTGTCCCCTCCCGACTCCTTGTGCCCTCCAGCCCATCAGCGTGGAGAAAGTTAATTCTATCCCAGACAAAACCAGCACAACCGGTACAATTTCTCGACAGCCAAGGCACGTTTGTTCCTTTTTATGACTCTTCCCACTGACAGCAACTTAAAATGAGAGAGAGAGAGATTTTTAGGGCAGGCATTGTGCGTGTAGTGCTCATCTCTTGAAGAAACGCATCAGGAAGGGTTACTGCCGGCTCCCTTCTCAGCAGAACTCTGTGTGTGTGTTGTAAATTCTGTTCGTTTTGTCTTGTAACTGAAAAGGATGAGCTGTAGGATGCTTTCAGGATTCTGTGTCTCTTCAGGATATTGCAGTATGGTGATTTGTCTGCCTGGTGGTCGGACTCTGAGACGTGCAGCATTGCTGTCGGGATTGCATGCGGTGCTGTGCTCTGTTGGAATGTACACCTAAAGATAATTATTCAAAGGTAGCAATTACTTTACTTAGATAAGTGTAGGTAGTTTCTGAAATGTATGTATGGAAAATAAGCTTCAGTATCAGCAATAAGCCTTACTGTACTATGCTTGGTGTTCCATGGTGGGTCAGTCAGGCTGTGTGTCACCTTGGTTGGGTTGGTGGTTGTGAGAAAACGTCTGATCTGTCCCTGGCCAGAGATGTCAGGACTCTCTCCAGTACCAGTGCTCTCAGAAGGGCTTGACTCAGGACCTTCTGGAGCCTCCAAAATAGCACGTGTGTGTGTGGTGTCCTGAGAGCAGAGTCTTAGGGACATGAGTAATCTTGTTTAATTCATCCTCTCGCTTCTCACCTAGACAAAGTGTGAATTTCTTTGAAATACTACGATGATGTGTTTCTTTAAAGGTAAGGAGTTCTGTCTTGTTTTTTTCACGAGTGCGCTGAAGAGGGTTGATTTGTTATTGTTCCCACAAGATGGAGCTGTTTACATATGTAATTGACACGGAATTTATACTTGTAGCGTCAAAATACTGGTTTAGATCACAGATCACCATTTCACTAGTATATCCCCACAGAAAGCAGTGCAATGTAGAACATAAACCAGTCACTATTATTTTTAATAAGGTAGAGTAATCTTGCGGTTAGGGCAGTATGTCAGGATGTATACAGTATTGATTTCTTCCCCCTCAGTTTTAAATATTTATTCCCTGTATGATTTTGAAGTAAATATTGTGATAATACCCCTGAGAATTATCAATCAGTGGTTTATTTATTATCATTAAGCTGAAGTATAACTAGCTTTATATTGAGAAAAAATAACAAATGCTGATTTTTGTAAGAGTGAATACCGTATTGCCTATGCTACATCATATGTGCTTCCAGAATCTCTGGCTCTGTTGTCTGGAATTGTAGGGTAACATTTTAAAGAGAAATCTGATGACAAATTATTTCCCTCTCCGGGTATTTTAGCGGCATGCCTGCTGGTGTCAGCAGATCTGAAATTGGTGGAAGGTATCGGGACAGCCGTGCTGCACTGCAGCCTCCCCAGAGTCACCAGGCAATGTCTAGGTGATCATGCCACCAGACAGTTTGGTGTGACAAATCCAAGCATGGAGTTCCTCTTGCACCATCTTTTTACAGTCGTGCTCTTGTTTTAGGTCTGTTTGGTCTAGTGTGTTTTACTACTGTTTTCACTTACTGTTGTGTTACACAACTGGCAGTTACAAACACACAGTGACAGATGGAAGTCTACTGTCCTTGTAATAGTGACATTCCTTTCCCACTTCCCTTTGACAACATTGGAAGGAGACCTAAACTTGGAGACTCCTTCCACCCTTAAATGAAAGGCCGAAGGAAGCAGTGATAAATAGAACATTTTTTTTCTGAGGAAAAAATCCAGAGGAAGCTCCTGCATGCCCACTATCTGGAAAGACATGATCTGATGCCTCTGGTCCTCCTAATCCTTCTATTTTTCTCCAGGAACAGTAGTCTGGAGACAGGTGGATGTCCCTGTATGTTCACCCTGTAGGTCCCAACATCTCCAACCCTTTTCTGATTGAGGGAGAGCAGCACTCGTGTAACCAGCTTGTACCATGTATTTTGGAGCAAAACATGAGCTGTTGAACCTTTTTTGGGTTGTCTGACAGGTCACTCAGGGGGAGAGACCAACTGTCACACGTCTGTTCCTTCCACTGCGGTGGCGGGAACGGTGAGGGGTATTTTTCCCTTTGTGAACCACTTCATGGGTCAACAGTCTTCTGCTTTTCCCCTGGGGCACTCTGGAGGAAGGACCCTTCCTTTCGGTACCGTAGGCTTCTTTTCCCATTATCAGCAAAAAGCTGATGTTCTAAGAATATTTTACTGAATAGATTTTCCTGAGAAAATACCTGCAATGCGCAGGCTGTTGGGAGTTGGCTCCTGTCCTTTGGCATGTAGGACAGCTTATTGCCTTTCTCATTTCTCTGACTTTGGCCCTTTGGCTTCTCCGAGCACATGGCCCAAGGTCAAAAGGAACTC